>BSBK01000970.1:0-600000 GCA_027943335.1 Chamaecyparis obtusa
ATATATATATATACTTATATATAATATATACACTCATACTATAGATATATAGCATATACATATATATAATATATATACATACTATATATATATATACATATATATATATATATATACATATTATATACATATATATATATACATATATATACATATATATACATATATATATACATATATATACATATATATATATATATATATAATATATATATATATATATATATATATATATATATATATATATATATATATATATGAATTAATATACCATTTTTTTATGTTTCTCCTTACATGATCAAGGATGGATATTATATGTTTACTCATATACTTTTATATGTTAACACATACTTATGTTTATACACTCATCTATGGAAGGGCATACCAAAGGATATTTTATAGTTGAAATGATAAATATAAGTATGTGACCAAATTTTTTAAAAATAGAGAAGAAAAAATGTTGGTTTAACCAAGCTCTCTATTCTAATCTTTAAACCTTTTGTTCTAGCTTCTATTTTTCAGTAGATTAGACTACTTTAATATATGGGGGCTACTAATATTGATCTTGGTTGAGTGGAAGAGGAAGAGTATTTGCAAGTATTCAACATTGAACATCTTCTGGGGTCAGAACATGAGAAAACATCAAATACAGTAGTCTAAGTTTTTTATCAATTGGGCCTCACAAGATGGCCTCAAGGCTTATATTTGGTTTCAGTATCATCAAATGCATGTAATTAGTGAGGATTAAGAATTCTAAACTCTAATGTATTTAGATCAAATATTCAAGTAAAGTAGATTGCATGTTATAGCTCACTTGTAAGAAGTGGGTGTAGATGTAGAGCATTATATTTATTTTTTCTTGTATTTTACAAGATCTTAGGTAGATTGAAGGATTTCATTCCTTCATTCTTTCCTACTAGTGCCCACACCAAATGGAGGTGTAAATATTATAATTTTATTAATAAAATCTATTGTCTTTGGCCTTTTATTGATTAAAAAAATATATTAATAAACAAAATAATCCTTAAAATCAATAGTAGAAGTGATGGATCCCCTAGCCAATGAATCTAGACTCGCTCATTCAAGGGGGAGGTTTTGTGAATACTCGATTGATATGTGAAGAATTTGGAATTGGATATGGAACTAGACCTAGCCATCCTCTCCTTCTACGTCTGAACACCTTAGGATCAATCAACCAAACTGATCAATATCTTCTTGAAATGTGCTAGATATTGAAAAAATCTTTGTTACAAAGTCCTTTCCCTATCGATATAGAATTTGGGACCTGTATTTCAAAAGTGGTATTTCATAAGAACCAATCTTTCATAATCATGATATATTGACTAAAAATTATACTATTAAACTATGAAAGAACAAACTATAATTTAAACACTACAAAACACCAATAAATGTAAATAAGTAATAGTTAAACTCTACAAACATTTGAATAAACTTGAAAAGTAGAGATTAACAAAGACCATAAGAAAATTGATTTTACATACTATAATTTATGGAAATTTTACACAATCAAATCTACAAAATCAATATCCAAATTACCTATCTTTTTATTTTTTAGGTCAGGTGAAGGGGCAGGGATAACTTTAAGAGACCCCCTCCCAGGAAAATGTGTAAAATGTTGGTGAATCCTACATTATTTTAAGGGGGAATTTTCTTAATGAATGGGAATATTTTTTCCAAACTAGGAAAATAAAATAGTTTGTATTGGCAATTTTTTCCCTGTTGTAAGAAAATTCCATAAAATCCTAGCAAATAATACATTAATGTGGGGGAAAATATACATTGTTTGAGTTGAATTTTTTTCTTTTGAAGTAAAAAAATTGTAATATATGAGGTAAATGATTTTATTTTGAAGGGAAAAAATAATTGTACTCACAAATGTTATCTATTGTTTGAAAATTTATTTATTTTATTGGCTAATATTTGTTAATTATGAGAAAAATAAATAGTTTATTGGTGATTTTCAAGAGTTGGGACTCGTCATGTGGGCCAATGCAAAATAGAAATTTATCAAAGATGTAATTAATGCAATATCACATCTAGAGAATATCACCTTTATTTGTTGCCAACTTGTTTGAAGACTCAACACATTGTTATTGATAAGCATGGCTAGTCACATCGACACATAACCTAACATCCATCATTTTATAATGTTAAATGTATTATTTGAGACCATTTGATGATCCTAGATCAATGGCTCACGTTTAATTTTGGCCATAATTTCTTGAAGGAAAAAGTTCTCTAGGAAGTCATTGGAATGATGACACATATCAAAGCATAACCTGCACCAAAACCATGATCATATATTATAATTGGTTAGTTAATACATGGACAATAGATAATGTTGTAGAGTGTGACATTTGTACGTTAATAAAGAAATTTCTTATCGGTGACATTAAATAATAAAGAAATGTCTTATCACCATCATTCTCTAAGTATGATCCACTCGACCCGCATGACTTCCAAATTTCCAATTGGGTACTTTCACACTCTGATGCTATTTCCAATTTCACAGTCACACACTCTATGTTTAATATGAAATATTTAGAGAATTTTGAAGGACAAAGGAATTAATAAGGTTAGAGAAATAATTGAGGGCTATTTATAAAAGATCTACGCTTTTTTTATTCAATTCTCCTTTGTTTTAGGTCTACCTTTGCTAAGTGCTTGAAAGTCTACCATTGGGGTCTAGTTTAGGTCTTTAGGCTGTAAATTTTATCACATTATGATATTTTGGTAGTGGTTTTTTGAAGATGGACAATCCTATCCATTTGACAAGAACATCTTAGGAGGACCAAAAGGCCTTTTTGGGCCTGGTCTCAGACCCAACCTTGGAATTAGTTTGTAAGGAGGTTGGAGCCTTTACAAATGAGGTTGTGAGGATGGTGCTGGGTTGTGAGTTTCTAAAAAGTGTTGATAGGTACCAAGTCAACACATATATTTCATCCTGGTTTTTGGCATCTCTTTTGGACCTCAATGGAGACAAGGTGGATATGCTCCTACTATTAAGGAAGGTATTCAAAAATTTATTCCTGGGTGATGATGTTGTTAGAATAACTAAGAGGGAGGGTGAATCAGTTATCCTGAGTCACAAATACAAAGATCTACACCACAAAACAATTTTAAAAAAAATATGCATCTTGGTAACATATACACTTAATCTGTCTTTGTGCCTTTACTGATTACCAGTAAATATCCAAATGTTATTACTGACTAAATCAATTGTGCGGCATGTAAAGTATGATAGAAAAATAATGATACCAAAAAACACATAACACAATGATTTAACGTGGAAACCCAAACCACTTGGGACTGGTAACCCAAAAACTTCACTCTTGTGAAGTGAGCTCGGTGAAGAGCCAATCCTATTAAAGTTTATAATACACACTATTAGGTGTGACCTTGTTAGAGGATTTAACACTAACTATTAAATTCTAACCAGCATTCACTATGGTGTCAACAAGATAGCACTTTACATTTTGTAGAATATCATAGGGTAGAATATAAGACTGTGAAGTCCACTCGGTTAAGAGATTTTCTGAATTAATGGTTAAACTGATAAAGTAATGATCTAATTCAAATACAACTTAATTTGTAGATATTCAAATCTATGCTAAGAAGCCCTTAGAAATAATCCTTTGCTCACTAAGAAATTCACTTCCTTCAATATCTCAACTTACTTTGCTCGGTAAATGATTCTCTGACACTCAGTAATAACTCTGCAACTCCATTCTTCAATAAGTAGTTTGATCAGGCATGCATGAAACTTGTCTTTCACATGAATTCTCTATAG
This sequence comes from Chamaecyparis obtusa, assembly GCA_027943335.1. Lineage (NCBI taxonomy): Eukaryota > Viridiplantae > Streptophyta > Pinopsida > Cupressales > Cupressaceae > Chamaecyparis > Chamaecyparis obtusa. The sequence continues at coordinate 3,812 of BSBK01000970.1, forward strand.
TCTCCTTCTTCTAACACTGTTTCAATAATGAAACTTATGTCTCTTAAATAGATAGATAAAATGTTTTCTTCTCAACCATTAGATTTTTCTGCTTAATCTCATTCATCCATTTTATCACTTAAACATTCCTTGGTAGATGTATCCATAATACATTTCAATCTCATCCTTTAGATCTTCTTCAAATTTTGTGAGCCGTGGATCTCAAAACAAACTTTATTCTTCACCTCAAAATCATAACAAATCCAGCTCATCATATTTTGTTGTCTAACCTTAGCATTTAATGTTTTCATCCATACTTGGTTTACAAAGAAATGCATCAGTGATAACTAGTTAGACTACCTCAGTTAATACTGTCACTCAATATACATAGCACTAGCTCGGTGTATACATAAAAATTCAATTACTGACCACATTGTCTTGTCCATTTTTTAATCTCTTCTTCAAGATAGGTTAATGAAACATGATTAGGTCAACAATATAAAGTCATAGCCTCATCAATTAAATTACCCAATGTTTACCTTTCCTTCAGAGTGTCATATCCATCTTTTCCTCATGTAGATAACTCTGTTCTTCATCTTTTCTTCATCAACATATTGTTCAAATGTTTGTAACTTACATGATAAGTATTGTCAAAGCTATTTGACATCAATGACAACATATTGACTGATTTAATCATCTTACATATCATTTCAGTGCTCGGTGATCAATCTCTAATCATAGTTCTTTAGTTCATCTAAGATATTCAATCGGTTGTAGTTAATCAATCTCTCCCTTTGGCATTTATGGAAACACAAGTAATATGAAAATATGCCATACATACCAAACATGTATTCTACAACTATGTAATTAAATGCTATAGCTTGATATTTAATATGTTTAATCACTGTGAAACATAAAATACATTTACATGCAAGCTCTCCCTTTGGATTTGATCTTTTAAGTTCTCAGGTTCTTGTTCTCAACAACAAATATTCAAACTCTCACTTTCTCTGATTCCTCTCCATATTGATTTAATTCTCTTCCTTTGACAACAATCTTTCTCTAATTTTCATATGCAATTCCTCTCCATGATTTTCATATTGTAGTCATCTCTCCCTTTGATAGAAATGCCAAAGAAAACATAAAATAGCTCTAAATAGCCAAATAAATCTCTTTGTACATTTCAATACCTTCAGTGTATAGATTTTTGTTTCAGCCTCTTCAATCTTCCACAATCTTACACAAAAATCAAAAGTGTGATCTATGTGCATCAACATGAATGATCTTCTAATAAGAATAGATTGATGCAACCTTTTGATCACCTCAGTGACTGATAGACAGGGGATGAACCCCAATTATAGTCCTCAAGTATTCAAATGTATCCTTTGGTAATGGATTAGTAAAGATATCAGAAGATGCTCCTTAGATTTTATAAATTCCATTTTTTACTTGCTTCTCTTGAACTTTTTCTCTCACGTAGTGATACTTAGTAGATATGTGCTTTGGTTTAGAATGAATCATAGGATTATTTGAAATTTTTATAGCAACTGGTGTTATCACAATATATACTCATCAACTTGATGATTACCTCATTCATGTCTTCCAATACTTTTTTTATGCAAGCAATATTAGAATAGTTTGCAACAGTAACAACATACTCTGCTTCAGCAGTAGACTGAGAGATACATGCTTGTTTCTTGCTAATCCAAGTCACAAGCCTATCTCCTAAAAATAATGCTCCATCGATTGTGCTCTTCCAGTCATCTATGTTTCCAACCCAATCTGCATCGATGTAAACTATCTATTCAAATTTGCCTTCCTTAGAATAGGATAAGCCGTAATCTTCTATCTTTTTCAAGTATCTCATAATTCTCTTTACTGCAACCATGTGTGAATCCTTAGGATTGATAGAAAATCTTGCCAAAATCCCAATTGCTTGTCCAATGTTAGGCCTACTATGTACAACATACATCAGTTTCCCAATCATAGATCTATATAATGTTTGATTCACTTCTATAGATTCATCATCCTTAATTTGTAGCCAGTTAGCATCGATGTTCCTACTAGTTTAGCATCCTCAATGCCAAAAGTCTTCAATACCTCTTTAATGTATTTTGATTGTATGATGAAAATCCCATCATTCTATTGTATAATCTATAATCCCAGAAAGAATTTAATTTCTCCAAACATTGACATTTCAAATTCCTTTTTCATTTCATTAGAAAAAGACTTATAGATCTTATCTTTTCCACCAAAGATTATATCATCAAAAAATATAGCAGCAATCAAAATGTTATCATCTGAATCTCCTTTCATATACATGTTACTATTTTCACTAGTTCTAACAAATCCAATACTATTTAAATAAGCATGCAGTCTTTCATACCATGCCCTCAGTGCTTGTTTCAGTCCATATAAAGATTTGTGCAGTCTACATACCATTTCTTTCTAATTCGGATCAACAAACCCTTTTGGTTTTTCTATGTAGACCTCCTCTTCAAGAATTTCATTCAGAAAAGCTGATTTCACATCGATTTGATATACCCTAAATCCCTTATGTGCAGCATAAGAAAGTAGTATCCAAACTCCTTCAAGTCTTGCAATAGCTGCAAAGGTTTCACCATAGTCTATACCTTCTTCTTGTGCATATCCCTTGAAAACAAGTCTTTCTTTATTTCTTGTAACTTCTCCATTCTCATTCAACTTATTCCTAAAAGTCCACTTAGTACCAATAACATTTTTATCTTTTGGTCTAGGTACCAATGTCCACGTTTTATTCTTTTCAATTTGTTCTATTTCTTTATTCATAGCATTTATCTATTCTTCATTTATCAAGTGCATCCTTAACAGTCTTCAGTTCAAACTCACAAACTAAGCATGTGTTTTGTCTTAACTTACTTTGGGTCATCATGCCAACTTGCTTATCACCAATGATTTGATTCTCTAGATGGTGTCTTATTACAAATTTTGCTAGCACTTGTTCTCTTCTCTATTCATCATTCAATTACGGTTCATTTCTCTATTCGGTAGATTCTTCCTGATTGGCGGTTTGCATTTTCTGACTGTTAGTAGCATTTTCTTGATGCTTGGTAGACTCAGCCTGTGGCTTTGGTAGATATTCTAGATCTTCAACATAAGTAAACCTACCATAGTCTTATGGTTCCTTCATGATTTATTCATCATTCTTTTCAAAAAATTCATCTACTCTCACATTAGCACTCTCAATCATCTTATTAGTAACCTTATTCAAACATTTGTAAGCTTTACTCTTAGTAGAATAACCTAAGAATAAACCTTCATCACCTTTGGAGTCAAAATTACCATTTCTATCATCTTTTAGAATATAGCACTTTTTACCAAAATTTTTGAAATAAATTACACTTGGTGTGTATCCAAATCATAGCTCGTAACGTGTCTTGTTTGTGTCTTTCTTCAGTTGAACTCAATTTAGGACATATACTGCAATGCTAACTGCTTCGCTCTAGTACATTTGTGCAATGTTTTTATCAATCATCAAGGTTGTAGCACAATCACCAATTGATCTATTCCTTATTTTAGCAATCCCATTTTGTTGTGGTGTTCTCGGTGCAGAAACTTGCCTTTTGATTCCATGCTCATTACAATAGTTAGTGAATTCATCAGAAATAAACTCACCACCTCTATCATATCTTAAGCATTTCAATACCTTCTCGGTTTCTTTCTCAACTTTATCCTTATACCATTTGAACAATTTAAATGCCTCTGATTTTTCTTTTAAGATCATAAAAGTTATCAATCTAGTATAGTCATGAACAAATAAAATAAAGTATCTATCTCCATAATAGCTTTCAATTCTCATAGGACTACACAAGTCAGTGTGAACCAACTCCAAAATTTGTTTAGATGAAAATTCCATACTTTTGAAACTAGATTTTGTCATCTTCCCTTCTTGACATTGATGGCACATAACATGATCAGGCTTTGCAAGTGTAGGCAATCCCCTAACTTTTCTCTTTCTACCGATCTTCATGTCATCAAACTGGCCTCTCAAACTTTCAATTCTAGCTCTCATTAAATTCACATCACCACCATGAATTAGTTCAAGTTTATCCCACATCCCCTTTGTTGTAGTACAATCTTTTACATCCTCAAATTCAGCATCAGATAGAGTAGCAACAATCTCTATCATAGTCATGTTGTGTTCATGTTGATCTTTCTATTGATCAAGAGTTAAAGGTCCATTGGTGGTTCAACGCAGCCATTTTCCAGTAAGTGTATTGCAGAATCTCCAATTCCAGATATGTGAAGTCTCATTTGACTTTTCCATGTAGTAAAGTTCCCTTTGTTCAGCTTCGACACTTCCCTCATATACATCTTGTGATCTTTCTACTCAAGTCCTTAAAACTCTATTCCAAGCAACCAATATTGCTCTGATACCTATTATTAGAATAACTAAGAAGGGGGGGGGGGGGGGGGGGTGAATCAGTTATCCTTAGTCCCAAATACAAAGATGTACACCACAAAACAATTTAAACAAAATATGCATCTCGGTAACATATAAACTTAATTTGTCTCTCTGCCTTTACCGATTACCAGTAAATACTCAAATGTGATTACCGACTAAATCAATTATGTAACATGTAAAGTATGATAGAAAAAAAATCATAACAAAAAATACATAACACAATGATTTAATGTGGAAACCTTGTTAAGGGAAAAACCACCTGGGACCGGTAACCCAAAAAATTTCACTCTTCTGAAGTGAGCTCGGTGAAGAGCCAACCCTGTTAAAGATTACAATACACACTATTAGGTGTAACCTTGTTAGAGGATTTAACACTAACTGTTAACTTCTGACCAGCATTCACTATGGGGTCAACAAGATGACACTTTACATTTAGTAGAATGTCATAGGGTAGAACATAAGATTGTGATGTCCACTCAATTAAGAGATTTTATGAATCAATCCAGTTAGACTGATACAGTAATGATCTGATTCAAATACAACTTAATTTGTAGATATTTAGATCTATGCTAAGCCCTTATAAATAATCCTCTGATCACTAAGAAATTCACTTCCTTCAATATCTCAACTTACTTTTCTCGGTAAATGATTCTCTGATGCTTGATAATAACTCTGCAACTCGATTCTTCAATAACGAGTTTGATCGGGCATGCATGAAACTTGTCTTTCACATGAATTCTCTGCAGTCTCCTTCTTTCGGCATTATTTCAATAATGAAACTTATGTCTCTTAAATAGACAGATAAAATGTTTTCTTCTCAACCATCATATTTTGCCGCTTAATCTCATTCATCCATTTTATTGCTTAAACATCCCTTGGTAGATTTATCCATAATTGTTGGTGTAATTAAGTATTTACTTTTTACACTTTACTTAAGTTTACTTAAGATAATACATTTGCATATTAGTTGTCTTTGAGACACCTAGGAGTTTGCATTTCTTTTTAGCACATGGTTAAGAGAATCTCCACTTTAGGTGTGATAGTTGTCATCACATACCTCTTTGTGTGTGAGATCCACCTTTAGTGCTCTTATCACATTATCATCCTCTCATTATTGCACATGTTTCTCATACTTTCATGTATAATGGAGGATGATCCACCTTTGGTGGACATGTGATTCCACCATGTCTAGTTGATAGCTTATCACTTGCATAACTTCTAGTTATCATGCATTGGCTATATATTGAGGCATTCCTACATTGTATGTAATCAATTATTCATTATCATTTGATCATATTATCTTGTCTCTCTTGTTTGTGCTATCTCTTGAGCTTCTAGATCTTGACATCTATTCTTTGCCTTAGGCAAATTCTTACATGGTACCAAAGCTGAAGGAGTCTTAATTGCATAGCCATTGGAGAGCGATTGATTGCTTCAACTTCTGGAGGGCCACGAACCAAATCTAGGATCAACATTTTGTGGGGCATTTTTTAGCAAGATCGGACCTCACCATTGCATCCAGGTGGCTATTTCCATAAATTTTGACTATAAATTTGCCTACCTTGGGCAAAAGTCAAATTTGAGGCAATGTTTTTTTGCAAATCGGACCTTTAAGGCCCGATCTACAAAATTGGGTAATTATTCTTGATCAATTTTATTTCAGATCTGAATTTTTATTTTCATTTTCATCAATTTTTTTGGATTTGCAATATTATCAAATTTTTCAGATCTATGTATATATTTCAATTTTTGGGGGTATATTTTATGTGTATATTCTTCAATTAGGAGGGTATATTCAGTGGCAAAAATTTTGCCCTATTTGGCGTGTATGTAACACAGACTACAGATCAAGTGAGAAACCCGAGCACACAACATCACACTGACATCATCCAATGCTCAAGAGGTCTCAAGCCCATAGGCGAGCGCAACCCCAATCCTTCCATTTGTTTTATTAGTGGGCGGTCTTCTATTTAAAAACCTACATTGCTTTGTTTTTCGGCAATGTGGGACTAAATAATCCCATTGCCCATGTGCCTCCTCTGTGCTCCTCTGGTGGCCCCCCTCCACAGTGCCACCTCAACTGGCCTGAGCACCACCTCCTCACCCAGGTAGAAACTCCGAAGGCCTCCCACTCACCGCTCCACTCTACTCACAGCACGGCTCAACCTCCGCCAATGCTCTGCGGAAGACACCGCTCAACCCACGAGGGTCAAAACCCCGCCACGCTAGCAGTGTTAGCTCCACACAGTTCTCGCCAGCCACATGGGCAGTACACGCAGCCGCAACCTCTACCTAGCACCCATGCAGCAGACACCACAAACACACCATGTCGAGAGCCCAGCTGCCAATAGAAACACAACAAGTGGCGGCACACAAAAAATCAATATTTTATTAAAAAGAAAAAAATTTCACAAGTTCACTATGTTAAATTTGACACCCGTTTGGATGTCAAACTGGGTGGCTTTAGCATTGTCGTGACGGTCTTCAAGATGTCAATTTTAAGGTCGTGGTCACATCAGCATTTCACCATATTAATTTTGACGATCATTTGACTGTCAAACCTGGGCATTTTTGCACTAAAATGATGGTCATTTGAACGTCAAATTTAAGACACTAAAATTGGTGATGTCAGCAGGTTTTAAAAAATTTCCAGCCCTCACCAAATGTAGTTTTGATTTGGTAGTTCAACTTTGGGAGGCCATAACTTGGTCATCTGGGCTCCAAATTAGGTGCAATTTTTTTAAATTTTTGCTAAAATTTCTTGAACTTTTCAGTGGTGGTGTTCTTTTCTAGTTTTGGATCATGTATTTTGCAAAAATTGTAGTTTTTGGTGATTGTACCTATCTGATCCCCATTTTTGTAACTTCAGAGGCTTCGTACGGGCTCATACAGACACATTTTCATGTGCACTTTTTTTTGAAAGTGCATAATTTTTTGTCTACTTTCCAGATTTGGTATCAGTTTGGAGAAATTTTGAGTAGACATAGTACTTTCAAAATATGGTCTATTTTGGCCTATTGTGGCACTTGTAATTGATTAGATCCTTGAGGGATCTTGTGTCTTATATTCTTGAGTCTTCTATAGCTTCATATTTTCAGTTGTAAATATCAAAATCAGAAGTCCACTTCGATCCATTTTGTCAAGTGGCAATTGTACACGCACTAGCTATAAAGTGCCAAAATCATCATTTTTGGGTGGGGGTTCTTTGATTGAGTGAATTGGGGGGGTGTCTTGTGTGTTGGTGTGTTTCTCTTTTTGTGCTCTTTTTATTTTTCATCATGGGTTCTATTGCAAAATTAACTCCACATAACTATGCTACATGGAAAGATAACATATGGAGCAAGTTAATGGTTCAAGGTTTAAATCCTTATGTGGATGGTACAATTAAAAAACCCACTGATGATGATACTGCTGCAATAAATAAATGGTCATGCAAAATTTTTAAAGCTTTAGGAGTTTTGAGAGAGAATATTTTTGCATCTGTCATGTATCACATCAAAACCATAAACAATGCTAGAGATGATTGGGATAAACTTGTAGAGTTGTTTGGTAAAGTGGATGAGGAAATGGGATTCACAATTGAGACTGATCTCCTCAAATTAGAACCTAGGAACTTTGACACAATCCAAGATTATCTCAACAAAGTCAATGATTATAGAGCACAACTTGATGATTGTGGTAATCCCATGAAGGATGCGAAGTTGATCAGTCACTTGTTGAAACATCTTCCTCCTGCATATGCAACTTTTGTTTCAAGTTACAATACTCACAAGTTGACCATGGGTAGTGCCTTCATTAAGCCTTCATTTGAGTCATTTTAAGAAATGTTGGTCGTAGAACAAGAAAAATTGATGAGTATGGGGATTCTCAAGTCTTCAACTTTCAAGGCATTGGTGGCTAATCATGAGAGTCAAGACAATCAAAGTCAAAAGAAGAAGAAGAATTAGAAGTCTAAGTCTCAACAAGAAGGCACAACATCAATGTCCACACAACATGACACTTCTACATCACTTCAAAAGGGTGAATCTTCAAAGAAGGAGAAGCGGTTTTGTGCATATTGCAAAAAGGATGGACATGAAGAACACTTTTGTTATTAGGACATTGATGAATTGAAGAATCTTCTTGCCAAGAACAACATCAAATTGCCTTCTAAGATTTCTACCTCAACCTCTTCTTCACCAAATTTATAAAAATATAAAGGAAAGGGTCACACATTTGTCACTAAAAAAGGACAACCTTTGTATGCTTCTTCAAGTCCTGATTCAGGTAGATGGCTTCTAGATTCAGGGGCTTCTCATCATTTGGCTTCTTCACAGTCCATGTTTTCATCATTTGAGCCTTGCAAAGGTCCACCTATTTTGATGGGAAATCACACTTACATGAATGTGATTGGGAAAGGAAGTATTGATGTTAGGGAGGGACACTTCAATGATGTGTTGTGTGTTCCACACTTGACCAATAACCTTCTTTCTATCTATCAAATCACAAATGGTGCTACAAAGAAGACTATGGGATTTATGCCTAATTTAGTTTTCATCAAGGACTTGGAGAGTGGAGTAGTTATTGCTACTGGGATAGTGGATCACTCTTCTCAGTTGTACTTCTTTGCAGAATTTGTTCCTCTTGATGATAGTGATTCTTCAAACAATGAGTCTTCAGCATATGATGATTATAGTGATGATTCAGATTTTGAGGAGATTTTTGGCTACTTGAACTTGGGTATTCTCACTCATGATCAAGTTCTTGAGCCTTCCATTTCATCTCCTCCTATTGAGATGACTTCTACTCTTTCACCTGATGATGCTTGCATTCACATAGCCATGAGTTCAGGTGCTTCAGTGCAGCAGGATATTCATTGTCTTCCAGACTTGGTTCCATGGGATGACTACTTGACAAACGTTGCAAGTTTGTTTGTGGAGTTCTATACTTCAAATTTGGGAGACTTCATTGATGATATTCATCTTCTCTTTGGTGAAGATGATCCTTCTTCAGTTTTTGTGAAGGAGCATGCTGACCCTCACATTCATTCTCTACTTGATCATTCTTTTGAGGGTGACATGATTGTTGATACTTTGATACAACAGTTGGAGGAGGTCACTTTATCTTCAGAGGAGATCCTTGGGTCTTTGGTACATGTTCTACATTCATCCTCAGTTGATCTTGATTTCTCTTTTTTAGCAGAGTGGCTTAGTACACATGATTTGGAGGAGGCATATTTACAAATTTTAAAATTTACAATCTAGTAAAAAGTTAAAAATTTGTAAATTGTGAATCTAAAAATGAACCAAACAAATGTATGTGTTTGATTTATTAATATTCTTTGGGTATGTGTAGGATCATGGTATGCCAAAAAGTGGCGATGTGAAAAAGAAGTCCTAATTGATAGACTCTTTGAAAAATAACTATAACTTTCAAACAATATAACATTTTTGAAATCTGAAATATACATCATATTCTATGTTTCACCTAATACAATAATAATAAACAATTGTTTCAATTTGATGAAGTTTAGACTAAGTTAAGGTGCTCAAACCCATGAGTTTTTATATTCAGAAAAATTTGTAGTAGAAAAATCATAATTAATTATTTACTTGGAAAAAAAATATAAAAAAATATACATCACATCTAGACATGAGTCTACTACTTTTATCTAAAATCTTATAAAAAAATATTATCATTTGATTTTGTTTAATGTGGTCAGACATACACCTACTTGTTATCTTTCTAGTCCTGATTGATAGACTTATTAAAAAATAGCTATAACTTTCAAACTGTATAACAATTTTGAAATGCAAAACATGTCACATTCTATTCTTTTCCTACTACAAGAAAAATAAAAATAGTTCTCAATTTGATAAAGTTTAGACTAAGTTAACATGGTTAGACACGAGAGTTTTTGTAATTTAGAAAAGTTGTAGAAGAAAAATCATAATTAATTATTTACTTGGAAAAAAATAACAAAAAAATATGTGTCACATTCGGACATGAGTCTACTACTTATATCTAGAATCTTGTAAAAAAAAATTATCATTTGATTGTGTTTAAGGTGGTCAGACATATACCTACTTATTTTTTTCCTGAAATTTTTGTACTACTACATTGAAATTTGAAATTTTCAACATATAGAAAAATTATTTTTCAAAAAAGGCCTATTATCTTAGTAACTAAATTTAATTTTCTACAGATTCTCTTTTTACATATTTTTGATATAATATTTATAACTTGTTCTTATTTTTAGTCATTTCAAAGAATTTAAAGCAATGGTTGAGTTGCAGACTGGAAAGAAAATAAAATGTTTGAGAACTGATAATGGTGGTGAATTTTGCTCCAATGATTTTGAAACATTTTGTAAAGATTGTGGTATTAAAAGAGAGAAGACAACTCTGTATTCTCCATAGCAGAATGAAGTTGCAGAAAGAATGAATAGGACCCTAATGGAGAAGGCTAGGAGTATGTTGAGTGGTGTTGGACTAGAACAAAAGTTCTGGGCTGAAGCTATAGCCACTGCTTGCTACCTAATAAATAGATCTCCTACATCAGCTCTTGTTGATAAGATGCCAATGGAAGCATGGTCGGGCCACAAGCCTTCACTTAGACATCTGAGAGTGTTCAGTTGCGAAGCATATACTCATGTGCCAAAGGAGAAGCAGACTAAATTGGATAACAAAGCTGTCAAATGTATTTTCATCAGATACAGTTATGGTGTGAAAGGATAAAAGCTTTAGAATCTTGTTGAACAAAAGGTATTTTATTCAAGAAGTGTTATTTTTAGAGAAACTAAGCTTTCTTATATTACAGTGCAGCCAGAACAAACAAAAGAAAAGAAAGATGTGATTCAACTACCTGCTACACCAGAGAAAGTTGAATCGAGGCCTTTAGAAAGACAAGAACTTGATGATAGCTCTACGAGTTTTGAATCATCAGAGGAAGAAGAGGTACCTGAAGCTAAGGCTGAACCTGAACCGGATCTTTCTCGAAGGTCTACTAGACAAAGGAAACCACCTAAAAGGTATGGGTATTCTCCTAATGATTGGAGATGCATATTTGCATTAAATGCTAATATTGATGAACTGAGATCTATAGAAGAGGCTCTTGGTATGAATGATTCAGAGTCCTAGAAAATAGCCATGGATGAAGAAATGGCAGCTCTTAAGAGGAATGAAACATGGGACCTTGTACCATTTCCTGAAGGATGAAAGCCTGTTGGTTGTAAATGGGTGTTCAAGAAGAAGATGGGTTCAAATGGAAGCACTGAGAAGTATAAAGAATGTTTGGTTGCAAAAGGTTACTCTCAAGTTGAGGGAGTAGATTATGGTGAGATTTTTTCTCCAGTAGTAAAAATGACATCCATTAGATTTTTACTTTCTATTGCAGCTGCTTATGATCTAGAGATCGAGCAAATGGATGTGAAAACAACTTTCCTTCATGGAGATTTGGAGGAGGAAATTTACATGACACAACCAAAGCACTATATGGTGAAAGGTAAAAGTCATTTGGTATGTAAGTTAAAGAAATCCTTGTATGGTTTAAAATAGAGTCCTAGGATGTGGTACTAGAAGTTTGATACATATGTGTTGAGTTTGGGATTTGTGCGATCTAAATATGATCACTGTATATATTTCAAATCTGATGGTGATCATTTCCTTGTTATTGCCTTGTATGTCGATGACATGTTGTTTATTGGCAAAGGAAAAGGTTTGATTGTAGAGTTAAAATATCAGCTCTTGATAAAGTTTGAAATGAAAGATCTTGGTGCAGCAAGACACATTATGGGAATGGAGATTGTAAAAGATAGACAAAACATAAAGCTTTGGCTAGGCTAGAGCAAGTATGTTGGTACTATTCTGAAAAGATTCAATATGCAGGATTCTAGACCATTGAGTGTTCCTATTACAATAGGAACAAAGCTTTCTAGTTCATAGTGTCCTGCATCCCCTTTGGAAATGGAAGAGATGAGTTGAGTACCATATCAGAGTGTTTTTGGAAGTTTGATGTACACTATGGTCTGTACAAGACCAGACATTGCCCGAGTAGTGGGAGTTCTTCCCCGTTATATGTCTAATCTAGGAAGAGCACATTGGGATGTAGTAAAAAGAGTTTTCAGATACTTGCAGGGTACTTCAGAGTACTCAATATATTTTCATGGAACAAGAAATGAGCATTCCTTAGATATTCAAGGCTATGTGGATTTAGATTGGGCTGGTGATATTGATAGAAGAAGATCCACTAGTGCATATGTGTTTACATTATTCAATGGTGCAATCAGTTGGATGAGCAAGTGATAGGTTGTGGTCACTTTGTCCACTACTAAGGTAGAGTATATGGAAGCTACTCATGCCTGTAAGGAAGCCATCTAGCTAAAGAGATTGTGTTCAAATAGGGTACAGTGACAATTCACAGTGACATTCAAAGTGCAATCTGCATAGCGAAGGACCCTACTTTTCATGCCAGGACCAAGGACATTGATGCACAATATCATTTTGTGAGAGATATGGTTGAGGATGGCAAGGTGAAGCTGGAGAAGGTAGAAAATTTGGTGAATGTTGGTGATGCATTAACTCAGCCCGTGAGCACAAAGAAGTTCAAATGGTGTTCAGAGTCTATGGGCCTCTCGGCCCCTACCAATTAAGTCCATGATACTTTGGATCCCCTGACTCTTGCAAGATGTTTGACAAGTGGGAGAATGTTGAGAACATGTGTCTCAACCTTGCAATCTTTTTCTAGAAATTTCTAGAATTTGTTTGTGGTAGTTTTCCACATGTTTATGCATTGGAAAATGGTTAATGAGTTGTCAAAAATGAGTCTTGTCCATAGTAGAATATAGGGGAGTCATTTTTAGAGCCTTGATGACTCATTTTGTGACTTTTATGGGGGTCTAAACTAGAGGACAAAATTATGGACGGGATTACTATTTTAACCTAGTTGTTTTTCCATCTTGGAAATGTAAATGTAAAAAATGGGCAACATGTGGCATGGTGATTAAGCCCATAGTTTTGTAAAACCACAAGTTGTTTCTAGGTTGTAAAATCACTAGAAAAGGAGGGCTTGGGGAGGTGTTTGTATAATTGAGTTTTTTCATGCTAGAAGGAGTCTCTTCAAGTTCGAGTTGTGGTGATGTGCTCCTGTAAGAACTTGCATTGCAAGTGTATTGTAATCATCTTGATTTGATAATACATTGTGGGGGTTTTGGAGGGTGGGGTTTTTCTCCCGAAAGGGTTTCCCCATGGTAATCACTATGTTATGTGTTCATTGCTATTTTGATTATGCTTTATTGTGCATTTCTTGAGATCTTTATGATATTTAAGTTGAAATTTGCATAACCATCCTCTCAAGATTAGTGTAGGAAGCATTTCCACACACCTTTTCTTTCTTACAGTGACTACCAAAGACTATTGGATGAGCATAGATCAACAATGTACAATGTATTTTGGGCTGAAAGGGAAACGAAACCCCATTTTTGAAAGCTTGTTCCAAAATTATGACACTTGTCCACTCACATGGTCTTTGTCATTTGATGATGACATCTATGGTGACTACTAGTACTAAAAAGACAAAATTGAATGGGACCCACGACACTTGACAGTGACCACCAATGATCATTGGATGAGCATAGGTCAATGATTGTAGGTGTATTTTGGGTTGATTTGGGGAATGGCCACCCCTTTTTGCATATGTCCCTCAGAAAGAAGGTACATGTCATGATTTAAAACTAAACTAAATATAATTAAAATGTAAATCGGAGAAAAACTAAACATATAATAAATGTAATAATTAATAAGCTCAATTTTGGATCACCGACAGAAGTTGTAATGTCAAACGATTAAGTGAAACATATCATAGTGATGTCATATATCAATCTTCATAAAGGAGAAATAAAAGTTAACATGAGTCATGATTGTACAAATCTTGTCCCTTACTATTTAGGTTTTCAATCTAAGTTTTTCAGTTCTAACTAGTATTGTAGATTCATAAAGGGGTTACAAACTTACTCTAGTTCCACCAAAATATGGTGAGACACCAATCATTGGACTTGAATCATCAGGCTCATAAAAAAAAGGTACTACTTAGTCTCATAGCCTTGCAGTACCTTCATTTGTTCCTATTAGAATAACTGAGAGGGGGGTGAATTAGTTAATCACTATCCCAATACAAAATGTATAATCCAAAAACAAATACTTCAATTTATACTGCTTGGTAACTTAAAATACTTTTACTATCTGTGCATTTACCGATTACTAGTCTAAAACATATAGTAGTTATCGATCAAATCAAATATGCAACATGCAAATATGACATCAAACAAATATCACAATCAACACATAACACAAGAGATTTAATGTGGAAACCCTGTGAAGGGAAAAACCACCTAGGACCAACAACCCAAAAATATTCACTCTTCTGAAGTGAGGTTGGTGAAGACCCAACCCTGTTAAAGGTTACAAACACACTGTTAGGTGTGACCTTGTTAGAGGATTTAAGACCAATCGTTATCATCCAACCAATAGTCGCTCTGGGGTTGACAGGATAACAATGTTCATTCTATGAATGATACATAATAAGACTTTCGTAGTCCACTCGATTAAGAGATTTGACTTTATACAATGGTTAAATATGTAATAGTAGGTGATCTGATCTATTACAACTTCAATTGCAGATTAAAAATCAATATTCAGCTCATACAAATCTTTCTCATCAATGTAACATTCCTAATTTAATAATATATCAACTTACTATTCATCGATAATCACTCTCTGTCACTCAGTAATGCTCTCTAGTAGGGTTCTCCTTAACCAATATGATCAGAATGCATGAAAACTTGTTCACATGATAATTTTGCAGTTTCCTTTTCTTTAGGCATCACACTCACTTGTAAAATCTCCAGTCTCTTATATAGACACGTAAACCATTTTCTTCTGCTCCATCAGATTTTTCCACTTAATCATCTTCATTGATTTTTCCTCTTAAACATACCTCAGCACTTGTGTCAATAACATGTTTGATTCTCATCCTTTAGATCTTTCTTGAATTTTGTTAGGCATCAATCATCATAACAAAATTTATCTGTTACCTCGAAATCATACACTTTCCAACTCATCAATCTTATCGGCTAAACTAATCATTTAATTCATTATGTTCTTCTTGGTTAACAAAGAAATGCATCGGTGAACACAAGCTTGGTTTATAATGTGCTCAGTATACACTACACTCCGTCGGTGTATACTGAAATGCTTCATCAACTGACAATACTGATGTGTGTCTTTCAGCTCTTTTCCTCATTATAGATGAATGAAACATAATCAAGTCAATAACATAAAGTCATAGACTCATCAACAAGTTACTCAATGTATTCCTCATCCTCATCTGTCATATCCATCTTCCTCATGTATATATTTATGTTCTTCATCTCTTTCACTCCTTCTCTACATATGTTTCGGTATAGTAACTTACAAGATAAGTGTTGTCAAACTAGTTGACATCAATGAAAACATAATACTGATTCAATCATTGGTGATCTTAAATCATAGATTCTTCAATCAGGTTCTAAATCAGTTGTAGCTCATCAATCTCTCCCTTTGGCATTGATGGCAGCTCAAGTAATATGAAATATACCATACACATACCAAACATGTATTCTACAACTCTATGAACAAATGTTGTACAATCTCTCCATAGCTTAATATGTTTAATCACTATGTTACTCAACAACATTACAAAATACAGCTTTGTCATTCTGCAAATATGATCTTTTCAGCTCTCTTGTTTCTTCTTTTGTTCTCAGTAACTAATCTTCAGTGCTCTCCCTTTCTTCAATTTGTCTCTCCCTCAGATAGTTCTCATCGGTGCATATTGTTTCATATGTTTCATATTGTTTATCTCTCCCTTTAACAACAATGCCAAAGAAACAAATAAATAAACAGCTCTTTAGTAGCCAAGTAACTCTCTGTTGTCCAATGCATACTTTGTATCTCTATATATTGATATGCTAATCTATTCCAGTACCTTTCACAGCTTTAGACATGATCCAAAGTGTGAACTATGTTGCATCAACATGAATGTTCTTCTAATAAGATTAGGCTGATGCAACATCTGGATCACCTTAGTGACCGATAGATAGGGGACGAACCCCAAGTCTAGTCCTCAAGTACTCAAATGTATCCTTCAGTAGAGCTTTTGTAAATATATTTGCAAGTTGTTCTTTTGATGTAACAAATTCTAGCTTAGCTTGCTTCTCCTGTACTTGTTCTCTCAAGTAGTGATACTTAATTGATATATGCTTTGTTTTAGAATGCATCATTGGATTCTTTGAAATGTTTATTGCACTGGTGTTATCACAGTATATAATCACCAGATTAGTAATTATCTCATTTGTACCTTCCAGAACTTGCTTACTATATGTGATGTTTGAATAGTTTGTAGCAAAAGCAACATACTCTGCTTCATTTGTAGACTGCGAAATGCAAGCCTGCTTCTTACATTTCCATCTTCAAATCCAGTCCCACCTTTTCCAAGCACTTATATTTAGTCTGAATCAAATGTCACTACCACTGGTGGGGATGGCATGGGTAGTATTCATGGTCCAAAAAGGATATTTATACAATTAGACATGAAAACAATGGATCCCAAAGATATAGGTAGTTTAAAGAAGAAATAAGGTAATGACAAAAGTACCAATGGTGAGTCCAACAATTTCCACACCTTCAGGAAAAAAGTTTTTGTTGCTCCCTTGTTTCTATAAAAGGGAAGTCACGATCATTTTCTAAGGGTAATGAAATTGAAATTGGGTATTAAATTTTGCAAACATAATCACACAAGCTTGTGTAATTACTAATACTAATGAATGAATTGTATCATAAGAATTACTATAATTAAAAAAAAATAATGAAAATTTATAAGAATTGTACCATATGAGTTGAATAATGAAAATGAAAATCAATATTAATTGTGGAATTGATGACATGATCAACCACATTCATGTTTTTGACATTTTAATATGCTATTTTGCATGATAGATGATGAGATACAAACAATAGAATACAATAATAACTTTAATAAATACCTATGACCCATCAAAATTCTACTTCGATAAAGGTTCAAGTTGCCACATCATCTCATTATCAAGATCCTTAGATTCCTCGCCATCAACCTCATAGCTTCCTTGGTTCTTCTCTATGTTTTGTTCACTCTGCATACCTCTTCTTAACTGCATCTCAAGTTCAATGCTACTATTACCAGTACATGAGTCACTTACATCACTTTTTATGGAACTCCCACTTTGGTTTCAAATATTGCCCAACCTTCTTCTTTGACATTTCTTCCTCCACACTTTCTATGCCCTATCGTAAGGAAAATTATGGACATCATACCTAGATGTATAGAGCCTCAATTAATTTTCCAAGTTCTTGTCTAGTTTTTTTCTTAGCTTTGACTTTAGGAACCCCAAATCATTGAAAAATCTCTCATCCTCCATCAACCCCAATATTACGATTAGACATAAATCAGAAATCTTGAAAATTTATGATATTGAATCAATCAAAATTTTTCTTTGAGCTATTTTTTCAAAGCCTTGTTACTGATCCATATTTGTGGGGGTTCCACATAAATTAAAATTTTTCCCTCATTGTCTATGAAAAATGGCCTAATTTCTCTCTAAAACAAGATTCATCTGAAGTTCCATTTGGAGTCACTCCATTTTATTCTTTGGGTTTGAAAATATGATCTATCAAAGTTAGTAGCTTTGTTTGAAAATATATCAAATTGTTGAGACTCCAATATCGAGGAAAAATAATAGCCATGGATTCAATTAATTTGACTAGAGGGAATCTTTATCTAATCTATGAAGAAAGATCATAGGCAATGTGCTTCACAGAAGAAGTTACAAACTCAATGATCTTTGTAAAGTCTTCCCTTGTAACACTTGATAGTAACTTCTTGGGGTTCTTTCCTAGTTCCTCAGACTCGACCCTGGAAACATAGTGCACTAGTGTATCTGTAGACACCGAAAAATCCTTCAGAAAATAAATTATTTTTGTTTTCTGAAAATCCTTGATGACATCATCATTTATTAATTAATTAATTATTTAATTAATTAATTTATTTTTATGGCATTAAATCCCTCTCTCTTAATTAAAAATCTTTAATTAAGGAATCTAGCCTAAAAATGTCATTTGGACATTATCCCTAATTTATTAATTATTTAATTAATAAATTGACCAAAAACTTCAAAAATAAATTAATTTATTTTTAATTTATTTTTTATCTCAAACTTGGCCAATTTCCTCTAGACCACTAACCTCTTCCAAAATCTTCTAATCACTTCTTAATTTTGATTAAAAGGCTAATCCCATCTTTTCTAACCCTAATCCCAAGGTTAAATATTTAATTAAGGTTAAATATTTAATTTTCATATTTATTGAAAGTATTTTAATAAATATTCCTAAAACTTAAGCTTTTGGAATGAATAACTTTTATTCCATGAAACTAAGGAGAAATCTAGACTCTTCTAGAATCTTCTCAAATCCACCCTCTTCACCCATCCTAATCCTTTTTCTAATCCTAATCCTACCCTTAAACCTTTGTGCAATCCTAACCAAGCTTAAGACTTTCCTAAACCAAAGCAAAGTCTTTCCTTCCAAATATCTCAACCACAAAGCATTTATTGCTTCCCCAAAGTCTTCAAAGCCTCTTAAAGCCCATTCATTGCTCTTACAAGCATTTATTTGGAGAGTTATGAGCTTGGAGCCCCCTTTGTTGACTCCTCTTTGCCCTTCCCTTCATCCACTCACCTTGTGACATGTGTCACCTCCTGACTGGCTGAGAACTAGCACAATCCATGTGCTTCCCTTTGAGTGAATCTTGGCCTCTCTTAAGGATTTCAATCCTGGCCATTCATTCCTCCTACCCCAAGCCTTAGAAATCCTATAAATACCCTCACTTCCTAAGGCAAATCATCTCTCAACTCTCAAACTCAATAGCAAAGTTATAATGCCATTTTCATTCTAGCATAAGCATGAACTCATCTTTTTTAGATCATTTTCAAGCTTAAATCACATCTAAATTAGCTTAAATGGATTAACATAGATTCATTTCTTGTTTTAATCTTAGTTCATTTATTTAGCTTTGCATATTTGTGTGTTCTTGAGGCCTTTGAGGCAAAATAGGTTCCTCATACCTATTTTGTGTCATTTTGGGTCTTCTTGATCCTCAAATCATCCATCTTGCATGCTCTAAGTGCTTGAGTTTGCACACCCACATCCCTCTATATCTAAGCATATCAAACGGTGCATGGGCGCATCCGTTTTAGGCTTAAACTGAGGTGGCTTTGATTTTAGTTTGCTAACCATTAAATTTGATTTGATAATATGCTATGACGTTTGTTTGTCTTTGGCCTTCAAAACAGGTTTAGGTGCACTCTCAAATCCTAGTCTACATTCTGGCACGCCCGGTGGGACTCAAACCACAATCATTTTGATGAAATTATGCTTTATATGCTTGTATTTTGCAGGAAATAAAGAAATGTCGCCTTCATGAAAAGAAATGACGCCTACAGCAATTAAATGTCGCCTTCAACAAAAGAAATGTCACCTAAAAACAATCCAGTCACGCCTTCATGAAATTAAATCACGCCTTTGAAGAAAGAAATGACGCTTGTGAACTCTGTTTTCACGCCTGCATAACTGAGATTTTCCTGTTGTCGGCAACTTCTGTTACGTTCCAGAATTCTCTTCTGTCGCCTTCTTGTAATTAAATCACGCCTGTAAAAAAAAAATCACGCCTCTGGACTTTTTATCTGTCGCCTTTTGAGGTATAGAATGTCGCCTGTAGGAATTAAATGTCACCTCTGCACTTTCTAGCGTCGCCTATAAGCTGGACAGTGTCGCTTTTGGTTTTTGTCTTGAGTTGCTTAGGACTGGTTTTTTTCATTTCTTTTATTACAGCAAAGGTCAAACTCAATCTTGAATGAAACTTAAGGAAAGAACTTAGGTCCTAGAGCGTCATTGTCAATTTGAAAATCAAACCAAATTTTGAATGCACTAAAGGAACAAACAACTCTATTCCCTCATCTGTTTCAAGATTTCAAAGCAAGCAAACAAATTCAATCTTGAGTGATCTAAGGGACAAAACAAAGCTTTTTCAAAGTTCTTAAATCAACTCGCTAATCAAATCTTGAATGCACAAAAGGAAAGAACTTGCAAACGTTCAATTCATTTACATTTTGAGGAAAGGAAAAAATCAAAAGCTAATCACGAGTGTCTTCATTTCAAAGTTCAAACATCACTTAATCAAAATTTGGGAAAATGAACAAAATCTGCTTGATGTGCATGTAGGAGTTTTTCAATTCTTGCATAATCCTTGTTAGAGTAAGCGACGTGGAACATTTGAACTTGGACAAGTTCACCTGTTCTACTTTTAGCGAGGCCTGTCCAAGGAGAAGCGCTTCCTCCTCGGAGAACGACCTCAAACCGGTATCCCCCCCGGCCGGTATACAAATAAGTGAATACCAAAAGAATCACTTACATCTCCTAATCGCCAGGCGTTCGTGCCAAACACGTGTCTGGGGATGGTAAACATTCCTCTCCCCCAGCATAATTGGCAAGGCTCTTAAGTGAGTCACGGATGATCAGCATAACCGGGTATGGAGACTCCACGGAACTAATAAAAACCTGATAAAATAGAGGCTACCCTATCTACATCCGAAAGTATCAAAATCCTTGTGCAAGGACCGATTCCAAGGGGTTTACCGGGTCGCCTCAAGATTACTCACCATTTGTATTCCCTTCTGGGGGATACCAAGCTGTGGGCAAGCGATTTTGATACTCACCTTCCTTAGGTAGATCTGTTTGAAGTGCTTGACAGTCAAAGACCCGTGAAAACACTTGTTGAAACATACACTTTTTCGAAAGCATTTATCAGAGTCTTTTATCTTGTTTGTATCTCACAAAGTTGCTTTGTCCTTTGTGAAGATTGCTTTTATCAAATCCTTTGCCAATGAAAAAACATCAAGCAGATCTATAACTTGGTTCGAAGGACAATCAGAGCAGCCATCCCAAAACTTGGTCATCTCCCATCCCTTTGTCTGTCTTCTTCTAGAAAACTGTCTGCTTCCGTCAGTCATCCCAATCTGAGTCTTAGTCTTCCAAACCATCTTCGTCCTTATCCTTATCCAAACTCATCTGCAAGTCAGCATGTCTCAAATCTATAATGAGTTTGGTTATGATATCTCTCCTCTCCCTCCAATCGATCCTAATGATGATGAAGGTCTTGTAGACCATGATGCCTATTTCAGCCAGTTTGCTCCAAGCAACCCCCATCGTTCCATCATTCCTCCAATCCAGCCAACCATGCCTTCGCACTTATCTCCTAGCACCCCCTTTCATGTCCTTGGCAAGGCGAGCACTCCTTTTCATGTCCTTGGAAAATCAACCCCAGTATCTTATCCATCCCCAACTTATCCTTGTCTTCAACCTACACCTCTTCCATATGCTCCTTTCAGGCCTCCACTTTCTGCTATGGTCATTTCTCCATCACCATCATCCCTTAGAAACACTTCACGTTACTTCCCCTATCTAAGGCCTCCATCTGCCTATCCTCCAAAAAATTTTGAAATCCAAGATTCTAGTCCTCCCATCCTTTTCACCAAACCTCTATCCTTTCCCAAACCACCATCTTCTACTCCAAACCCCAATCCTCCATCCTGTCTCAAACCACCATCTTCTACTCCAAACCCCAATCCTCCATCTTATCCCAAACCACCATCCTCTCTTCCAAACCACATTACCGAAAATCTTTCCCCACCAGCAGAGTTCATCCCTCAACCCACTCCAAAACCTGTACCTCAAGCCATTAGCCCTGCCTCCTCAGCACCATCATCCCCTCAAGCAAAATCCAAATCTCCCTTTTCAAAATCATCTTTTTCATGGGTGTTCCCTTCTTTCTCTCCTCCTTCGCAAACATCTACCCAAGCACAAACCCCACTTTCATGCGAAGACCATCCAAGTTCCCCATCTCCTCCACCTTCCAAACCTTCTTCACCACAAAAGTCTCCAAGGAAACCAATAACAGAACCCAAGGCAGAGCCAATAGCAAAACCCACGCCTGAAATTGAAAAGCCAAGCAATCCTTCATGTGAAGCCATCATTGATGAGGCCCATCCAGCGCTCCCATCTATTATCTATCTTCCATACATCCCAACCGTTGATCCTCTTCCATCTCCTATCATCATTGAGTTCCTTTCATCTGAAGTATCTATCCAATCCCCACCAACATCACCTCCTCCTAGCATTATCCAAAGCATACCTAATGAGCTTCCTGAGTTCATCCCTCTTCCTACCATTGCAGCTGAAAGATCTTTCATCCTTTTATCCTTACCATCTGACAAGATCTTCCTTCTTCCAGACACCCCAGCAGCAGAGTTCCCAATCCTTCTATCCACTCCCTCTGAAGAGTCCATCCATACATCCCCCAATCCTCTATCTGAACAAATCCCATCATGTCAAGATCTGGACCAAAAGCATGTTGAAATATCTATAGAAGAACATCAAGATCCAACCCCTTTACTTCCCCCATCGCATGTTCTATTGCCTCCATCACCTTCAATCCAAAATCCTACAATCCCAATTCCTCCAATCCAAGATCCTATCATCCCAGTTTCTCCAACTAAAGATCCAATACCATCCCCCAATCCTAGTCAAAATCCCAGCATCCTATCCTCTCCTCTTGAGGATCCTCCTAACCAAATTGTCCAGCTGTCGTCACTCTATCCTCTTGGGTCACTAACATTTGTCAAAGGCAAACCACTTGAAGAAGAAGAAATCAGCTTCCTATCTTCCATCAGAGAACCAGAAAATGGCTGTTTGTCATTCACCCCAAGTCAGAAATATCCTTGTCTGGATAAAATGTTGAAAAGATGGAACTATCAAGACAAAGGCCTTGGCACTCACGAACAGGGAAATATACAGCCCATTCAAGGCAAGAAACATCCGAAAGGCTGTGGAATTGGTTGCACACCAGAAGAGGACACTCCCTCCACATCAGCGAAAGGTACTTCATCCAGAAATGTTGGTACAGCTAAGGCAAAGTTCAAACATCCATTCAAAACCAACAAAACATCTTTCAGAGCCCACAATGCAATTCCTCCCCCTCCATCGTTACAACCGAGGAAAACCTATCATATTCCTCCTTCATCCTCCCCATCCATTTTGGGTCCCTATATCCCAAAGTCTTTCAGCGCATCTCCGTTACCCAGCAAATCCATTTTGGGACCTTATATCCCAAAATATCATCCCCCATCTTATCCTACTCAGCCTTTCATCCAACATCCAAGCATCCCTAGTCAAGATCAACAACGGCACATGTCCACATATCCTATCTACCAATCTCCTTCCATCTCTCCATCCAAATTTCCTCCATCCCAGACAACTCCTCATATTCCTCCCAATGCTCCTCGCAACTTGGATGCCATATCGCGCATGAATAAAGGGAAAAATCCACAAAAATCCAAAGATTGTTATGTCCAGCCTAATCGACATGCGCAATCAAAGCAAAAACCTATCAGGCAAGCTAAAGCAACCCACTGGCCACAAAGGACAGGCAAAGAAATAGCAATACCTTACGCATCCCAATGGCCGCAAAGGCCCAAAAATGATTACCATGTCCAGTCCAATCGACATGGTCAATCAATGCAAGCTCCAATCAGGCAATCAAATGCGCCGCAAAGGCCCGACAAAGAGCCAATCAGGCATGCTAAAGCACCCCAATGGCTCCGAAAACCTAGCAAAGTCCAAGCAAAATCTATCACATGGCCACAAAGGCCTAGCAAAGAAAAAGCACAATCTGATGCCCACCAATGGCCGCAAAGGCACACAAAAGCTAAAACAAAAATGATGTGGATCCCAAAGCAAAAAGATGTAATCCATCTAACAAAAACATCCACAATGGCATCCAACGTTGCCCATCTCCCAGCTCCTCAATCTTCCCCTCCATCTCCTCCATCCTCTAGCATAAATCCTCCATCACATCTATCTCTATCTTCCACATCCAATCATCCATCTTCCTCGCAACATGTGCCAATGTTGATCCTGACAACATCCCCCTATCTTGATCACTTTCCATCCTTCCATCCAAACACTTTCTACCACCATCTTTCCCATCTCCCCCATCTAATCCATGGCTTTGCATGATCCCCCCCATCCTGCTACAGTTGTACCAACATCCAGGCACACAATCAAAAGAAATCAGTGAGGAAAGTCAGCAAAGATCAGTCAGCACATCTAAAACAGCAAAGGGAAATCAATGACAAATCAGAGAAATCAGCAAAATCAGCAATCAATCAGGCTTCAGCATCAACATGTGTCCATCAGCTTGAAACGGAAGCATATTTTGGAGAGGAGGTAAGCTTTAGTCGCAAAAGTGAAAAAAACAAAAGCAAATCATGAGTCTTTATGTGAAAACCCTTCTGGGGCACATTCTGACTCCAAAACAGTAAAAATAAAGGGCGTATCTTCTAGTGAAAACTTGGCAATTCAAGCGCTAGAAGATGGAGCTTTGCCTCTTCCTTCTATCTGGGATAACAACACATGATAGTTCCCTATCAACATTGCAGAAACCAAGCTAAATCAACTTGGGTACAGAAGGATGTTTGTGGCTCATCTACATGGAGGTTAACCTGACAGAAAGTGAATCATGACCTTAAGTGCCTTGCTCCGAGGAGTCAATTATCAACTGTGCATGGTCATATGCACATGCCTAGGTGTGATCTTAAGCTTGTCATCCATCATCTAGCAATGGATCCCCATGACAAGCTGGCAACATCAGAAAATCAGCAATCCACATCAGAAAATCAGTGAAGAATCTCTCAGAAGATCAACATCAAATCGCATGATAGCACCAAAATCAGCACAAAACTCAGCGCCACATCAGAGAGTTAGCAACAACATCAAAATATCTGTGCAAAATCAAAAATAGTAGGGCCATCATCAAATCATAAGGGAACATCCAATCAAAGAATCAGCAACACCATCAGAATATTAGTGACAAATCAAAAGGTCACCATCTAATCAAGAGGAAGCGCCAAAATGGCGACATCAGCTGATCAGCAAGCACGATAGCATTAAATCAGAGCTTCAGCAACAAATCAAAATGTCAGTACATATCAGCACGGAATCAGCAACAAATCAAAATGTCAGTGCATATCAGCACCGAATCAGCAACACATCCAAACAAAATCAGAAGTATCAATGCATATCAGCACAAGCTCAGCAACAAATCAGCAAGATCAGCACAAAGTCAAGGAAAAAAACACAAAAATCCATAAAAAATTGGATAAATCAAAGGAGCAAATTATCAACAAAGCAAAAATCAAGAGAAAAACATTCATCCTCTGGTGAAAACTTGGCAATTCAAGCACCTTGGACAAGTACCATGGTGAAAACCTGGCAAACAGGCGCCATGCGTAGTTCCCCCCCCCTAATTCCTTTCTGCAGTTAGGGGCTTCCTTTCTATCACCTCTTATCCAACGTGTCCTCCATCCCCTTTTGTCTCTCACTTCCTTCATTTTCCATTGGATCTTGATGACAAAAATAGAGACTATCAAATGTACATGCTTTTGGGCACCTCCTTGGCATCCATTGCACCTTTCAGCTACATATCCTCTATCCAAACCTTTCATCCTAGCTTCCATCCTTCCTCATCCTCTTGTTGGCATATCTTCCGTCCAAGCATACACCATGCCTTTAAAACACATGAACTATCTTAAACAGGGGGCATCCTCTTCCTTGGTGACGTATTCCTTGGAGGCTATCCAAATCCGAATCTTCCATCTCCCAAAATCCTCAGCAATTTCTCTATCCAAATCCAAACCAACCACCATCCAATCCTTCCAGCACTCCTCTATCTTAATCCATCAGCAGTTCCTCCAGCATCCTCTATCTTGATCCACCAGCAAACCAACTCAGCGTCCCATATCCTTTATCAGAATCCAACATCCACCATCCACAGCAGAAAGCAGATTCACCATCTTTTGCACCAAAATCCAGAGCTCCAAATCCACAAGCATTATCGTGTTCCAGCCCTTTGAGTTGTTTCCATCCCTTATCCTAAATCAAAAATCATCCTCTTTTTGGCACAACGTGTTGTCTTAAAGAAATCAAAACCTTGTCCTTGCATAGCCTTATCATCTCGAGCAAGAGATTGGCTTGTATTGACAAGAATCCAGTTGACCGAAGATCATCAGTCTATCCTAGGTTGACGCAATCCTATCACTAATCCTCCATTGGGAAAATAGCAGCTCATTTTGTTGACACTTGGTAATCTTCCACCAGCTTTCCATCTTCCACTAGCTTTCCATCTTCCACCAGCTTTTCATCCTCCAAGTAGCTTTTCCATCTTCAAAATCCTCTAGCAGTTCCACCATCCAATCTCCCCGAATCTTCCTCCATCCAAATCTTCTAGCAGTTCCATCCTCCCCATCCTCAGCATTTTCCTCCATCTTTCCAACACCTAGTATCTTCTCTTGTCATTGGTATCTAGCTATAGGCCAACCTCATTGCAATCCAATGCCATTCATCCCTATCCACACCTTGTTAGCAATCTTCCCAACCTATCCATCTCTTCTAGCTAGCCAACACCCAAGATCAAGCTAACTGATGAAATCGCATCCTTCGTCTTGTAGCAAGCCTTGATCTCGATCCAATCATCATCATTGGGATATGTTCTTCCCAAATCCGTGTCATTTTAGGACACATCATCCATCGCCAGTCCGTCTTGGCCTTCCAACCCAACT
This sequence comes from Chamaecyparis obtusa, assembly GCA_027943335.1. Classification (NCBI taxonomy): domain Eukaryota; kingdom Viridiplantae; phylum Streptophyta; class Pinopsida; order Cupressales; family Cupressaceae; genus Chamaecyparis; species Chamaecyparis obtusa. The sequence continues at coordinate 31,012 of BSBK01000970.1, forward strand.
GGGGCATCATCTTGCATATCTTTGAAGTTGTCAGCTTCATCCCCAGGTTCTTTGTACATCCTATCCAGCGTCTTGTACCTAAGTGTCAGTCGTGTCTCCACCTAAGCTCATTTGTACATTTGTGTCTTTAGGTCCCATCCTTTGTCTTAGTCCTTGTCCGTCCTGCAGCAGCATTTGATCAGGAATATCTTGTCCCATCCCCAGCCTCAGAAAACTTTTAGTCCCACTCGGGCCTTGTGCTTCAGCAACATCAATTGTCGACTTATCCTTGCTCATCCTGATTATTCCTTGAACTTCAGCTTTTGCCAGCGAACAACTACACTTATTCTCTCACCAACTCATGGGTCCTTGAGGATATATCATTCCTCCTGTCTGACCTAATCTTCCATCCTGGTCCTTGAGGATATATCGTTCCTCCTGTCCGACCAATCTTCCCACCATCAATCAAACCTAATCTCTCTCCTTGGCAAAGGATGTCTTTTTGGAGTTATCATTTTGATCTTGGATTTTTGTCCTTTGGGTCTTGTTAATCTTTTTGGCTTCTCATTATCCCACCAGGGTCACCACAATTCATTATATCACGGTGTGCTGTGTGTGCGGATAATCTGGGGCAAGGTCTTTTGATCTTTCGCTTCTGCCTGTGAGTCAGTTGTGTGTTTGTGGTTCCTTCAGCATCGGTTTCGCCATGTTGCCTTTGTGCTTCATGTGTGATGTTGGGGCAACCCTGTGTGTTTGTTTAGTGTCAGTCCTTGTCAGTCCTCTGCGACGTTGTTGACAGGCCTCATGATCCCAGTATCCTTGGTAGGTCTCTAACATAGCTATATTAAATCTAGGTTGTGCACTCCCGTTTGCACTTGGAGCTATCTGGTCCCTTGCATTTATCATATAGATTAATCTTGCATCTTTGCATATAGCTGCATCTTGCATCTTGCATTTCCATCTCATCTTGCATATCATCCATATTTGTTCTTAGAAGTGAGGTTATTTATCTCCCCTTTCTTCCTAGGCCCTTCCTTCCTCGTCCCGCCGAGCACACTCTGTCCCAGGGCGTAATCCCTCTTTCTCCTTGTCCCACTGGGCGCATCTTCCATGATTTTGTCCCACCGGGGCATGTTCCTCTTTCTTCTAGTCCACCCAGGCGTCATACCCTCTTCTTCTGATTCTAGCCTCGGCATCTTGTTTTCTTGTCTTTGACGCCATGCCACTTGCGGCATCGCATCAAAGAGGGGCAAAATGTAGACACCGAAAAATCCTTCAGAAAATAAATTATTTTTGTTTTCTGAAAATCCTTGATGACATCATCATTTATTAATTAATTAATTATTTAATTAATTAATTTATTTTTATGGCATTAAATCCCTCTCTCTTAATTAAAAATCTTTAATTAAGGAATCTAGCCTAAAAATGTCATTTGGACATTATCCCTAATTTATTAATTATTTAATTAATAAATTGACCAAAAACTTCAAAAATAAATTAATTTATTTTTAATTTATTTTTTATCCCAAACTTGGCCAATTTCCTCTAGACCACTAACCTCTTCCAAAATCTTCTAATCCCTTCTTAATTTTGATTAAAAGGCTAATCCCATCTTTTCTAACCCTAATCCCAAGGTTAAATATTTAATTAAGGTTAAATATTTAATTTTCATATTTATTGAAAGTATTTTAATAAATATTCCTAAAACTTAAGCTTTTGGAATGAATAACTTTTATTCCATGAAACTAAGGAGAAATCTAGACTCTTCTAGAATCTTCTCAAATCCACCCTCTTCACCCATCCTAATCCTTTTTCTAATCCTAATCCTACCCTTAAACCTTTGTGCAATCCTAACCAAGCTTAAGACTTTCCTAAACCAAAGCAAAGTCTTTCCTTCCAAATATCTCAACCACAAAGCATTTATTGCTTCCCCAAAGTCTTCAAAGCCTCTTAAAGCCCATTCATTGCTCTTACAAGTATTTATTTGGAAAATTATGAGCTTGGAGCCCCCTTTGTTGACTCCTCTTTGCCCTTCCCTTCATCCACTCACCTTGTGACATGTGTCACCTCCTGACTGGCTGAGAACTAGCACAATCCATGTGCTTCCCTTTGAGTGAATCTTGGCCTCTCTTAAGGATTTCAATCCTGGCCATTCATTCCTCCTACCCCAAGCCTTAGAAATTCTATAAATACCCTCACTTCCTAAGGCAAATCATCTCTCAACTCTCAAACTCAATAGCAAAGTTATAATGCCATTTTCATTCTAGCATAAGCATGAACTCATCTTTTTTAGATCATTTTCAAGCTTAAATCACATCTAAATTAGCTTAAATGGATTAACATAGATTCATTTCTTGTTTTAATCTTAGTTCATTTATTTAGCTTTGCATATTTGTGTGTTCTTGAGGCCGTTGAGGCAAAATAGGTTCCTCATACCTATTTTGTGTCATTTTGGGTCTTCTTGATCCTCAAATCATCCATCTTGCATGCTCCAAGTGCTTGAGTTTGCACACCCACATCCCTCTATATCTAAGCATATCAAACGGTGCATGGGCGCATCCGTTTTAGGCTTAAACTGAGGTGGCTTTGATTTTAGTTTGCTAACCATTAAATTTGATTTGATAATATGCTATGACGTTTGTTTGTCTTTGGCCTTCAAAACAGGTTTAGGTGCAATCTCAAATCCTAGTCTACAGTATCAACTCCATGTACTTCTGCACATAACTCCCCATTTGCACCAATCTTTAAAAAGTTATCAAGATTGTCCAAATCTGTGATTCTCAGCCAGTTGGAAAATTTTAAATCATCACATGATCGATACATATTATTGAGCACCACGCATGTCAATTTACATAGTGTACTATATTATGCAATATACATAGCTCTTTGTTGGGCTGTGTTCATAATATTCCTCATTTCCTCTAGCATGGGGAGAAGACCTGCTAATTTTAAGAGTGTCTCTACATTACTTAACCTTCACAGCAACTTAGGAAATATTGGTAGCCCTAATTGGACACAAATCAAGTTCATTAGACGAAGAGACGATGGATATTTTTAAAAAACTTGATGCATTGGTCCATCCAAAGAGATCCATCTAGTATCATTATCCTTAAGAAGATTGTTCCCATCGATTAGTCCTTTGACAAAGTATTTAAATTCCCCAAATTATTTTAGACTTCGACAAAAGTGTTGGTAGATCTCTTTGATTAAAACTTCAATTTGTTGTACTGGAGCTTGTTTGCTAACAACTCCAAAAGCTAGATTCATTATGTGGGTCATGTAGTGAATGTTAGTAACGTAGTGTGCACAAGAAAGTTCCATCTTTGCACAAAGACCATTTCTATGGTCTTGCATTACTAAAGCTCCATCTACTCCAACACATGCCAACTTTTTGGCAATCATCATGTCATCTATACCTCCATAGTCAATTAGAGAACTATTTAATAGTTTAAATAAATTTTTCGCTATCGCATTATCCTTCATTTTAGCAATAGTTAGTAGATTAGGTTAGCAAACAAAATTTTTTATTGTATAAACATGCATAAACACCCAGGAAGTATTATCTACTATTGCATTTCTTTGTCTAAAGACAATGCAATAAAGTTTGACTCTTCAATTTTTTCCTTTAGATCTTTTTTTCAACCTCTGCAAGACAAGTTTCTCATTTCCATCCCTTGTTTATTGACCAATGACTATTAGGATAGTGTCGTAGGGAAATTCTGCACAAGTTCAAAGAAACAATTTAGTAGTACTGAACTAATCAAGAAAACTACTAATAATAATTAAACCCTACAAATAATAAACTAACAAACATAATATTCAAAGATTAAACACGTATGAAAACCAAATGATGCTTGAGGCTTTTGTTGTTTCTCTTTGCTATTATTGGGATGTAGCACTCATTGGTTATTCAGCAACATCCACACTCAAGAGCTTCTAGAAATTGTGATACTCTGATAATAAATTGACATAAGTTCGATGCAAAATTCAAACATGAAAATGTGAGTGATGAAGGTTGTCTACATAGAAATTATGATTTGAATGGATGATCAAGATTGATTTGAGAAAAATAGATTGAATGGATGAGATAATTAAAAACTGAAAAGATTTGGGTAACTTTCCACAATAAAAGATTTTTAATTCCAATTTAACTCAAAAAAGAAAAGAGTTATTTAGAAAATAAAGAAGAAGATAAAGATGAGAGGATTTTATGGATTTTTGAAAGATGAGAGTCTCTAAAATTGAATTTTGAGAAAAGAATTGATTTTAAGAAAGTTGTTTTTCTTAATTTATGAAGATTTTAAATTTTTAGAAATTATAATTGCCTCGTATTTTATTTTTCATATTTTTGGAAGATTTAATTGAATTAAAAATTTAATTAAATTAGAAAGATGAAATTAGAATAAAATTAATTAGAATTGATGTGAAATTAAATTAATTGGGTCAATTAATTTAATTTGGAAGAATAATTATCTAATTTGAATAATTAAATTCAAATCATGGGAAATAGGAAATTGAATTCAATTAACTGATAAAGATTAATTAATTAAAGGTAATTAATGAAATAAACTTAATTATTTAACTAATATTAGAGAAGTGATTAACTGATTAAAATATTGAATTTTTAGATGAAAATAAGATGATTAATTAATGATTAAATAACCAATAAATAATAGAAGAATAATTAGTGACTTAATGCTAGCTCGCAATTATATCAATTTTTAAGTGTTTACATTTTCCCCTCTTTGATATAATGTGATTATGAGCATTGTATCAAATAATTTTGGACTAGGTCATGCCCTAGCTTGCCTCAATAATAGTAGGTGGTTTTATGCCCCCTCGAGAGATTGTGTGTGCAAGAAAGGCATGAATGATCTCTCAATAGAAGATGAGAAATGTTAGATGAAATGATAAAAGAGAGGAATAGTTATGAAGAAGTGAAGACTTAGTAGATGATGATGACTGGTTGATTTCCATTGGACATAAAGTTGGTTGATAAGAATCATGTCTGGTTTCAAGAAGAACCCCTCTTGTATAAGACTAGCAACATTGTCTGGTTTCAGGGAAGACATACCCTATATAAGACAAGCGACAACGTTTGGTTTCGGGAAAGATACATCCTATATAAGACATGTGATCTTTGATTGGCTGATTGGTTGATAGAAATAATTTGACAAATTTGACAAATTGATGTATTGACCAATTTGATTGATAGAATATATTTTAGTGAGAAGTATGAATTAGCTAGAAGAATGAATTAGGAGAAATGAACTAGAAGAATTGAACTTATTCTATCAACTTGGATGACGTACTGAGTCGCTGCCAGAAATATTTCACTATTTTTCATCATTGTGCCTTATTTGAAAAAAAAGAGATTTGAATGCATCGAAAAATTGACCATCTAGATACTCCTACAACTATTTGAAGAAAGCATAAAGAAAACATGGAACATTTTGACATCATCCCAGGGTTGTCTCAGATCATGGATGTGTGTGGTCACCAGATGCGTGATAGTACTTATCACATTCATCCTGCATCATCCTTGCCCCAGAATTTTACCAAACACTTCACAAGTAGAAAGAAAAAGAGAAAAACATTATGAACCATCATAGCCACTTTCACCACTCGGTGGTATCCTCAAGGAGCATAGGAACACAATCAAGAGAGATAAATTAATAATGGACTAATTCAACTGACTTTTTCAACAATCTTAATGATCATGGATTGGATTGATTTTGTGTTTGATTTGATGTTGATATGTCTAGTTTTAGATTTGGAATACTCGTATAAGACTGACTTGTTCAATTTTGAGTGTATCCATAATTGTATAAGAAAATTGATTGATTTATTAATTTTTTTGATTGATGATAGATTGGATTGTTGATAAAGATGGGTCTCATGAGTCAATTTCTAATTTATGAAGCTCACCGTTTTGATTGAAAGTTGATGCTTGATCATTACTTTTTGCTTATCATGACAGATTTGTTTATTGTAGGATTTTGATGTGTCTTATTTTTTTTGGTCCATCAAATGTTTCATATGTTTGGAGTCGAGGCATGTGTGGTGTATTGAACATAGATAAAGGCACTTGTCACAGACACCCCAAACATTGTTTCCTTAGATGAATTTTTTATATTTATCAATTTTTTTAGATTATTTCAAGATCATATATGATGTCTTTTTATCATTTTGAGGACATTTTAGAATTTTTAGGTATTTTTTAGGTCATTATTTGAATTTTTAAGGACTTTTCTTCATGACATTATTTGAATTTTTAGGGATTTTTTGGGATGATTATTTGAATATTTTTAGAGATTTTTTGAGTTACCCCCAGTGTCTAGCAAGGAAAGGAAATTATGAATTGATGGATGAACTGGTAGAAGGATGAAGGCCAAAGGTCTCTTGGTATGTCTTGAAGCTATCTAGATGCCAAGGAATATTTACAAGATAGGATGATTTTTTTTTACCAAGTTTAGGGATTGGATATGACAATAGAAGGTAATGAAATAGTGTACTAATTGGCATCTGGTTTATAGGGGTGGACATGTCAAGAGGAATTTGAAAACAAATTTTGTATTTTGTATTAAGATTAAGAGAGGGATTTGGATAGGATAATGATAGGAAAAGAAAGATCAAGAAAAGAAAAGATGAAGGATATGGACTAAGGTTGTAATAGGATGGACAATAAGCACAAAAGTGATGTGGATAGGATAAGGGATATTGACCAAAGGGATGTGGATACGATTTAAGGAAGATGGACCAAGGGATGTAGAAAACATGAAGGAGACAGGACATGTGATACTTCTAGGGAGATCTCTATCCTTGTCAAGATCAAAGTTGGGGAAAAGAAAATATGGATACTGATAAGGGATATGAGGGACATAGGATAAAGGAGGAAATGAAAGGGATATGATATGATGGTATATCATGGATGGAACCTACCCCCAAGTATGAAATGCAAGAAGTTCATATGTAACTTACACATAGTGCCTGTTTGCTAGGTTTTCATCACGGTACTTGCCCAATTGCTTATTTTCCATGTTTTCACTATTCAATGAAATTATTTCTCTTTATTTTTTTTGTACATTACCAATATACATGTTTTCTGAGTTTTCATCAAGGGAAAAAAAATTAATTTTTTAAAAAAATTTTTTGACTTTTTGGGAAGATGATGGACTCATGATAGGATATAGAGGAAGGAATCATGTATATTTGTTCTTAAATAGTGATCTTGAAGGACACATAATAATGGACCGTATATTTTGATAATGTTCTCAAAGACATTGTTCTGATTACTGGACAAATGGGTTTTGAAGGGACCGAAACCCTGTACAACTTAAGTTTTAATAGATCAGAAATGTAAGGCATAGATAACAAAAAAGACCAACAACAGAAAATTTCCCATACTAGGGGCTAAAAAATTTGATTAACCCTTGGTTGTAAGCACTACAGGCAAGAAGCCCCACTATTTCACCAAGGGTCAATGAAAAATATTCTCAATTAAGATCCATAGTAGAGAATGGCCTTGTGGGGACTTGAACCTTGGTTGTAGGCCCTACAGGCAAGAAGCCCCACCATTTCACCAAAGGGACAAGCACTTTAAATTTGATTAACCCTTGGTTGTAAGCACTACAGGCAAGAAGCCCCACTATTTCACCAAGGGTTAATGAAAAAAATTCTCAATTAAGATCCACAGTAGAGAATGGCTCTATGGGGACTTGAACCTTGGTTGTAGGCCCTACAAGTAAGAAGCCCCACCATTTCACCAAAGGGACAAGCCCTCTCAAACACATTGTTATGGTAATGACAAAGGAAGATAAAATGGATGTTTGGATGAAGTGGGATAAGGTTTTATGCAAAGGATTGGATAGGCTGGAAAATATATGTTTGATAATGGAGGGACTACAAGACTTGTTTAGGATTATGTGGAAAGGATGACAAGGTTGACATTGGAACACACCTTGAAGGGTGGTGGAGTAATGGAAGAAAGGTGGATTTTGAAAATTTGGATTTTGACAGAGAAGTTAATATGGATTTGGATTTTGGGAGATAAGGACCCAAGATGGATTTTGAAGTGGATGGAAGATTCTTGGATGGTGGATTTGAGGAAGCTTTGAGAAGCTTGAATGCCAATTTTGATTTTTCTTTAGTATGTAATTCTTTTACTAGAGACTTGGGAATCCACATAGTTCTTGACTTTTCTCTGCTTTACAATTCTTTAGAATGCATTGCTTCAACAAGGGTTTTTGGAACCCATAATGTCTTTGATATTTTTTTTCTTTGTGATTCTTTATAACACATTTCTTCAACAAGGGATTTAGGAACCCACATTGTCTTTGACTTATTTTTTTGTTTGATGGGCCTATTTTGCCTTTTGGATACTGATTTTTTCTTTGTATCTACATGTATATTAGATCAGACATGTTTACTCTTTGATGAATTTGTATTTTTGGACTTATGTATTTCATGTTGGCATTCGATTTGCATCCCAAGGTATTGGGGTTTATGGATGGATAGGAATGATATGGAGGGTTCATGGATGGGTGGAAGGGTCTCCAAGATGTGTACCTCTAGTGACCTTGATTTAGAAAAGGAAAAGTGAATTGTGAACTATTGGATGAAGGAATATATGGACCTAAGATGGAGGGAAGGGATGAAGGGGGAGGTGTATGCTTGGATTTGGAAGGGATACCAAAGCCTTGAGAGTGAGATTTGAATGTAAGGTGACTACCTTTAGAATTCTCTTTGACATGGAAGGGTTTTGATATACTTTGTTTATGAATGCCTAACCCTTTGACTTTATAATGTTTTTGAATAATAGGAGACTTCCTCCAATATGTGAGTCCATTTTGAGGTAGATATGGTATGGAGGGAAGAATATGATGATGAAACAGACTAGATTGGATGGAAGTGGAGGAGCCCATTTAACATTTATGGGTTCATCAACATCTTGCACTAATGTGTTTAAATCATGAGGGGGATCAACAGGAATGATTAGATCCTCTGATGGAATAGGAGGAATGACATGGTCATTTGGTAGGATAGGATCTAGTGAATAACATGGAGGATTAGGACATGGAGATGAATGAATGGTAGGATCAAGAGGAGAGTCTAAAGGGATGATGGGATCTTGTGGTGGAAATGAAGGTGAAGGATACTTTGATCTTGACTTGGAAGGGGATCATTTGACTCAATTTTAAGGTTGGCTTATTCTTGACTATGAATAACATCATTGGGAATAATGGAAGGGGTGACATGATCTTGCTTAGCATTAGGAAGTGGAAGGTCCATGAGACTTGGAGGTAAAAAAATTTCTTGGAATAGATGGGAATCATCATTGATAGGATGGACATGGATGGTAGGATCATTATTAAATTCTAGGAAGATAGGATCTTGGTAAAAAAATTGACAAAATTGGTGATTGTTGGGATCTTGATCTTGATTTTTTTCAGGACTTATTTCTTCATTCTTTTCATCATCCTCTTGGCATGGGGTATGAGCTTGGTAATGGATGATGTATTCTTGGAAGGGTTCAATGTTTTTACATGAAGGATGACTATGATTGGGACTCCCTTGGGCAGGTTTATCTAGGAATGGATCATATGGTAGCATTGGATCTAGGATTGTTGAGTTGTAGAAGGGAATTATATCATGAAACCCATTATCTTGAAAATTCATTGTGGATAGCCCTTGGGAGATCTCAATACTAGATATAACATTTGATGGAAATGGAAAAAATAAATTATTGTGACACTTCAGGAGATGAAGGACTGGTGGGAAATATGGAAGATTCTTGAGGGACAAATTCTTCAATGGAGGAAGATGTGTCATTGGTGTGATTATTTTGGAATGTTCCATTGATAGACATGGGTAGATGATTTTGATTCTATTGAACAATAAGATGATGATTATGAGCTAGTTTTTATATAGAAGATTATAGTGGAACTTTTGTTTCTTGAGAGAACTTGTTGGTGATAACACATTGAAATTTGCATGTTGTGAAGAAATTTTTTATTGAACATAATGTGGTATAATAGATTTTATATTGACCATGCTTGATTGATGTCCAAAGGATGACAAATTTGCAATTGTGTTTGTTTTTGAAATCCTTGGTGATGGATATGAGGAAATAAGATAATGTTCATTGAGATGTGATATGATCAGAGGCCTATAGATTGATTGATGAGAAAAGTATGGATATAAGTCCTTTATGGTGTAAGACTTTGGTTCTCTCTGAATTTTAAGATCATTTATCTAGGTTTACAGTTCTATCATTTGTTGCACATAGATATTAGTTTTCAATTATTATTCTATCATCTCAGGGAAACCTTTTGAATAGACAAAGGGGTCTATGCTATCATAATATTTGGTTTCTTGTTCTTCTTCATATGAGGGAAATGAATTGGATTATATGTCATCTAGTTTGTTCCTTGTTTGAGATCGTATGAGTGATCTCTGACCAAAAGGGTATGGAAGAGACATCTTGCTATTAATTTTAAGAATTTTTTAGTGTGGTTCAAATTATTTTTGCAATGATTCCAATATTAAAGGGTGTCTTTTAAATTTAAGTCTGATAGAAAAAAGACTCATCTCTATGATTAAGACTTGTTGATGTTTGATTGTGATCTCTTTGTTCTAAGGACCTAGTATCCTTGATGGAGAACTTTGAAATCTTGAGCTTAAAGTTGTTTCAATGACACTTGTAATATGAAACTTGAATGCAAAAAAATTCACAAGCACAACACTCACTTTAAGAAATAGTTCTAGTATTAGCTAAACACTGAGTGTATGTTCTAGAATTTTTTGACTAGTCTTGCACAAGAAGAGATAATGACAGTCTACATAAGGTCAATTTGGTTATACATGGCTAAAAAATGTGTCTTTAATTAACCAAGTTATAGTAAGGATTCTTTCCAGAAAGATTTGATTATATCCCCCATTACAGAGGCCTCCCAGATGCATACAAATGTGATTTTACGCAATCCCGAAGGACTACTAGAGGAAGTATCATTCTAAAGTTTTTTCAACATTCACCCCATTAAGGATGAAAGAATTTTATTTTATAGTGGGTTGGATTATTTCGGTGAAAGCAATTGTATCTCACTTTGGGTTGTCCCTCTCACCGGCCTTGCTAAGGCATGTTCTCGGGATGCAAGCCCTTTAAAGCTCTATTTTAACTAGCATGTTCATGAAAGCAACAAAATTAAAATGAGAAGTAGGTCTAGGAGTTTTATTACCCTAAGAAGGATAAGAGCATATCCCTATTACTTACTCACTTTCAAACATGTTTAACAAGATTCTTTCCCAAGCCTTTTAATCTAGGGGGATTTGAGCATGTTCGGCATTATGATTCACTATGAATGTGAAGAGCATAGGCCTAATGCTTTTATCCATAAACAAAGAGGCTTAAATTTTAGTGTTTGTTCATTCTTTTAGCCTTTCTTTCTACTGATCCATTTTGGCATGTTTGGCATTTTGATTCACTATGAAAGTGAAGAGCATAGGCCTAATACCAAAATTTATCAAACAATAATAGGCTTTCTAATTAAGTTAGATGTTGAACTTTGAATGCCATAATTTAAGAAAAATGTAAAGGGATAAGGCTTACCTTAATCGAAGCTAGAAAAATTCTAGGAACATTTTTCAATTTTTATTTTTGCATTTTTTTATACTCACCTAATGACGATCGTTCCAGCTCCTTGATTGTTTTTATGCTTTTGACCTAGTCATAAAGATCCAATTTTTAGATATATTTATGGTCTGAAAAAACAAAAATTTAAAGAAGTAACCCATAGTACAAATCAATGAGCTTTCCAAAAATGTAAGAATTAAAAAAAAATCCTTAATTTGTGTCCTAGGGACCCGATTTATGAAAATAGACCAGATTTTCAAGATCTATTTATTTCAGCCATTATTTGTTATCAAAATTAAAAATAGAAAGAAAAGACCCTATTTATATTTTTGAGAGATTTACAGAAATGTAAATTTTTCAAATAAATTCATTGATTTACACCCAAAAATAATTTTTTTATGAAATATCATAAGAAAATTATAAATCACATAAATGTGATCACAAAAATTTGATTTTTAGACTGTAGCCTCTTAATTCCATCTCAAAGTTGCAATTAAAATTTCATCATAAAACTCCAATCTATTTATGAGCTTTGACTAAATCTCTAAAAACCCTACAGGCAACAAGATATCAGCAAAAAAAAACCTGCATGCAAATATGGGAGACAAATCTATTAAATTTTTAGCATTGTTGGGTTGTTCATTCACGTCGAGCTCACCAAAATGTCGTAGGGAAATTCAACACAAGTTCAAAGAAAAAATTTAGTAGTACCGAACTAATCAAGAAAACTACTAATAATCATGAAACCCTACGATCAACAAAATAACAAACATCATATTCAGAAATTAAACACATATGCAAACCAAGTGATGCATGAGAATTTTGTTTTTTCTCTTTTCTATTGTTGGGATGTAGAACTCAATGGTGATTTTGTTGGAAATATTCAGGGATTAATCGAGTTACTGAGAGGGGAGGGGTGAATCAGTAACTTCGAATTTTCTTACAATTACAGATGTATTAACATATAGTTCACTTTCTCTTTATGCATATAGAAAGCATGAAACTTAAAAGCATTCACAACAATGACACATAGATTTGGTTACCCAGAAACCTTCCAAAAAGAAAGTAAAACTGGGGTGGGGATGAAACCCACAAAGCTTTAGTACTGCAGAATAAAGTTGGCCGGTTAAGGCTTACAATTTGATCACTTCTGATGATCTGCCCTATTAGGAGCAATAAGGATTGCTAAATCCACCTTGTTAAAGGATTTACAAACATACAATGAAGTATGCACTCGGTAAAGAGATTTTACAACAGACTGTTAAGTCTACCTGGTTAGAGGATTTTAGTACTGATTCACCTGTTAGGATGAAACAGTAGATCTCTTGCTTTGCAACTGGATTACTGATTGAGATTCACTGAATGTAATGATCACCTTCTGTGATGAATTTGTCTTTGTTGTTCCCTATACTATTGTAGCCCTTTGTAATTCGCTTATCTCTGCCTTTTCCTTTTATTCACATACATGCTCATATTATTACATCTTGACATTTTTTACAACATTATTTATATACAAGTCTAAACAATTAATTACAATTACAAAGTCGGCTTGACAAATAAACATAAGTGCCACTAAGTCGGCCCAAGTATGGTTACACGGTTCCTACAAACTAACTCGGTGACTTTCTGATACTCGGCGTCCACTGCATTACTCGGCATCGTCATGCACTCGGTAGAAGTGAAGGCACAGTTCATACTAACCACTCGGTAGGTTTTGAACTCGGTAAATACTGGTGACTCGGTAGACATAATGTTACTCAGTTTGCATTATCTTGATCGGTTTGTACAGTCTTGCTCAGTTTGCACTGTTCTGCTCGGTTTGCACTGTTCTACTCAGTTTGCACTGTTCTGCTCGGTTTGCACTGTTCTGCTCGGTTTGCACTGTTCTGCTCGATTTTCACTGTTCTGCTCGATTTGCACTGTTCTGCTCAGTTTGCACTGTTCTGCTTGGTTTGCACTGTTCTGCTCGGTTTGCACTGTTCTACTCAGTTTGCACTCAGAATGCAAATAAGTGTTGTCACTAGTGGCAATTCTGCTTAATGCCAACAATCTCCCCCTTTGGCATTAGTGACAAAAACACTTATTGCACAAAACTTATATACATGAATCATACTGAGATTTTTTTTGATTTTTTTTATAAAAAAAAATTTGTCTTTGTCATAGGGATTTATACATTATCTCCCCCTTTCAATGTGCTAACTTTTTCTTCTATACAAATCTCCTTCTATACATATCTCCTTCTATACATATCTCCCCCTTTTTGACAATAATGCCAAAGGTGTATATACAAGTGATTTACAGAGAGAATCCAAAATTTGATAGAAAGTCAGAATGTACCTTCATGATTAGTGCTAGGGTTTTGTCCCAATTTTCTTGCAGAATCTTGCATGTTTGGATTGCAATTTGGACTTCTGCAGAGAGTCCAATCATGTGATCTGCTATAGAGAATTGATTGTCATGAATCAATGTTTTGGAATGTTCAATGTGCTTATACATTGTATTCATGATGGGAAGGATCATGTTCTGGATGTCTAGCAGTGTGGACTGGATCCTTGTGTCTTCTTTTAGTAGATCTGACTGCATATTTGATAGGTATGAGACTTTCATGTGATGAGAAGAGCTTGAACTTGGTTCAAGTTGCAGCTTTTGTATGCTAATCTTCATATCCTCATCCATTTTATTCATTTTATCCTTAACATCCTTTGTGAACTCGGCAATATTGCACAGTCTGGCCAAAAGAGAGGTGACATTCGAATAGGGAGATTCAATATTTGACAAATCTGAAGACAATTCCACTTGATTAATGGCTATGTGCTGAGCAATGTGCTCAAGCACTTTATTGTTGAATCTCTTCTGAGCTCTTTCAACAAACTTTTCTATCCCAGATGAGTCCTCATTGTATTTATTTACTACTTCAGCTAATTGTAGCAAAACATGTTGAGAGGAGTCTACTTTAATACCTAATGCATCAGATAAAATGTCTTTAGCATCCTTAATGATTTGATATTCCTTGTCTCTCTCCTCTTTAAGCTTCTTTTGCTTTGCTTTCCTTTGGAGGATTTCACCTATATTTTGCATTTGGTCCACTGATAGATTTGCAAAATCTAATGTTGGAATCTCTATTTCTTCATCTAGGTCTATATCCTCTACTATATTCTTACCCAAAAATTTTATACTTGGTAGAGCTTTAGGCTTATCTGTACTTAATGCCTTAGTAGTAGTGACAATAGACATAGTAGGACTGGCTATAGAGACTGGCACACTGTCTACTGGAGAACTTAAAATATTTACACTTGTAGAATCAAAAACTGGAATACTTACTGTTGGAAAACTTGATGAAGTGGGAGACTGCAACTCGGTAGAAGAAATGGTGGTTGCTTCTACTGTTGCTATAGGTGATTGGACAAAAGTTGAAGTTGTCACAACCATGCTTGAAGGTGTCTCTGGGCTAGATGTAGAAACTTTTACTGGAGAGGTAGGAAGTGATGCAATGACTTCTACTGCTATCCTCACAGTATCATCTACCTCAGTGGCTTCTTCTTGTTCATCACTATCATCTTCAATATCTTTTATTATTACTATTTTAATACTCAGTTGGTGAAGATGGTATATGTTCTTCCATGTGGCATTTGCAGCCTTCACAACCGATTCAATATTGTTGATCAGAATCAAACAAGTATTGAGCTTTAGTGTCATCTTACTTTCATTTTCCTTTAATGCCTTCTTTACTTCATCATTTTTCAAGCTCGGCATTAACTATCTTAGGGTTTGATCAAATATGTCTATTACAGTTTGCTTTGCATTGCTCCATCTCATTTTTATTGGATTTAATAAGACTGTTGGAACCTGTGGGGCTATTTCATCAGGAGAGTATTTCCACTGTCCCATCTTTTCAATAACAGCATCTTCTATTTCCTTCTATTCTATTTCCGATCTGGTTTCATATTTAAAAGATTTTATGTTACTTACTCCAGATCCTGATCCGTCTCTAAAAAGTTTGATCCTCTCTTGAAAGTTTAGAGGAGGCCTTTTGAATACTATGTCTTTGTCTGCCTTGTCTACCTTATCTTTATCTGCCTTACCTCTTGCACTTCTCCTCGTAAATACAATAGTGTGAGGCTTAGGTGCCTTAGTGATAAAAACCTTTCCTTTCTTCTTTGCAGGTTCTAGTTCCTCTATTTTCTCATCCTTTTCCTCTTCTTCTTCATCATTATCTCCTTTGTCCTCGGTTAGCATTTGCATTTTGGCTATCCTCTTCTTTCCTTTGTTTACCGCCTATGGAAGTTTTATGCTTAATTCAATTCTCACCTTTACTTCATCATATGTTCCAAAATATGGAGCTTTGGGATCAACAGGCTGATTAAGAAGGGCTTCAATGATATTCTTGGTTTCATCAATATTTACCTCATAAGGAAGAGGTTTTACATATACAATCCTCAGTTTAGCTGCTTGAATATATACATTGTCACAGTCTACCATGAAACAAATGTCATCCTTGTAATCCTCCACCAACTTCTGTGGAATCTGGAATCTATCATTCATTTTCTCTTTGAAAGACTCAAAATAACTATCCATGATGCTTTCAAAATTTTCACCCATTTCTGAGATGTATTCATTTATCTCATAAAGGACCGGCACATCTTTTCTCCATACAACTTTTCCTTTGGAAGGGAAGAATTTTTGAACATAGAAGAATAAACAGACCAGTAGGGATCCAAACTTACATGGATTTTTTTTGGAAGTTTGAATGCTTTCCATGTTCTTGTTAAATTGTTTTAACAATAAATCTGCAAGGTCAAAAGATAAGTTGTTTTTGACCACTTTGTATGCTAGGTGAATAGCTTCACAGGAGACACTATTCTGTCGACTTGAACTGTATATTTTATGGGCAATTATGTGT
The DNA here is from genome assembly GCA_027943335.1 of Chamaecyparis obtusa. Classification (NCBI taxonomy): domain Eukaryota; kingdom Viridiplantae; phylum Streptophyta; class Pinopsida; order Cupressales; family Cupressaceae; genus Chamaecyparis; species Chamaecyparis obtusa. Next base: position 47,523 of record BSBK01000970.1, read on the forward strand.
GTACCAAACTTTAGTTTAGCATCGGTAATGCTGCTAACTTTCATGCCTCTACCGTCCCACTCGGCTAGGGTTTTCTTTTCCAGTTCCGACCGACCTAGGGTTTTGGTAGTTTTTGCTTTGTTCAACATGGGAAGACCGGTGATTTGATGAATCATCTTCTTGGTGATCTCTATGGGTTGCTCAAGCCAAATCTTGCCATCATGTATATGGCTGAGAATGTATCTAACCCATTTCTCTTGAAAGGTTCGAGGTAAATGTGCAATGTGAACTAATCCCTTATCTTCCAGATGTTTGTGCTCGAGTTTTAGAATACCATCCACACATAGTTCTTCACCCACAATATCTAGTTCTAGGTTTCCCATTTCATGAATTGCATAGTTGAAATGATTGTGAATATCGTTAATAAGTAGTACCTTAGGAGGAATCTGAGATTGAGCTCTGTTCGGGTCTAGGGCTACTGCAATTGCGGGCACGATCTTGAAATCTGGTGCTCTCCATTCCCCTTGGACTAACATTTCAGATCCTTTCTTCGCTGAAGTGCTGGATGATGCCATGGTAGCTCACAAAAAATTCTTTTCGCAAAAGGTATTTGAGTCGCTGGATTGCTCTTGAAGTTTTCTACTCTCAAAGTGCTAAAATTCACGGTGAGAAATGAGTTTGATTTCTTGCTTTTTGTTTACAACTCTGTCATTAATGCTTAGTACAAATTAGGGTATGAATTCCGATAGACTGTCACCCACTAAGAATTAATTGCTCGATGAAGACTTCGCAACACGGTGAAATCAAGAATTCATATTGCTCCGACCTCGCTCAGTAAAGACTAATACCGACCTTGTTCGGTAAAAATTGGTACCAACCTTCCTGTGATCTTACTGCATCTTGTATGCTGATTTAGATCTTTCTTTTAATTCAGTTCTGGAACTGCTTGAAGTTTGTCTATGAGAATACAGTTCCAGTGCTTTCTTGGAAATTTAGTTTGAGTCGGTAGAGCCACCCATTCCATTACTTGGACTGGTTTGCTTGGTAGATTTAGGAATCCACTTTTGTCTCACCTGTTTCCTGACCTTAGTTGCTTCATTCTTCTTTCCATCTTCAACTTCACTAGCATTCATGCAGTTTCTGGCTATGTGACCGAGTTTAGTGCATTTGAAGCATCTTACGGTAGTATCTCTTTTTCTTAGATGATGTTTTATGCAGTTCATGCCAATGTGTCCATATTCTCCATAGTAATGACATCTACACCAGGTGTTGTAGTCCCATCCAAACATTGCTTTCATAATTTGTTCTGCTGGATTGAATGTCTTGGATCTGCACTCGGATGCTTTGTGACCTTGTTTGTTGCACTTGTGACAATTACCTCTGAATCTTGGTTTTTCCCTGCATTCATTTGCTTTGTGACCATGTTGATTGCAGTTGTAGCATTTTCCATTGAATTCTTCTTTTTCATTGTTCCAACATTTATTTGAAGTATGTCCTATTTTACCACAATGATTACAAGTAGGTTTTTGATTTCTTTGAGTACCTTGCTTAGAAGATTCACCTTCTCCTTTGTATCCAAGTCCTGCTTTTCCTTTCTGCCTATGCAGATTTCGCTCATACAGCTGATTCAAGTCTTCTTGGCTTTTCAGCATTCTTTCATTGATTTGTTTTTCGGCGTTTAGGTCATCCACCAATCTTAGATTGATTTCCTTTTCAGATCTTAGTTCTTCTCTTGTGTTTTCTATTTCTGATCTTAGATTCAGAATTTCCTCATTTGTATGGGAGATCTGATCAATTAGGTTTTCTAGCTGAAGGGTTTTATTTTGGACTTCATTGTTCCTTCCATCTAATTCATCTTTCAACTTGTTTCTTTGTTCTAAGATCTCACAAAATCTTGTTGAGTGTAGCTCTTGTTCTCTTTTTAATTTTCTCACTTCTTCCTGCAGAGACCCATTCTTTTCTAGGAGTTCTTTGACAGCATTGTTTGCTTCATCTGAGATATTTGAGGGAAAAAAATCTTCAACCTTTTCTTCAATGTAATTCTGATCATTCATCTGATTTGCAAGTTCCTTCCTTCTTCTTAGGGATTGGGAAAGATGTTCTTTTGCTTCCTTAAGTTTAGCTATGGCCATTTCCAGATCTAGCTTTTCATTTTCAATCACCTTGTTCAGTTTGAATACCTCCATTGTCCTGGATCTTTGCTCAAGCTAGTTAAGCTTTATCTTGAGAACAAACAAAGCTCTGATACCAATTGTTGGAAATATTCAGGGATTAACCGAGTTACTGAGAGGGGAGGGGTGAATCAGTAACTTTGAATTTTCTTACAATTACAGATGTATTAACATATAGTTCACTTTCTCTTTATGCATATAGAAAGCATGAAACTTAAAAGCATTCACAACAATGACACATAGATTTGGTTACCCAGAAACCTTCCAAAAAGAAAGTAAAACTGGGGTGGGGATGAAACCCACAAAGCTTTAGTACTGCAGAATAAAGTTAGCCGGTTAAGGCTTACAATTTGATCACTTCTGATGATCTGCCCTATTAGGAGCAATAAGGATTGCTAAATCCACCTTGTTAAAGGATTTACAAACATACAATGAAGTATGAACTCGGTAAAGAGATTTTACAACAGACTGTTAAGTCTACCTGGTTAGAGGATTTTAGTACTGATTCACCTGTTAGGATGAAACAGTAGATCTCTTGCTTTGCAACTGGATTGCTGATTGAGATTCACTAAATGTACTGATCACCTTCTGTGATAAATTTGTCTTTGCTATTCCCTATACTGCTGTAGCCCTTTGTAATTCGCTTATCTCTACCTTTTCCTTTTATTCACATACATGCTCATATTATTACATCTTGACATTTTTTACAACATTGTTTATATACAAGTCTAAACAATTAATTACAATTACAAAGTTGGCTTGACAAATAAACATAAGTGCCACTAAGTCGGCCCAAGTATGGTTACATGGTTCCTGCAAACTAACTCGGTGACTTTCTGATACTCAGCGTCCACTGCATTACTCAGCATCGTCATGCACTTGGTAGAAGTGAAGGCACGGTTCATACTAACCACTCGGTAGGTTTTGAACTCAGTAAATACTGGTGACTCGGTAGACATAATGTTACTCAGTTTGCATTATCTTGATCGGTTTGCACTGTCTTGCTCGGTTTGCACTGTTCTGCTCGGTTTGCACTATTCTGCTCGGTTTGCACTGTTCTACTCGGTTTGCACTGTTCTACTCGGTTTGCACTGTTCTGCTCAGTTTGCACTGTTCTGCTCAGTTTTCACTGTTCTGCTTGATTTGCACTGTTCTGCTCGGTTTACACTGTTCTGCTCGGTTTGCACTGTTCTACTCGGTTTGCACTCAGAATGCAAATAAGTGTTGTCACTAAGGGCAATTCTTCTTAATGCCAATAGATTTGACAGCATCCAAGCTCAAGAGCTTCGAGAAATTGTGATACTCTGCTAATAAATTGACATAAATTCGATGCAAAATTCAAAGATGAAAATGTGAGTGATGAAGGTTGTTTATATGGTAATTATGATTTGAATGGATGATCAAGATTGATTTGAGAAAAATAGATTGAATCACTACAACATTTGGGGTCAAATTTCAATGCCAATTTGTGATGCCACTACCATTTTTGTTTGTTTTTTGTGTTTTTCTTTTGCAAGCGCCCCCAATGTTATTGACGGTGTTGTAATAGTGATGATACCATCATAATTGCGATACCCGCTTGGTTATAAATTTTAAAAAAAAAAGAAAAAGAAAGTGTCATTTGTAATTTTTGTGAAGAGTTGTCGTGAAGATGATGTTAAAAAGTAAAGTCCACCAAGATAACTGAGAGGGGCGGGGGGGGAGGGAATCAGTTATTAGATAATTATAACTTTTATCATCTTCAAAAGTATTAAACCATATAAGTAATATAATACCTACCATAGAAAGATATTCATACACAATAACACAATGACACAAGATATTTGACTAGGGAACCTCTTGATCAAAAAGTAAACCCTGGTCAGAATGATGCCCACAAAAGATGCACTAATATGAATATTCCCTGTGAGAGGATGGACTATGTTAGGAGTCTTATGAAATACATTTAGTAGATATGAATCCATGTTAGGAGATTTTGAATCCCTGTTAAAAGATTCTAACCCTGTTAAGAGTTATGGAAGACAAAAGGACCCACTGCCCAAATAGCTTCAGGGTAAGATCACTGAACACACTGTCTGAATAATCTTTGAATTACTCAAAAAAATAATATGTTACCTCTTCTTTGACTGTGCCAAATGACACTCACTATTACATCAGATCTCAATTTCAGATCTCTGTACCTCACATGTCTTCCTTCACAAATTTGCTTTCATACTTAGCTCTTTTCTTCACTTCATGCATACAACATCACACACAACCATTACTATCGTATCAAAACTACACACTCCAACAAGTAAATACATTCCTTACTTTATACCACACTCAAATAATTACAAATGAGTCGGCATACAATTACAATATAAAAGTTTTCACATGCTACACCAAAATTACATAAAACTACCAGCTTTCAAATATAATAAATCTTCACTCGTGTGACCTCAAAGTTTGTGCTATCATCCACATCACTATCAACATGTCTTTAACTTCCCTTTAACTATACAAAATGAGATTCCATCCCGATTAGGAGATATCATCTGATTTCCACAAACCGCTACTCAGGAACACTGCCTGAATACCACTTCCACCAAAATGCTTATAACTTCTATGAATAAATGAATTACTATATGTGCTCTTAACCATAGACATATAACATATCAAAGAGTATAACCTCAACATAATATAGCTCCAACTACAATAACCCACGTGCGCTAATCCAAACTATGTCTACTTCTTTGCAAGTCTCTAGTAAATTACTATATTGACATCAATGACAATCATAGTCATGAATGCAACAACAACTACTACAGAATTCCTTCCAAACATTTAACATTCATTCCTAACAATCTCCCCAATTGGCATTGATTGCAACATAGATGAAAAACATCCAATGTTCCAAAAATCCAATACTACAACACTGCTTCTTCAAATCCTCTTCATCAATCAAATCTTGCTTTGTTTTCCTATTCAGTTCTCTCCAACAGATGTCTCAGATGGTTTTTCATGTATACTTCTCCCCCATTGACATCAATGACAAAAATTTCATCATTATGTCAAGAAAATCTCAATGTTAAAAGACACTATTTAGAAAATACATTTACTAGAGTCCTCGTGACTCAGCTCAGATACACATACTCCCCAATAGAGGAAGTACCAACATCCAGTCTGGAAGAAAGATAAGGCTCATATACCACTAGATAGATGCAACCAAATACATCACTTTTCAAAATTAGGCTGGGGTATAACCCCAAGCATACCTCCCATATACTCAAATGTATCCTTAGGCAAAGGCTTTGTGGATATATCTGCTATCTGCTCCTTTGTACTTATGTACTCAAGTTTGACTTCTTTCTCATCAACTTTCTCTCTTACAACATGATAGTTAATCTCTATATGCTTTGTCTTAGAATGTAATACAAGATTCTTAGACATACTAACTATGCTGGTGTTGTCACAATGTATGACAACAGGCTCAACAAATTTTATTCCAATATCCTTCAACATTTTCTTCATCCAAATTATCTCGTTACAATTATTTTCTGTTGCTACATATTCTACTTCTGTTGTTCTTTGTGAGATACAATTCTACTTCTTACTTAGCCATGAAACTAATCTTCCTCCAAGGAAAAATGTTCCACCACTGGTGCTTTTCTTATCATCAACACTACCTCCCCAATCAACATTTGTATATGCACATAGGGTAAAATCATCAGATTTTTCATACCATAGTCCATAGTCCATTGTGCCTCTTAAATATCTCAGTATCCTCTTTACTGCTACATAATGTGATTCTCTAGGTTTAGCTTGAAATCTTGCTACAATTCCAACTGAATGTGCTATATTAGGTCTTGTATGAGTCAAATATTGCAATCCTCCAATTATAGATCTGTATTTCTTCTGTTCTACTATAGGAGTCTCATATGTGCTAGATAACTTATGTCCCATCACCATGGGTGTTCCAACTAGTTTACAATTATCCATTCCAAATCTTTTCAACAAGTCATTCAGGTACTTTGTCTGACTTACAAAGATACCATCATTATTTTGTGTTATCAATAATCCCAAAAAGTATTTCATTTCACAAATCATACTCATTTCAAATTCAGTCTTCATTTCATCAACAAATTTGTCGCTAGCTTCATCTTCTCCTCCAAAGATAATGTCATCAACAAAAATAACTATAACCAACAAACCATTTTCAATTTCTTTTGTGTATAGATTGCTATCAGTTGTTCCTTTTGTAAATCTCAATTTTAACAAATACTGATCCATTCTTGCATACCAAGTTCTAGGTGCTTATTTAAGTCCATATAAAGCTTTCTTCAATTTACATATCATGTCTCCTTCTTGAGTTAAAGGAAAACCTTCAAGCTGCTCAATGTAGACTTCTTCTTCCAATTCTCCATTCAAAAATGCTAACTTCACATCCATCTGATATACTTTGAATTTTTTGTAAGCTGCATATGCCAAAAACATTCTTACTACTTCAATTCTTGCAATAGGTGCAAAGATTTCTTCATAGTCAATTCCTTCTTTCTATGAGTAACCCTTACATACCAATCTTTCTTTTTTTCTTACTACTCCTTGTTCATTCATCTTGTTTCTGAATACCCATTTAGTTCCAATAACATTCTTGTCTTTAGGTCTAGGGACCAATTCCCATGTCTTGTTCTTTTCAATCTGATCTAGTTCTTCTTTCATAGCATTAGTCCAACTTTCATCTTCACAAGCTTCATTAGTAGTCTTAGGCTCAATTTGAGAAATCAAACATGAATTTTCTTGTGCCTTATTTTGAGTTAGAACTCCTCTTTTGATGCTCCCAATAATTTGTCCAATACGATGATTTCTTAACAAACTCTTGCTAGGTGTCATTGTCTCAAATCTCCCTTCAGATGTAGGTTCTTCAATGACTTCACTGTGGCTTTCATTCAACAAATCACTATTAGTTTCATAAAATAATTTAGTAGATCTAGTGTTAGGTTTAGGATGATCTTCTTCATCTGATTCACAATCAAGCATTCTTTCCTGAATTTTGAACTTTTCATCAACTTTAACATTTGTGCTTTCAACAATAGTCTTAGTTCTTTTATTGAAACATCTATAATCTTTTCTTTACAAAGAATATCCAAGAAATATACATTCATCACTTCTAGGATCAAACTTTTCAATATCATCATATCTCTTTATATAACATTTGCTTCCAAAAATTCTAAAATAATTAACTGAGGGTGCATGTCCAAACCATAATTCATAAGGTGTCTTGTCTGTGTCTGCTCTGATTTTCACTTTGTTCATTGTATACATTGTTGCGTTCACTGCTTCTCTCCAGAATATCTTCACTAAATCATTTTCAAACAACATAGCTCTTGCTGCTTTAGTCACTGATCTATTTCTTCTTTCTGCAATGCCATTTTGTTCAAGTGTTCTAGGGGCTCAATACTATCTCTTAATGTCATTTTCTTCACAAAAGCTGTGAAACTCTCTAGAAGTAAATTCTCCACCTCTATCAGATCTCAAACATTTAATCTTCATTCTAGATTCATTCTCAACTTTATTCTTAACAATCTTAAACTTATCAAATGCTTCATATTTTTCTTTAAGAAATGCAATCCATATCATTCTTGTAAAATCATCAAAAAGAATCATAAAATACCTTTCTCCATAGAATCCTCTAGTCCTAGTAGGACCTCTCAAATTTTTATGAATGATTTCCAGCTTCTCTGTAGATGCAAACTTCTTACTGGGAAAAGAACTTCTCTTTTTTTTAGCCATTGCACATTCTTTGCAAATCATGTTAGTGTTAGAAATTTGGCTGAGTTGATTGCATAGATGTTATCATTATGGTAACATATGATCCACATGAAGATCGCACAAGTCAGAGAGCAAGTATGATAGAGCGCATTGCAAATTTGTCTAAGTGTGAGATAGTATTTTTACCAGTGTACCTGGACATAGTTTTTGTTTGCAACATTGACTAGAGTGAGTTAAGTGCTTGTGCACTTGAACATAGACTCTATGGTGACTAATGATGACCCATCTCAGAGTGCAAGTCAGTATGACATGTACGGAAGAAGTTATGATAGTTTTACTGAAGATAATGTGAAGCCGATAGGATAGAATATGAAGACAGAACTAGTAAAGAGTTAAGGGATTATTTTGTTTATCAAAATAATGACTTAACAATATAAAGGGACAACATCCTAGATGTTTACTCTTGGATAAAGCTATTAGTATATATTTAAATGTAATTGTAATTGTAAATTGTAGCAATTGTAATAAACAACAAGTAATTGTAGAAGTATGATGCAAAGTATACGAAGCATATGTAATAACGATAGTGAAAGATCGGCGAAGATATATTGTTGCAAGCAGTATAAGGTTATGTACTTTGAGATATTTTGTAATCAGTGTATATTGTACATTACTTGTTTGGGCGGTGGGCTCAGCTGGTAATCACATTTTGTACTACAAACTCCTAACAGGGTTGAGGCTTCTAACAAGGCCTATAGTCCCTTAATCAGGACTGATGCACTATATGTTTGTAATAGACTCCTAATAGGGTCAACATCCTTAATAGGATACTTTTTATTAGTGGATCTTTGTGGGTACCATCCCCACCGTAGTTTTCCCTTGGCCAAGGTTTCCTCGAGAACAAATAATGTGTTATGAGTTCTTTATTGTTATGCATGTTGTTTAGCTTCTTATGTTATATCCATAATTGGGCAAAAGATAAAGTTTTTAGAATAATGATTCACCCCCCCCTTCTCAATATTCCCTATTTCTAACAATTGGTATCAGAGCTAGGTTACTCAGAAAAGAATCATTCAAGGAAAGCCTACTAGCTTGAGTAAGATCTCTATGGATATGGATCAACTACAAAAGAATCTTGAAGAAGCTCTTGAATAGATTGATATGCTTATTGATGAAAGAGACACTCTGAAAGGAAAATATGATGATGCAAAGAACCTCATTAAGAAACTGAAAAACAAATTGGAAGATCTAAGATCTGAAAAAGAATCTGAAGTTTTTATTGAAGATTGTAATGACAATTTAGAAAAAGAAAATGAGATCCTTAAGCATGAATTGAAGATAGCAAATTTGAAGCTTAGAATGAAAGATGGAAATGGAAAGAATGAAGCAAATCTGAAATCTGAGAATGAAAGCCTAAAAATTGAAAATGAAGGACTGAAATCTAAACTTGGAAATATAACATCTAAACTTGAGAAAGTCAATTTGCAGTATGCTGAACTTGAGAAATACAAAAAGATTTTGAAAGGCAAACTGACTCAATCCAAGAAACAACTTGAAAGGCTATACTCAACTAGTAAGAAGATTGATACACAAGCATCTTTTCAAAAACCATTCTATGATAAGATTGGTCTTGGATTCAACACTTTTAAAGCAAATGATGAAAGCAAGGAACCAGATCTGAAAGTATCTGAAAGCTTAGATGAAAAGAAGTTTGATGAGATCAACAAGTCTGAAGATACACCTAAAGAAGAAGAATCACCAAAGCAAGAGGAATCATCTAAAGGTATGCAAAGAGAATTCAAAGGTAGATGTTTTGCTTGTAATACTATTGGTCATATGAAGAGAGATTGCACAAGTAAGTAATGTAAACCTCTTAATGGTTATTATTATAACTGTCATGGATTTGGACATAGAGCTATTGAATGTAGGAAACCTAAATTTATTGAGAATAATAATAATATTAGAATGTTTAGGAATACTAACAATGTAGATAAGAAACCTACTAAAGATATGAACAGAAGAAATGGAGTAATATGTTATAGATGCAACAAGGTTGGACACATTGCTAGAAATTGTAGATCATAGATTAATCCACCTTGACCAAGATATGGAAGTAATGGAATTGTTTGTCAGATATGCAACAAGATTGGACATACATCAAGGTTTTGTAAAATGAACAATGGAGTTTTTCATCGTAACCCTAACCCTAGAAATCATGAAAGAAGAAATGAAGATGCAAGTAATAGACAGAAAGGTTGCTGTAGAAATATAGATGAAGTGAAGTTTGTTAAAAGCATAGATCAAGGAGACATATTCAACATTGAAGGTAATCAGAAAGGTGAAGTATCAAGTGGTAAGAATGAATCCTTACCTGACCTATCTCAAAGCACTTAATGTATGAAAATTATAGTAGATTAGGAGCTTAGATTAGTGTAGAAGTAGATTTATGATGAATTGAGTCTTGCACAGTTAATGGAATGTAGTTTATGATACTATAATTCTATGGTTAAGAGCACAAAGAAAAATATTATGTTTTGCGAGATTGCAAGAAGTTTTAAGTTTTGCGGGATAGAAGAAACAACTTTTTGGTAAGAAGCGGCAAAATAATTGAATGCGGTGTTAGACCTAAGTGAGATTGAAGTAATAAAAGTTTATGATCGGTGTTATTTGATCATCAAAGTGAATACAAGTGTTAAGGAGATCAAAGATCAGTGATTGGAAGCTTTTTCTAATGATTTGGTGAAGGATTTGAGCGTTGAATCTACGCAAACCCTAAATTCATGAAAATCGAGGTATTTTACTTGATAGATCTATGAATCGGTAAAAGGAATTTGAAGTAATAATGGATGTATCTTTAATTCACAATGTCAGAGATAAAAATAGACCTAGAATAAGGGGGAACTAGTAGAACCCATGGCAGAAGACCCTAAGTTAGCTTTATCATCCATACCAGATGGAGTTTTGCATTTAGAGAATGTAAGAAGTTATCTTGGATGCAAGTTAAAAACCATCAGTGACAGTGATTTTAAAAATGAGTATGAGAAGATTTACAACCAGGACATGTCATTGAAAGAAGGATATGATCATTTGAAAGAAAATGAGATTGTTAAGTATGCATTGCAGTATGAGTTTGATAATGAAGAATGCACTAAGATAATCCTTAGAAGAATTCATAATGGGAAGTTTTGGCTAGAAGATAGAGTGATAGACATTACAACTAATTTGATTCATGAAGTCACTGGACTGTCTAAATCTAGAGCTATTCATTTAAATGAGAAGAACATAAGAAAAATAGTCATTGATAACACTAATTCATCCTATAATGGCAGAGGAATTGTAATTAGTAAGATCCAACAACATGATGTTTGATACTTATTCAAAATCCTAACAACCAAGTTTTGTGCAAATTCAAGAGAGGATGACATGGCAGCTGGAATGGTACACATAGCTTATCTAATGTGTGTTGACAAAGTGCTAGTTGATATGTGTGAAATTGTGAGAATTCAATTGTTTGAGAACTTGGAGAAGATTAAGAAGACAAAGTATGCACAATTTAGATTTTCATCTTTGATCACTTACATGTTTTTTCATCTTTTGAGGAGATTTCCTTACACCATAGGAAATGATTGGAATGATGGACAAACTACAATGGAAAGGATTAATGTAGTATGAAGAAAGCATGTTATTGACAGTGTTAATAAGAGTGTAGTACTTGTTATTAAGACATTTCAGAATATTGTGTCTAGCAGATCAAGGATTCCATAGTCTCTTGTGGAGAAATACAAGAATGAAGTATGTTTTATGGTTGACACTGACTATACATACATTGAAGAAAATTGAACGTAGAATTGAGTTCATAGACCCTCTTGGCTATGAAATATCTAAAACTGAGATAGAAGAATAGGTGAATAGGCTACTTAAGTGCAAGGTTGACACTCACAGTAATAGATTTGGAACTTTTGAAGAAAATTTCAACTCCGCAAAGGCTATACTTGAGGAGAAACAGTCTAAGAAAAGAGTTGAGAGAACTATTAAGAAAATATTGAAGGATACAGGAATGACAAAGAGAGAATTCTTAGTGGCAAAGTAGACAAAATTAGCAATCAAAGATATTAGACAGAAAGAGATTTTGTCCGTACCTCCCTTATCATCTAGTGCAGTACCAGTCAAGGTGAAAGTAGAGGAACCTGAGAAGGAACAAGTAGTAAATAAACCTACTAGATCTACCTCCTCCACATTGAGCAATAGAGTGAAAGAAATTACTACTGGGCCTGGTAAGAGATAGAAAACTTTGGTGCCACCAGTACCTAGGAAAATTATAGAAATTAAAGAAGATGACACTTCTATCAAGAAGAAATCATGGAAACCTAGAGTTGAGAGAGTGAATGAAGAAATTATAAAAGATGGAGACTTCACTAAAATGAATAAATACTATGACCTTTATGACTATTCTGATAAATTGAATCTTGAAAATGCAGTGGTCAAGCATTTGATTCTGGCTAATAAGAAGTTTGACACTATTCAGGGAAAGATACTTGATGACTTAGTGAAGAAACTTGTTAACAGGAAGATGAGAGCACAAGAAGAAGACAAATCTATCAGAGAGAATCTTGTGAAGAAACTATGTGATGTAAGAGATGCTGAACATCTTAAACAAATTTTGAAGCCCCTTAGCACCCATTTAAAGACAAAAATGAGAACTATTCAGATCATGGCAGGATAATATGAACAGGTGAATGCAGAGACTGAACAAGCAATAATCAAAGTTATGGTAGAAATTGTTGGAGAGACATCAGTTGCAGCAAAGCAAGCAGAAGAAGTAGGACAAGAGGATATTCCCTCTGCACTAGCTATAAACATTGAGGAAGAATCTATGAATGTTGAAGGTACAAGGATCACCTTGGATACTGATGATAATGTATTCAAGAATCTAGAGAACATTGTTGACAATTTCGCTCTTGATGAACCGGATAGAACTACAGAAGTAGAGCAGACCTGATTTATTGTTGAAGAACCTAAAGCATTAGAAGTACAAGCACCTATACCCTCTAAAGAAGAAATTGGTCTTACTCCTGAGACTGGAAAGAAGAAGCAAACTGGATCTTTGTTTGAGGATTTGGGAAAGGAAGTAGATGATGATGATCAGATGGAATTGATCACATCTTTGAACAAAATCATTGAGAATAATAAGAAAGTTAAGAGTCTTGAAGGATGTCTGAAGGACCTAACTGAAAAGTTACAAAGTATTGTGACCACACAGATTGTAGAAGCAAGCCCTATGGAGAAAGAAAAGAAAGTGATGAGAACTTTTGATGATGAGTTCACGAACTTATCTGATATTGCAAAAGTGAAAGCACAAGCTGATTATGAGGCTAGAATGTTGTTGAACATCACTCAGTACATCAGCAATGATATCAATACTCTTTATATCTATATCAAAGATTTGAGGAAACATTTGGAAATAGGAAAATCTTTGTACATACAGTGTACAAAATCAGAGACTTTGACAGCTGAGGAAGATTAAAAGATAAAATTGAAGGAAGTAGAGATTCTAAATGAAACAAACCTTCTATCTTACCCTAATGTGAAGGTCTTTAATGTTGAGAAGAAAGTTAGGAAACTTTATGATGAAATCAGAATTGTACAATATGAGAAAGATAGGAAGTTAAGAAGATATACTCTTTTGAGAGAGCATGTTTCTATAAAGTTAAGTTTTATTGAAGAGCAGTTGGAATATTGTCTTACAGCTAAGACGTCTTTTCAAAAATTTAACTTTGAAAACCTCCAAGCATGTCAAATAACATCTTATGGAATGAGCGCACTACTCAATGTGGTAGATTCCATTAAGAAATCATGGGAAAAGGAGATAGAAGCCATGAAGATAGATTTTTCAGATTGTGTTGCAAGCCTACTGACTTTGCAATAAATAAATTGAGGTATAACTCTTTTTGTGATACAATTTTGTAGCCCTCCCTACCATTACTTTGTCATTGTTGTCAAAGGGGGAGAGATATTTAGTAGAAAATTGATAATATATGATAAGGATTGATACTCTTAGGGGGAGTATTATATTAGAGATAATATTTTTGAGGATTTATAAGGATAGTATATATATGTTATACTATGGCCACAATTTTCACAATTTTGAGATTTTTGAGTTGTACACTTAGCCAATTTTCTCATATGTTGCTACCAATAACAAAGGGGGAGATTGTTGGAAATTTGGCTGAGTTGATTGCATATATGTTGTCATTATGGAAGCATATGATCCACATGAAGATCACACATGTCAAAGAGAAAGTATGACAGAGCGCATTGCAAATTTGTCTGTGTGAGACAATATTTTTACTAGTGTACCCGGACATAGTTTTTGTTTGCGACATTGACTGGAGTGAGTTCAGTGCTTGTGAAATTGAACATAGACTCTATGGTGACTAATGATGACCCATCTCATAGTGAAAGTTAGTACATCATGTATGGAAGAAGTTATGATAGTTTTACCGAAGACAGTGTGAAGCCAACAGGAGAGAATATGAAGACAGAACTAGTAAAGAGTTAAGGGATTATTTTGTTTATCAAAATAATGACTTAAAAATATAAAGGGATGACATCCTAGATTTTTACTCTTGGATAAAGCTATTGGTATATATGTAAATGTAATTGTAATTGTAAAGTGTAGCAATTGTAACAAACAACAAGTAATTATAGAAGTATGATGCGAAGTATATGAAGCATATGTAATAGCGATAGTGAAAGATCAATGAAGAGATATTTTTGCAAGCAGTATAAGGTTATGTACCTTGAGATCTTTTGTAATTAGTATATATTTTACATTACTTGTTTGGTCAGTGGGCTCAGCTGGTAATCATATTTTATACTACCAACTCCTAACAAGGTTGAGGCTTCTAACAAGGCCTATAGTCCCTTAATCAAGACTGATACACTATATGTTTGTAATAGACTCCTAACAGGGTCAACATCCTTAACAGGATACTTTTGATTAGTGGATCTTTGTGGGTACCATCCCCACTGGGTTTTTCCCTTGGCCAGGGTTTCCTCGAGAACAAATAATGTGTTATGAGTTCTTTATTGTTATGCATGTTGTTTAGCTTCTTATATTATGCATGTGTAAAGATAATCTATTATATCCATAATTGGGTGAAAGATAAAGTTTGTAGGATACTGATTCACCTCCCCCTCTCACTATTCCCTATTTCTAATAGTTAGTAGGATTCATAATTTTAGGCAAATCTCTTACTGCAAGTGTAGTACTTACTTTCACAATGTTATCAAAGTTTATATGACAAATCTTCTATGCCATAACCAACTGTCATCAATCTTAGTAATCAAACATGTCATCTCAGTAGGATTCAATTGAAATACATTACATCTGGTTCTAGATCTAGTTCCATTTAGATTTCCATCTTTATCCTTTATCACACAATTTTTCTCAGTAAACCAAACTTGATATCCCTTATCAACTAATTGTCCAACACTCAAAAGATTATGTTTCAATCCATCCACAAAATAAACATCATTAGTATTAGTGATTCCATCAAGAGTAATAGATCTTATACCTTTAATCAAACAAGGTTCATAGTTTCCAACTCTAACAATTCCTCCATCATATTCATTCAGATTTATGAACTTTTTCATGTCTCCAGTCATATGATGTGAACAACCATTGTCTATAATCCAATCAGCTTTCTTTTCAATTTGAGAAACTAAGGATTTTTCTTCCTGAACATCAGTTTCAGGATTCTCTTCTCTAATTGCTACACATCCTATGTCATCATTATTCTTAGTATCACTTTCACTTAAAGTTCTTTCTATACTAGGTTCAAGATCTTCATCATTAGCATAATAACATTCCTTAGATCTTCTAGGTTTGAAATTGTTTCTGTACCTTTTAACTCTCTTAGGACATTTAGATGCAAAGTGACCTTATTCTTAACAAGTCCAACATTTAAATATTTTCTTACTGTCTGGTTCTCTTTTCACAAGCAAGGCAATACCTTCTTCAATCTTCTTGTCTTCTTCATTTCTAGATCTACTACTGCCAGCATAATCTTTTCTCACACTAATGCTTCTTGAAAAAGTAGGGCGAACACTAAGAGCACTGAATGCTATCTCCATTCTAGGTAAGTCTCTTGATAATCTTAGGTTCATTTCTATTGCTTCTAATCTTCCAAGAAGAGTTTCGCTTGTAAAGTTTTTAGTACAAGGTATGACTTGTTCAATCATCTGTGTTGTCTACTTAAATATAGGATTCAATGTCCTCAAAATTTTCCATATCACTTCATTCTCTGTCTTTGTTCCTCCAAAAGATTTTATACCTGTAATAATTTCTGACATTCTACAAATATAACTTCTAATAGATTCATCTTCCAACATTCTTATATCTTCAAATGCACATATCCAATTATGCAATCTAACTCTTTTTACATGTTCATCACCTTCAAAAGTAGAGTGTAAAGCATTCCAAATTTCATAAGTTTTTTTCAAATATTTTACCTGGCTGTACTCATTCTCTGGAAGTGCTATCAAAAGTTCTTCTCTTGCAAGTATGTTACACATGAATAGATCTCTCTGATTCACAGTACATGTTTCAAGATTCTCCTCTCCAATGATAGTCTTATCATTCTTTATAATCAACCAATAACCTGGTCCTAAACATAATAGATGTGTCTTCATCTTTTCTTTCCAGCTATCAAAATTTACCCCATCAAACTTAGGGCTTTCTTTCCTAAAATTTTCCATGGATCTCCGTAAGTTGTTAAACTTTTTTTTCAACGACCTGCCGCTCTAATACCAATTGTTAGAAAGTAAAGTCCACCAAGATGACTGAGAGGGGGGGTGGGTAAATTAGTTATTAGATAATTATAAATTTTATCATCTTCAATAGTATTAAACCATATAAGAAATATAATTACCAACCATAGAAAGATATTCATACACAATAACACAATGACACAAGATATGTTGACTAGGGAACCTCTTGATCAAAGAGTAAACCCTGATGCGAATGATGCCCACAAAAGATGCACTAATATGAATATTCCTTATGAGAGGATGGAATCTATTAGGAGTCTTATGAAATACATTCATTACATATGAATCCTTGTTAGGAGATTTGGAATCCCTGTTAAAAGATTCTAACCCTGTTAAGAGTTATGGAAGACAGAAGGACCCACTGCCCAAATAGCTTCAGGGTAAGATCACTGAACACACTGTCCAAATAATCTTTGCATCAATCAATAGAATAATATGTTACCTCTTCTCTAAATATGCTAAAATTCACTCACTATTACATCAGATCTCAATTTTAGATCTTTGTACCTTGCATGTCTTCCTTCACAAATTTGCTTTCATACTTAGCTCTTTTCTTCACTTCATGCATACATCATCACACACAATCATTAATATCATATCAAAACTACACACTCCAACAAGGAAATACATTCCTTCCTTTATACCACACTCAAATAATTACAAATGAGTCAACATACAATTACAATATAAAAGTTTTCACATGCTACACCAAAATTACACAAAATTATCGGCTTTCAAAAACAATAAATCTTCACTCATGCGACCTCAAAGTTTGCACTATCATCCACATCACTATCAATGTGTCTTCAAGTTCCCTTTAACTACGCAAAACTAGATTCCATCCAGATTAGGAGATATCATCCGATTTCCACAAACCGCTACTCAGGAACACTGCCTGAATACTGCTTCCACCAAAATGCTTATAACTTCTATGAATAAATGAATTACTATCTAGGATCTTAACCATAGACATATAACATATCAAAGAGTATAACCTCAACATCACATAGCTCCAACTACAATAACCCATGTGCACTAATCCAAACTCTATTTGCTTCTTTGTAAGTCTTTGGTAAATCATTTTGTTGACATCAATGACAATCATAGTCATGAATGCAACAAAAACTACTACAGAATGGCTGCCAAACATTTAGCATTCATTCTTAATAGATGACACTATACTTTTGTGTGCTGTGAAGAGGGCATTCAAGTTTGGCATGCATGAAGAGGCCAATACTATGTGGGAAGAAGGCACTGGCACTTGAGGTAGGCATTCGAGCTTTGTCTTCTCATTAACTCAATTTCATTTTTATGGTATTTGTTGATTTTATGGCACAATATGAATGTTAATAATGCATTGTTTACATCTTATCATTTGGAATGCTTGATGACCAGTGAGTTTTGAGAGCTAGGGTATCATTGCTATTACCTTCAAGGCATTGTGTGAAGTATTTGATCTCTCTTTATTTGTTTTGTTGTTGATATTCACTATGTAGTACTCCATGTTTATGATCATTTCATGAGGAAATGTCTTGATGGCTCACGAGCTACAAGCTAGGGCATCATACATTGTTTAGGAGCTCACTATTGAATACTAGCATTGTTCATTTGGAATGATTGATGACCTGCGAGGTTTGAGAGCTAGGGCATGATTGCTATTACCTTTAAGGCATTGTGTGAAGTGTTTGATCTCTCTTTATTTGATTTGTTGTTGATATTCACTATGTGGTACTCCCCATTTATGATCATTTCACAAGGAAATGTCTTGATGTCTCACGAGATGCAAGCTAGGGCATCATACATTATTCATAAGCTCACTATTTAATACTGTCAATGTTTACATCTTTTCATTTGGAATGCTTGATGACCTGCGAGCTTTGAGAGCTAGGGCATCATTTCTATTACCTTCAAGAAATTGTGTGAAGTGTTTGATCTCTCTTTATTTGTTTTGATGTTGATATTCACTATGTTTTACTCCTCATTTATGATCATTTCATGAGGAAATATCTTGATGGCTTGCAGGCTGCAAGCTAGGGCATCATACATTGTTCATGAGCTCACTGTTTAATACTGGCATTGTTTGCATCTTTTCATTTTGAATTCTTGATGACTCGTGAACTTTGAGAGCTAGTGCATCATTTCTATTACCTTCATTGCATTGTGTGAAGTGTTTGATCTATCTTTATTTGTTTTTTTGTTGATATTCACTATGTGGTACTCCTTGTTTATGATCATTTCTTGAGGAAATATCTTGATGGCTCATGGGCTGCAAGCTAGGGCATCATGCATTTTTTATGAGCTCACTGTTTGAGCACCTCATGTCCCTATTTTATTATGAGGGACACGAGGTGCTCAAACAGTGAGCTCATAAAAAATGCATGATGCCCTAGCTTGCAACCCATGAGCCATCAAGACATATCCTCATGAAATGATCATAAATGGGGAGTACCACATAGTGAATATCAAGAGAAAAATAAATAAAGAGAGATCAACCACTTCACACAATATATGTTGTTTTATAAGATTTATTAAGACTAAATATATTATATTTTGAAGATTTTATTAAGACAAAGTATTTTGGGTTAGTTTTATGTTGTTTTATAAGATTTTATTAAGACTAAATATATGATGTAAACTCATAATTATACTGGATATATATAATTCAATGGTATGTAGTATAATATATACATTTGTGAGATGTGATTAATTTCAATTATATGATGTTTTTGGATTTTATTGTTAAGTTTGTATACTTTCTCCATTTTAAACTAACCTATGACTTCAAAGGAGGAATTATGAAATATAGTTGTTATATGTAGTTATCTCTTCTATAATGATGGAGGAGTGAAAGGTAATGATCAATGAGGTCATTGCTATTAGATCATACATTAATATATTTACTATTTTGAGTTTGATTTTGGGCATTATCCAATGTTATTATTTCCATTGCATGCTTGCTACTATTGTGCACCATATATTGTTTTATACATTGTTTATTTCATTGAGACTATGAGCTTGACATTTGTAATGTATTTGTTGTTATTGGATCAATGTTTCCATGTTGTTGAGGTTGTAGATGTCCTTTTACTAGTCTTGTATAAACAACATATATACCATGTTGACTTGCAGCCCATGAGGTGTTACTTGATAACACATTTGACATCATACGTTTTGCTCCATTTTTGTCTTGATTTACTCACTACATGCACATGTTCTGTAGCATAGTTCATTTTAAAAGTGTATGACTTGACTATGCACATGCATAATTGTAGATAAGGATCAGTAATAGGGTACCAGGTATTGCTTAGATCCTTTGTATCTAACCCCGTCATTTCCTTCCTTACAGGTTTTGGATCATACTAGAGCATATTGGATTGAACCCCGGGTCAAGACTTCATTACTTCAGGCAATGTTTGGTACCTTCATTATTTATGTTCATCCACTTATGTATGTTTGCATTCATTAATATTCTTCTAAAAGTTGGCTATTAGAGACCATATATGACCATTCTTGATGTTTTTGGGTCATTTGATGAAAAGATGTAAAAGTTAATATTTTTTATTTCAATCTTTAAAATCATAAAATGAATAAAATTTAAAGACAATAATTTAAGATAATATTTGTCTTCACTTAAAAAAAAAACATAAAGCTCATAAAGCATGGTAAAAACATAAAGCTCATAAAGCATGGTAAAAGAGGGCCCTAACTATGGTAAAATGGGAAATTTTACACTTTGCACTACTCTTCTATTGTGAAGCTTAAGTTCAATTTGGAAGCTTGGAGCCTTTTAATCTTCATATGGAAATTGTTAAGGAGCTATGTTATAAAATTTCAAGGCATCAAATTTTATACTTTTTGACATCAGTAATAAGATAGGGACATCAATAATAAAATAATACACTTACTATTTTGAATTTGAGCTCAGGCATCATGTAATGTTATTTCTTTCAAAATAGTAAATGTATTAATGTATTATCTAATAGCAGCAACCTCATTGATCATTACCTTTGACTCATCCATCATTATAGAAGAGATAACTAGCTACAACTATATTTCATAATTCCTCCTTTGCAGTCATAGGTTAGTTTAGAAGGGAGAAACTATACAAACTCACTAATTTAATCCCAAAATATCATGTTGGCTAGTGGGTTGTGTTGGTTCTAAAAATATTTTACACTCAAAGAGATACCAATATGCCTATGACTAATGTTAAGGAGTGGTTAATTCCAAATATAGGAAATCTATAAGCAATTGGACCAACTATAGGGACAAGACTGCCCTCTTCACTTCTGGCTCTGCAAAACCAAGGCAAGTACACCTGATCAGGTAGATATAAATCTATTCCTTACTCAATACTAGATCTAACAATAGATGATAGTGAGAAAGTACTAAATAACAACCTATTATTCAATGACTCTCCATCACTAGGTAGAACAACTATAAATGTAAGTAAAAGTAAAATGACTGGTAATGATTCAATGTTTTAGGATTACAAGGTTTTGATCATTCCCCACAAAGGAAAGATAGGAAAATACATGCCAGTGCCCTATCCATTGGGCAAAATATTAGAAGAAAGAATGAATACAAAGATGTTTTGAAGAGAATCTAGTTTTTAAACATAAATACTAACACATCAACTCTTTCCTACTTATAGAAAATCCTCAAACAGATTCAGTAAACATGTATCCCACTCTGAGCAATATTTAATCTAATCCTAGATCAGAACTCAAAGCCAAACACATACATATAAATCTTAGAAAGACTTAAAGATTTATAGAATAAACTCAAAGGAGAGACAAAGAATTGAGATTTGTATTAAGTATAACCTTGAACATTGTATACATCATATTCTGAACAATAAGCTTGCAAAATAGTAGTAGCAACCTATACTTCTTCTCTATTTCTTTGATAAGAGTGATACAAAAAGTTGCAATCCTTGACTGAGGGCTAGGGTTTTAGAATCTCTATCTTTTCAACTCCTAAACTCTCAATACCTAGAATGATCATGGAAAATCCTTTATATACAAGGAAGTGCAACAAGCTACCGATCATTCTAGGGTTTACAAAATTCCTAACCCTAAAAATTTACAACAAACCTATTGGTTTACAATAAATATATTGATGAAATAGATGAGATATTTTATAGATGAGAGGCCTTTCTTTATTTCTTTAATGTTGTCCTAGGCTTCTTTCAACAAATCTGATTGCAATATCTCATTGTCCATCCTGTAATAAATGTTTTTTTTTCCTTCTTAACAACCTTCATGACTCAAAAGGTAATTGCCTTCACTTGTCTCAAGAGGTTGACAGAGTATTTACTTTTTGAACATGAGGTATGTACTGATACCTCCACTTATATTACACATCTTCACTTGGGAATTCAAAATCTGCAAACTTAGCTTTCCTACTAGACAACTATTCCCATTATTTCTCTATTTGACCGATCCTATGCTGAATTTGATCAAACATTGATTTTGCATTCATTAATAGTTTGATGGTGCTAATAAAAGAATAGGTGTCACCTAAGATACCAGTCACTCTCTTTGACAAAAGTGCATCCATCTCTTCTCTCCACTGATATAATTCTATTAATTCTCCTCACTCTGTGAGAATAGTTAGTATCATTTCATAGTTTGAAAGCATCAACTCTACTTTCAACATACTTGATTTCCTTATGAAATGACCCAAAATAATGTCATATTCTACTATTTTCTTCACAGCCTGGTGCACTGGCTTAATTAGGGGATCAGGGTCTTCTTGGCCTTTAGACAATAAATGAAATAATTTCACATTTGGAGACCTCTCAATCCATCTTTTCAAAATTGGTGACATCTCAGCCTTATCTTTATTCAAAGCAGTAAACAAAATATGTAACCTACTGATATGATTGAAGAAAATTTAGGGCTTCAAATCATGTGAAAATTGCATCATTGCATCTGTTATTTTTTCTTTATACTTCTTGTTTACCAAAGTTGTGGCCTTCACATGTTCATCTTTTTCCTTCTGCAACTAGACCCTTATTTCTCTCAATTTATTAGCTTCCTTTGTTAATCATTGCTTCTCACAACTAAACATCTGAATGTGTGTCTGGGTAGGGAGATGGTGGAAACTCAATGATTGGGCTAGAAGATGAAGCCACTATAGGTTTGTCAGCTATCATCAGTTGTGGTGACTTGTGATCTTGTGGTCCTGATAGCTTAGCAGTTAACTTATCCTTTTGAATTAGCTCTATCTTGAGCTCATTGTAAGACTTGAGGATAGTTTCGACTTTGAGCCTAAGATCTTCCTTTTCTTGGGCATCTTTCTCTACCACTTTGACATTAAACTTGGCAGTTTCTAAAATTAGGTTTGAAGCTTCAACACCAGAAGTTTCACCCACTCTTTCCACCAATAAATTTCCTGCATATCCTGTACAGAGAGCCTCTCTTTTCCCTTTTTCTTCCTTCCTCTTAAGGAAACACATTACCAATGCTGCATGATCCTCTAAAAAATCAATTCCCCTAGCAACTTGTTGGTCCTATTCTACAGTAGCAAGAGTCTTCACCTTGCTCTTCCTCACTTGATCAATGACTATTGCATCAACAATATCCCATTCTGGCAGAATTAGTACCCCTATAGTATGGACCTAGCCCTCCCTTCTTCAGGAGTGATCTTTTCTAATTGCTTCACCATCTCTTCCTTGGTCTCATTCTCTATTTCTATGATGTCCATATCAGGGAATTCTTCCTTCTTCTCATAGATCTCCTTGAGCTGATCTATTTTCATTCTCCACAAAAATTGGAAGAATGCCCTAGTCCTAACAAATTTATCATTAGCCACAAAAGAATCACTGGCTTGTTTTAATATAGGGTCCATTTGTTTACCCTCAAACTCAACAATAGTAAGATCCATGGAAACCTCCTTAGGTGCCTCTGGTACTCCTTGCAGCTCATCATTGGAAACAAAAATGTTTCCCTCATTTCTTAGCTGTACTAGCTATTCTGCTACCCCATGTTCATCCTAATGTAAGGGGGATTGAGATGGAGAGTAGACATTTTTCTCTAACCCTGACCCATCCTTTATTTACCTCTTTGGAGAGGGTCCTTGCATTGATGGATCATTTATTGGCCTCTTTCCCCTAGAAGTGGAAGGAATGTCCTCACTTCTTTAATGTGATGGTAAGAGAACAATGTACCCACTTCTCTTCTGCATTGTATATGTTCCCCTTGGGGTCAATTTCACATATCCTAGCTGGCTCAAAATTTGCCTAGCCCTATCAGGGTCTGTCTTACATATAACAACCCTCTTTTCATTTACTGCATGCATAATACCTTCAAAATGCTCCATAAGAGCCTCTACCTTTCTTGCCCATTGCTGAAAGACCTTTAATGGGTCATAAGCTTTATCAAAGTTTTTGATGAAATCTACAGTCTTCTTGTAGATTACCCATTTTTCCTTTTTATTTCTTGAGCTTGAAGGTAAAACGCATTTCTTATTATATCCTCAAGGAAATAAAATTGATGCTCCATAAGAGCACACCTAATTTTGTCTCTGAACATCCATGATAGGAAACCCTCATTGTCTGCACACCTTACTGCAACTGTAGGCATTCTATAGGGCTGCAATACTTGGTTCAAGTATACCCATCCTCCTTTAGTTATAAAAAATTTATGAGCAATTGTTATATTAGGGGAAAAAGGTCCCTCTTCCTTTGCTAGTAAGGGCACTCTCTTGTAAGTCACCAATTTGTCTCAAAATTTTAGCATATCCTACCTTCAATGGAACTTGGTAGGGCAAAATATAAGGTCCCTTTCTGCAACCATAGACTCTAAAAATTGTGGAAACAGGGTACAAAATAATATCCCCAAAATTATGGACAATGGTTATGTCCTGACAACATTCCTTTGGTCTAATTAACCTTAGTAGCTCCCTTGGGATCCTAGGATTTTAAAAAAATAACAGTGTCCTCAGCCTTGAAGAAAAATCCCTATCAAAAGCAATGAAACTGGCATCAACTATGTCCCATGATAGAGCTATAGTTGACATCTAGACTGGAAGGCTTTGTCTATTTCTTTCCTTCACAATATTCATTGTTGAGCTAAAAAATTGTTCACCCTTGTACAAGAACATGTGCATAAGCATTGAATACCACCCAAAAGGCCTACTAACCTTCATGTTCTTAATTCCCATTAATCCCTCATGGATTAGATAAGCTAGATGTGATGCAAAGTCAAAAATTAATGCCAATTGGGGGTGTAGTGACTGTACCATCATAAACATTTATGGTATTGGCATATGAGTGGCCTCATCATGCCCTAGGATCAAAGTCAAAGACTTGTAGAAACCCTGTGCTCTCTTACTAAAAAGATCCATTCTGAAAGGTTTTGGTGTGCTTGAACTAATAACACACATGGATCCGACCTTGTCTATGAAATCCCTCAAAGGCCCTGCCCTTAACTAATCCCTCTAAGCATCATATACCTCTATAAACTCTGTAAAATCTATCTTCTCCAACCCAACAAAAGGGTCATTTTGTGAGAAGACTTCCCTAATTTCCTCCTTTGTGATACTAATCAAATCATTCCCATTTACATCCTTGACACACTTTGTCACAGGATCATAGCACTTAGCAATTTGTATTAATAATTTAGCATCCATAAAAACTCTAGGGCCCACTAGCTTCCCAATATCAAATTGCCATATGTTGCTGAGGGGAGCACAGGAATTTCTCTGTGAGTAGGCTTCCTTGAACAAAATAAGACTGTTATGATCTTCACCCACCCTAGCATCTCTCATCCAATTCCCTCTATCATGGAGTCCACTGTTAACATAGTCCCTAGGGTTTCTTAGAACTAATTCCTTTAGCCTAGCTGCCCCATTGTCTGAGTGCGGTAGTAATTGCATTAAATCCTCAAAGACACCCCTGTCTTTGTACTCTATTTTAGCAGAAAATCTTCTCTTTGGCAGCATTTTGAACTAGGGTTCTTAGAAAAATATATGAATATCCAAAAAAAATGCTAAAAATATCAACAAACAATAGGATTTTCCTCTCACAATTCCTTCACAGAGTTCAAAAAATTTTGTAATTTAGAAAACTTGACCTACCAGGCACCTGAAAATCTTCGCTTGATGTCACTCTAGAGGAAAATCCAATTCACCAAAATGTTTATGAGAGTGGTAAAGAGAAACAATGATCAACTCTAATATATAATGTTGCCACCCATTTATAATTCATCCACATGTAGCTCATTAAGTCCACCATTATTGAAAGTTGGCAGCCTCAACATTCACAAGATGCGAACAACGTCACAAACTAAAAATTTGATTTTTGACTATTGATGTTATTTCCCTTTCACACATCGGACGATCAACAAAATTAGCCGCACAACCCATTTTTACTTTTTCCCAAACAAGTTCCCAACCAATGAAAACAATTCAAGATAACCATGTGGGAAAAAGACAACTTAAGTTTATCTTTGATCAGAGCAGATAGGTGTCATCTTGTTGCTAAAGCGCGAATGTAGAAATCAAACATCTTTATCTAGTGGTGTAACGACAGCAGCAAGATTTTTTCCAAGTCATAGCCCTTTATCTACTCCACAAGCAATGACCCCACCTTCCCATTTGAAATTCTTCATCAAATCGGGGAATGCCACGTCAGACAAATCACCAGGTGGAGAACACAAACTTTATCCTCGATGTCAAGTATACTAACAACCTAACATGTCATCACTGTCCTTTGGCCAATCAAATACGAACCTATCAGCATGACCTAGTCGATAGAGGACCCACCCTTAGTAATCATCTCTTAAACAAGATCAACGGTTGTCGCTATACCGCAGACCTTAAAGATTGTGCATCTTACCCCAGTGGTATAACAATAACCATGAGATCCTATCGAATCTTAACCACCCAAGAAGACCAACCCCATTATGACACCTCACACATCCTTCTAACAAATCAAAAGATGCCACGTTTGCAAGAATAGGTGGGCGGGGCCTCCTTTCGTTTCTTCTTTTAATGTTAAAAATCCTACCAACCGCCACATCACTTTTATTTCAACCAATTAAAAACATACATGTTAGAGTGATATGGCATTTTAAGGCCCCACTTACCTTTCATCCATCGCATAGCATCAAATGGTCATCGCTATACCGTGGAGCTTAAATACTGCACATCTTCCATCTGTGGTATAACGACAACCATAAAATCAAATCGTGCTTTACCTCTTTGAAAAGTCTGACCCCACTACTGTTACGTCACTCTCGATAGGTGTCAACTTAGAAAACACACCATTGAGACTGTTATGTCAGAAACCTTGCTGCCGTCAATAAACTTTGATCAGACACTTGTCACTATACCATGATGCTTAAAAAGGTATCATCTCAACCCAATGGTATAATGATAGTCATTGCTGTATTGCTCTATTTAATTTCCAACACAACAGTGAAGACAGGCCCCCTGAGACAGATGTCTTCTCATTGCTATATCACATGTCAGAGACTCTAACAACATGGAGCTGTGGGATTTAACAACAACCATGTATTTAAAAGGTTTGATACTTAGGAAAATACCATGGGAAACTTAGGATTTGCGGGAAATATTTAAAGGGGTCCTGATTTTATGACCTAACCACATAACATGTAAAGTGGTGAAAACAACACATGTTTTATTTGGAGGGTTAGTGAACCAAAAAGGTAATGTGAAATTAGAACAAGGCCTAAGACCAACTAGGGCTTCCACTAAACCCTAGGGTTTTAACCCTCAAAACCATACCATTTGGTGTATGAACTAGATTTCTCAAAAATTATAGCATGAAGCTGGAAAAATTTAACATAGTGATAATAGTGGCTCATGCTTGGGGACGTGTATCTCCTGCAGATACACAAGAAAATTGGAATCTCCTGGAAGAGCAGACTAGAACAAAACTTCAACTGGGAAACATAAATGCAGAAAACCCTAAAACTAAACCTACATAGAGACTCACAAAAATACTTAAGAGAAGTAAAACTTTAAGAATTGACCATGAACTGGCAATTCCATGAGCTCTCCTATTAGATTTTTCAATAAATAGGAATTTTTTCCCCAATTTTCTTCAATGATATATGGTCCTAACCAGATGGGGTCAAACTTCCCATGCTTTCCTTTACCTTCTAACCTTACATTCCACATCAAGACCAGATCACCCCTTGCAAAATTTCTCTGAGTAGTCCTTTTGTCATACAAGACTTTGCACTGGGCCTACAACTTTTCATTTTTATTATGTGCATCATTTCTTACCTCATTCAGCTGAATCAAATCATTTATTCTAACAGACATATCTTCTTCCACATCATCATCATATGCTTATATGAACTGATACATCTGTAATAAATTATTCTAAGGTAACCTTGCATTAATCCCATACACTAAGTCAAAAGGGGCACATCCTATTTCTTTCTTGATTGTAACCCTATCAGCCCATAGGGCTTCTAACAATTTGGAATCCTAGGCCATCTTATTTTTATCCAATACTCTTTTCAAAATTTTAATCAGACTCTTGTTATTGGATTCTGCCTAACCATTGCCCTGTGGATGGTAGGGAGATGAATATGAGATTTTTATACCATTGTTCTGACAAAAGTCAACAAACTCCTCTTACCTAAAACACATTGCATTATCAACCACCATGGTTTCTGGGCAACCAAACCTTGTAAGAATGTTTTGCATGATAAAATCTATTACCACCTTACTAGTTGCTCTCCTTGAATGGATTGCTTCAACCCACTTGGTGAAGTAGTTAGTTGCCACCAAGATATAAGAATGTCCACCACTAGACTTATTAGGGATTTCACTAATGAAATCCATAGCCCACTTTTGGAAAGGTGCCTGAACAATAACAGGTTTGAGAGGCCAATTCCCACTAAATTTCAATTGCCCTGCAAACCTTTGACAAAGATCACACCTCTTTACAAACTGATGTGTATCTTTGAAAAGTGATGGCCACCAAAATCTTAACCTAATGATCTTATGGGCTATAGTTTTTTCCATATAGTGTCCTCCACAAATCCCATTATGCATTTCATTCATCAAAAGCTTGGCCTTATCCTGATCTACACACCTAAGAAAGACACCCTCATTGCTTCTCCACCATAATTCACCGCTTATAATTGCATATCTTATGGAATGAAGCTTAATAGTTCTTCTTTTTTTATCATCTAGTCCAGGGGGTAAAACCATCCTTTGCGAATATTTGACAACATCCTTGTACGACTCACAATAGTCCATGTTACATACAAAAGGTCTCTGATTCTCTTCCAACATATTTATCTGGTTTGCATTTAAATTACTTTGGGCCATCAACTTTGTCAGGCCCAACCCTCTTACCAATTTTGTAATTTGGATGTCAATATTAAATTGTTGAATCCTATTAATCCATCTACATCTTCTTCCTGAGACTTCTTACTGGACCAAGATATCCTTAACTGCAGCACTTGGAACATAGGCAACCACTATGGCTCCCACCAGATAACACCTAAATGTTTTAATAGCCCTTACCAAGGCATAATCTTACTTCTCAATGATATCATAATTCAATTCATTTTCTTGCAAGGTCTTGCTGAAAAAAGAAATAGGCTGTTCAAAACCATCAGCATTTTTCTATAACAACACTACTGCAATAGTATGGGTAGATGCAAAGGAAAAGATTTGCATAGGTTTACTATAATCTAGTGTTTTTAAAACTGGGGCATGCTTGATAGCCCTTTTAATATCATTAAAATCCTATATTGCTTCCACATTCCATTCAACCTTTTCTCCCTTTTTTAACATTCTTGATATAGGAATACTAATTTCTACAAATTTTGTAATAAATCTCCTCAAGAAATTGACCTATCCTAAAAAGGACTGAATCCCCTTGATATTCTTTGGCAAAGATATTTTATCAATAGCTTCCACCCTTTCAGGATCTATCCTCACCCCATCCTT
Organism: Chamaecyparis obtusa; assembly: GCA_027943335.1. Taxonomy (NCBI): domain Eukaryota; kingdom Viridiplantae; phylum Streptophyta; class Pinopsida; order Cupressales; family Cupressaceae; genus Chamaecyparis; species Chamaecyparis obtusa. The sequence continues at coordinate 77,198 of BSBK01000970.1, forward strand.
TGAAACAATATGCCCTAGAAGTTTTCCTTCTACCACACCAAAAGCACACTTCTCTAGGTTCAAAGAAACCCCATACTCTAATGCTCTAATGAAAATCTTTTCTAGATGTTGGCAATGTTGTTCCTCCTTGGCTAAGAAATTTGTTAGATCATCTTGATATACTACCATAAATCTATCAATGAAATCAGCAAAGGCTACATCCATAGCCCTTTGAAAAGTGGCACCATCATTAGTCAACCCAAAAGGCATCCTTACATAAACATGTCCCCCAAGGAGTTGTAAATGCAGTCTTAAACTACTCTATGTCCTTAACCATAACCTGATTGTAACCTGAAAAGCCATCCATCATGGACATCAATTATGATCCAGTGACTTTTTGCAACATGTTCTCCATAGTTATCCTTTAGAGAATTTATGTTAAGATTTCTAAAATCAACACACAGCCTGATGTCACCGTTCTTCTTTCTAACAGGCACCAAATTTGAAACCCAGGTGGAATGCCTAATAGGCTTGATTATTCTAGCATCCATCATCTTCTTGAGTTCCCCTTTCATTTTAGGTGCCAAGGTAGGGTTAATAGGTCTCAATTTTTGTCTAAAAGGTTTTGTACCTTCTTTGAGTGGAATTTCATGTTGAAAGAGGTCCTCCCTATAAGCTTTGAGATCTTCATAAGACCAGGAAAAAACATGCCTAAATTTTTTGAGAAGATCAATCAAATTTTTTCTAGTTCTTGGGGACAAACACTTGCCTATATAAACCTTCTTGGGGATAATTCTTGTACCCAAGTTTATTTCTTCTAGCTCATTGGTTTTATTAGTACTAGCAGAAAAAACCTTGTCCTTATTATCAAATGCCCTTTCAAGAGAAACTAATCCTTTGGGAACCCTATTTGATTTTAACTATAAAACTTCTTTCCCAAAAATGACATCCTTACCATTCACTGTATCAACATAAGTACTAAAATCCATTTCTTTGTCACCAAAATGGGATTCACATTGGAGAAATCTTAATATGTCCTAGTCATCAGAGAAAACCTACCAATTATCTATATTATCAGGGATGGAAGGCCTGGCTTGTAGTTCTATATTAGAAATATCAACAAATGTAACATCTTCAGGTCTAAGGGCCACATTAGCCAATAAGTTTTCCATTCTATTCTGACTCCTTTCCATCCAACAAATGTTAAAAGCACTGAAACTTTCAATCTCATCCCATACAGTATTTCTATACTGCTTCAACTTCTGATTTTTTGAAGCATACTTTGCTCTAACTTGGGAAACAACTAACTCAGAGTCACCCACAACTTTTAAACATTTTATATCATGCCTTGATGCCAACCTTAGACCTATCAATAGAGCTTCATACTTTGCAACATTATTTGTGCACAAGAATAGTAGAGTAAAGGAGAATTTGAAATTTTTACCACTCAGAGATATGAGTAATATTCCAACTCCAGATCCTTCCTTGCTATTTGCACCATCAAAATACATGGTCCACAAACTATCCAGATCAGTCCATCCCTCTTGGCTTTCTAACCTATGTGTATTTTCAACATTCTCATCATTATCTTTGTCTTGAGCCTTGAAAGCATTAATGTCAATGTCAAGAAAGCAATTCATGGTGTTTTCTTCTTCTTCAATCATATGTGGAGTTCTAAGTTCTCTAGAAACCTTAATATTTTGTCCCTCCAAGTTGAAAGTGGAAAATGAAAAATCACACTATATGGTGCCTCCCATAGAAGCACTCCACTTTCTTGATAATAACATCCCATATTGGGGAGGAATATCCACTACCAAGACACTCATGGTCAATTGTTTACTGGGGTATGCAGCTAGCCTATAAGGTAGAGCTTTGATAGTACCCACAACTAATAATTCTCTTGAATCCATTGCCTGACATCTACCATGAGGTGTGTCCACCTTTAGCCCAAGTGACTTCATAACCTCAGTAGGCATAATAGTGTTTGATGCTCCAAAATCAATCATACAATTTTTTAGCAACTTCCCATTTATCTACAGAGTCAAAAAGAAAGGATCAATTGTTCCTGTTGTAGTACTAACAACATTTGCATCCAAATATATTTGGGGAATTTCAGAAACAATCTCCTTAGAGCAATTTTCATTTTCATCATTCATAGTTGCTATCTATTGCTCAACCCTTTCTATTTTTTGAGGCTCGGTGGATACCCCACCATTTACCCAATTTAGGGCCTTTTCCTTATGTTCTTCTATTCTCATCATTTCCAACAAAAGGACCTTTACAGTGATTTGTGACAACAATTTTCTCATATCAATTGGAACATAATTTGAATCATAAACATCTGGCTTCAAAATTGCAACTTCTTTATTAGTCTCCTGGATAGATATGTTTGCAGGTTTTTTAATATGGGCTCCATCCTTTTTCTGCAAAGCTGGAACAACCTCAACAATGGGTTTGGATTTTACCTTGTAAACAATGTTAGGTTTAGCATTTTTCTTTATTTTGACCTTATCAACAGGATTAGCATCCTTAGACTTATCCTGTGATGTTTTTACATCTTTATCTATTTTCTTGATGAAAATTCCAACAAGCTTCTGATTTGGATTACCAACCACTCTATTTCTCAGGTTGTAATTTTTTTTAGCTTGAGTAACCATATCAGTTGTTATCAAGGCAATCTCCTCATCAGAAGGTCCTCAGAACAACTATTTCCTTAATTTTCAAAACATTGCATTGGATGTTATCAGGCTCACTATCTTCATCTGAAAAAACTTGCTGATGGTATGACTCAACTTTAGTCGAAGAATTAAAGACATCCTAATTTTCATCCTCTTCACCAGAATCCACTTCATCCTAGACATGGGAAGAAATCATTCCACATCCTTGGTCATCATAAGTTTTTTCCTCATTACATTCTTGCTCCTCTTGTGAGGAGACACTTTGGGATATGAAACAATAATTGGGATCATGTGGTGACTGACAAACAATACACCATGGGACATCTTCCACCACATTCAGTGAGTTTATTTGCAATGGATCAGGAGTCCTATCATTTGGTTTATCCTTTCTTTCTGGAAGAATAGGCTTCCCATCTTTCCATTGAGTATTGTATGGGTAGCTCTGCATTCTTGGCAATTTGTTGAAGTTATTAAAGGTAGGCTTATCTCCTCCTATAACTTTATTATTTCTATTCTCACCAGGCTTCAATTCCTTAATTTCTTTCAAGATTTTCTTTAAGCTATCATCATCCTTGGGTTTTACACTTATAGGCTTTCCTAGATCTTTTTTGTTTAACAATTATGATTTGTTATCTTCCCTTCTTCCCAACTTTCCTGAAATTCTTCGGTTACTCTCTATGTTCACCGCTAGCTTGTAGGCTTCAACAAGACTCCTTGGGTTTTTATCTCTCAAAAGGAAGCCCATATTAGAATCAAAAGCATTTAAGTATGTGACAAGACACACTCTATCATCCAATCTGATGACTTGCAAGTGTTTATGCATAGCCTTTTAAAATCTAACATTGAACTCAACAACATCCTCATTGAAATTCTTCTTTATGTTATTAAATTCATTTAGCATAAAATCCTCATGTGTTTTATCACCATACTATTCTTTGAAACAATGCCTAAGCTAATCCCATGAACCTATGCTACCATGTGGCAAAGCCCTAAACCAATCCCTTGAATCTTATGTTAAGGATTGTACAAATAATTTCATGATAACATCATCAGGCACAATGTTATTATCATCAATTACATCAACAATTTTTTTTAGGTGCTCCTCACAAGTAACAACATTACTTCTAGTGAACTTAGGAAGTTTCTTCCTAATTTATTCAGGGATGGGATTAGGATACCCAAGGATGCTAGTGAAAACCAATTGTTTACATCTTTCATGTATAACCCCTGTGTTAAAGATACCAGTACCTTGAGATGTAAATGCATTGGTATTTGTCATGGCAGAAAGTCTGAGTCCTCCTAGTGGAGGAGCACTAGTTGTCTGATTTACTAAATTTGCAACATTTGCCCCTTGTGTAATAGTAGAATTAGAAAAATTAGTGGGTCTTGTAGACCATCTTAGAAATTCAATCTTCTTTTTCATTTCTAATGCTGAGGCTTCTAATTCTTCCTTTTCAAGTTCTTTAGCTAACAACTCTTGTTCCCTTTTGGCCTTTTCAAGATCTATTTCCAATCTCAAAGTGGAATCTATGGAAAATTTAGGGCCTACTGGCTCATTAATTGAGACACCCACTCCTTTTTGCTTTCCCTTATCCCTTGGATTCCTTATTTTAAACACCTATTGGACAATGGGCTGTTCACTTGTCTATTCAGGAATGGGAACATAATTTATAGCCTCTAAATTTAACAATTGCCTTTCTAATTGGTCAGCCCTTATCATGGCATGCCTATTTTTTTCTTCTCTTTCCTTTTTCTCTTTTCTACCTAATAGCTTCTTATTCATCAATTATCCTTTCCAATTCATATACTTCCTCAAATATCTCCTCAGAATTAGGCAAAGTTGTTTCATATTCAACCTGTTGTGCTTGAGGCTCTTCTTGTTGATCCTAAGACTCATGGAGGCCTTAGGGCAAAGATGAACCAAGGGTGAAAGGGGGGACAAAGTCTTGTCCACTCCTGCTCTTACTTCTAGATCTCCTCTCCCCTCCATATCATCTATTAGGGATTATCTTAATATTGTGGGGTAACCTTTCACCCTCTCTTTCAATGGGAGAATAATAATCCTCATATTGGTTTAAGCCTAAATCAACTGCCTCCTCATATTCTCAGGCATTTCCTTCCTGACTTGGAGGGGCAAGACTTTCTTGTCTTGAGTTTCCCTTTTGTTTCTAGGTAAGAGACATGTCATTACTGATTTTTTCTCTTCTACCCTGACCTCGTCTAGATGTGGCCGAAAGCTCACCCTGCAAACTTTCTTTTGGGTGTTCCTTTCTCCAAGACCTTGTATTTTTTAAACTCATAGTGATATAGTGATGTTTTATATTTAGCACTAGTATAGAGATGTTTTAGAGTCACCACCCAAACTAACTAGGGTTTTTTATGATTTTATCAAATAGGAAAGGTAGGTGAAAATTGAAAAGGAATGAACTTTGTGTATAAGGTAACTAACTAGTTTTGAAAATACGCAGGCCAGGAGTCTAGCTCAACTTGTACCGGTGTTATTTTATACAAATTCTTACAAATTCCCTAGTAGAGTCACCATTTTGTTGGTTTTAAAAATATTTTACACTCAAAGAGATACCAATATGCCTATGACTAATGTTAAGGAGTGGTTAATTCCAAATATAACAAATCTATAAGCAATTGGACCAACTATAGGGACAAGACTGCCCTCTTCACTTCTGGCTCTGCAAAACCAAGGTAGGTACACCTGATCCAATAGATATAACTCTATTCCTTACTCAATACTAGATCTAACAACAGATGATAGTGAGAAAGTACTAAATAACAACCTAGTATTCATTGACTCTCCATCACTAGGTAGAACAACTGTAAATGTAAATAAAAGTAAAATGACTGGTAATGATTCAATGTTTTATGATTACAAGGTTTTGATCATTCCCCACAAAGGAAAGATAGGAAAATACATGCTAGTGCCCTATCGATTGGGAAAAATATTAGAAGACAAAATGAATACAAAGATGTTTTGAAGAGAATCTGGTCTTTAAACATAAATACTAACACATCAACTCTTTCCTACTTATAGAAAATCCTCAAACAGATTCAGTAAACATGTATCCCACTCTGAGCAATATTTAATCTAATCCTAGATCAGAACTCAAAGCCAAACACATACATATAAATCTTAGGAAGACAAAGATTTACAGAATAACCTCAAAGGAGAGACAAAGAATTGAGATTTGTATTAAGTATAACCTTGAACATTGTATACATCATATTCTAAACAATAAGCTTGCAAAATAGCAGCAGCAACCTGTACTTCTTCTGTATTTCTTTGATAAGAGTGATACAAAAAGTTACAATCCTCAATTGAGGGCTAGGGTTTCAGAATCTCTATCTTTTTAAGTCGTAAACTCTCAATACCTAGAATGATCATGGAAAATCCTTTAGATACAAGTGCAACAAGCTATCAATTATTCTAGGGTTTACAAAACTCCTAACCCTAAAACTTAACAACACCCCTATTGATTTACAATAAATACACTGATGAAATAGATGAGATATTTTATAGATGATCCCCCTTGCTTTATGTCTTCAATTTTTTCCTCAACTTCTTTCAACAAATTTGATTGCAATATCTCATTGTCCATCCTGTAATAAATGTTTTTTTTTCCTTCTCAACAACATTCATGACTCAAAAGGTAACTACCTTCACTTGTCTCAAGAGGTTGATAGAGTATTTAATTTTTGAACATGAGGTATGTACTGATACCTCCACTTATTTTACACATCTTCACTTGGGAATTCAAAATCTGCAAACTTAGCTTTCCTGCTAGACAACTGTTCCCATTCTTTCTCTATTTGACTGATCCTATGCTGAATTTGATCAAACATTGATTTTCGATTCATTAATAGTTTGATGGTGCTAATAAAAGAATAGGTGTCACCTAAGACACCAGTCACTCTCTCCGACAGAAGTGCCTCCATCTCTTCTCTCCACTGATATAATTCTTTTAATTCTCCTCGCTCTGTGAGAATAGTTGGTATTAGTTCATAATTTTAAAGCATCAACTTTTCTTTCAACATACTTGGTTTCCTTATGAAATGACCCAAAATAATGTCATATTCTACTATTTTCTTCACAGCCTAGTGCACTGGCTTAATCAGTGGATCAGGGTCTTCCTGGACTTTAGACAATAAATGAAATAATTTCAGATTTGGAGACCTCTCAATCCATCTTTTCAAAATTGGTGACATCTCAGTCTTATCTTTATTCAAAGTAGTAAACAAAATATGTAACCTATTGATATGATTGAAGAAAATTGAGGGCTTCAAATCATGTGCAAATTGCATCATTGCATCTATTATTTTTTCTTCATAATTCTAGTTTGCCAAAGTTGTGGCCTTCACATGTTCATCCTTTTCCTTCTACAACTACACCCTTATTTCTCTAAATTTATTAGCTTCCTCTATTAATCATTGCTTCTCCCAACTAACTCTTGCATCCGAATGTGTCTCTGGGTAGGGGGATGGTGGAAACTCAATGATTGGGCTAGAAGATGAAGGCACTACAGGTTTGTTAGCTATCATTAGTTGTGGTGACCTGTGATCTTGTGGTCCTGATAGCTCAGCAATTAACTTATCCTTTTGAATCAACTCTATCTTGATCTCATTGTAAGACTTGAGGACAATTTCGAATTTGAGCCTGAGCTCTTCCTTTTCTTTGGCATCTTTCTCTACCACTTTGACATTGAACTTGGCAATTTCTAAAATCAGGTTTGAAGCTTCAACTCCAGAAGTTTCACCCACTCTTTGCACCAATAAATTTCCTACATACTCTATAGAGAGAGCCTCTCTTTTCCCTTTGTCTTCCTTCCTCTTAAGGGACCACATTACCAAGGTTGCATGATCCTCTAAAAAATAAATTCCCCTAGTAGCTTGTTGGGCCTATTCTGGAGTAGCAAGATTCTTCACCTTTCTCTTCCTGACTTGATCAAAAACTATTGCATCAGCAATATTCCATTCTAGTAGAATTAGTACCCCTGTAGTATGGACCATAGCCCTCCCTTCTTTAGGAGTCATCTTTTCAAATTGCTTCACCATCTCTTCCTTGGTCTCATTCTCTATTTCTATGATGTCCCTACTAGGGTATTCTTCCTTCTTCTTCTCATGGATAACCTTGAATTGATTTATTTTCATTCTCCACAAAAATTGGAAGAATGCCCTAGTCCTAACAAATTTATCATCAGCCACAAAAGCATCACTGGCTTGTTTTAATATAGGGTCCATTTGTTTACCCTCAAACTCATCAATAGTAAGATCCATGGCCACCTCCTTAGGTGCCTCTGGTACTCCTTACAACTCATCATTGGAAACAAAAATGTTTCCCTCATTTCTTAGCTGTACTAGCTATTCTGCTACCCCATGTTCATCCAAATGTAAGGGGGATTGAGAGGGAGAGTATACATTTTGCTTTGACCCTGACCCATCCTGTCTTTGCCTCTTTGGAGAGGGTCCTTACATTGCCGAATCATTTATTGGCCTCTTTCCCCTAGAAGTGGAAGGAATGTTCACTTCTTTGTTGTGATGGTAAGAGAACAGTGTACCCACTTCTCTTCTGCATTGTATATGTTCCCCTTGGGGTCAATTTCATACATCCTAGCTGGTTCAAATTCTTCCTAGCCCTATTAGGGTCTATCTTACTTACAGCAGCCCTCTTTTCATTTACTGCATGCATAATGCATTCAAAATGCTCCATAAGAGCCTCTGCTTTTCTTTCCCATGGCTCAAAGCCCTTTAATGGGTCATAAGCTTTATCAAAGTTTTAAATGAAATCTACAGTCTTCTTGTAGATTACCCATTTCTCATTTTTTATTTCTTGAGCTTGAAGTTAAAACTCATTTCTTATTATATCTTCATGGAAATAAAATTGATGCTCCATAAGAGCACACCTAATTTTGTCTCTGAACATCCATGATAGGAAACCCTCATTGTCTACACACCTTACTGCAGTTTTAGGCATTCTGTAGGGCTGCAATTCTTTGTTCAAGTATACCCATCCTCCTTTAGTTATAAAAAATTGATGAGCAATTGTTATATCAGGGAAAAAGGTCCCTCTTCCTTTGCCAGTAAGAGCACTCTCTTGTAAGTCACCAATCTGTCTCAAAATTTCAGCATATCCTACCTTCAATGGAACTTGGTAGGGCAAAATATAAGGTGCCTTTCTGCAACCACAGACTCTAAAAACTGTGGAAATAGGGTACAAAATAATATCCCTAAAATTATGTACAATGGCGATGTCTTGACAATATTCCTTTGGTCTGATTAACCTTAGTAGCTCCCTTGGGATCCTAGGATTGTCAAAAAATAATAGTGTCCTTAGCCTTGAAGCAAAATCCCTATCAAAAGCAGTGAAACTGGCATCAACTTTGTCCCATGATAGAGCTGTAGTCCACAATAGGACTAGAAAGGTTTCTCCATTTCTGCCCTTCATAATATTCACTGTTGAGCTAAAAAATTGCTCACCCTTGTACAAGAATATGTGCATAAGCATTAAATACCACCCAAAAGGTTTACTAACTTTCATGTTCTTAATTCCCATTAATCCCTCATGGATTAGATTAGCCATATGTGATGCAATGTCAAAAATTAATGCCGATTGGGGGTTTAGTGACTGTACCATCATAAACATATATGGTATTGGCATATGAGTGGCCTCATCATGCCCTAGGATCAAAGTCAAAGACTTGTAGAAACCATGTGCTCTCTTATTGAAAAGATCCATTCTGAAAGGCTCTGGTATGCTTGATCTGATAACACACATGGATCCAACCTGTTCTATGAAATCCCTCAAAGGCCCTGCCCTTAAATAATCCCTCTGAGCCTCGTACACCTCTGTAAACTTTGTAAAATCTATCTTCTCCAACCCAATAGAAGGGTCATTTAGTGAGAAGACCTCCCTAATTTCCTCCTCTGTGATACTAATCAAATCATTCCCATTTACATCCTTGAAACACTTTGTCATAGGATCATAGCACTTAGCAATTCGTATTAATAATTTAGCATCCATAAAAACTCAAGGGACCACTAGCTTCTCGATATAAAATTGCCATATGTTGCTGAGGGGAGCACAGGAATTTCTTTGTGAGTAGGCTACCTTGAAAAAAATAAAACTGTTATGATCTTCACCCACCCTAGCATCTCTCATCCAATTCCCTCTATCATGGAGTCCATTGTTAACATAGTTCCTAGGGTTTCTCGGAACTAATTCCTTTAGCCTAATTGCCCCATTGGCCGAGTGTTGTAGTAATTGCATTAAATCCTCAAAGACACCCCTATCTTTGTACTCTGTCTTACCAGATAATCCTCTCTTTGGTGGCATTTTGAACTAGGGTTCTTAGAACAATATATGAATATCCGAGAAAAACCCTAAAAATATCAACAAACAATAGGATTTTCCTCCCACAATTCCTTCACAAAGTTCAAACAATTCTATAATTTAGAAAATTTGACCTACCAGGCTCCTGAAAAACTTCTCTTATTGTTTCTCCAGAGGAAAATCCAATTCGCCAAAATGTTTATGAGAGTGGTAAAGAGAAACAACGATCAAATTTGATATATAATGTCACCACCCATTTACAATTCATCCGCACGTAGCTCATTAAGTTCTCCATTACTGAAATTTGGCAGCCTCAGCATTCACAAGATGCGAACAATGTCACAGACTAAAAATTTGAATTCTGACCGTTGATGTTATTTCCCTTTAGTGCATCGGATGATCAGGAAAATTAGCCGCACAACCCCTTTTTACTTTTTCCCAAACAAGTTCCCAACCAATGAAAACAATTCAAAATAACCATGTGGGAAAAAGACAACTTAAGTTTATCTTTGATCGAAGCTAAAAGGTGTCGTCTTGTCACTAAAGTGCAAACGTAGAAATCAAACATCTTTATCCAGCAGTGTAACAACAACTGCAAGATTTTTTCCAACTCATATCCCTTTATCTACTCCCCAAGCAATGACCCCACCTTCCGATTTGAAATCCTTTATCGAATCCAGGAATGCTACGTCGGACAGATCACTAGGTGGAAAATGCAAACTTTATCCCCAGTGTCAAGTTTACTGACAACCTAACATATCATCACTATCCTTTGGCCAATCAAATATGAACCTATTAGCACAACCTGGTCGACAAAGGACCCACCCTTAGTAATCATCTCTTAAAGAAGATCAACGGTTGTCACTATATCGTTGACCTTAAAGATTGTGCATCTTACCCCAGTGGTATAACAACAACCATGAGATCTTATCGAATCTTAAACACCCAAGAAGGCTGACCCCATTATGACACCTCACACATCCTTCTAACAAATCAAAAGATGCCACATTTGTAAGAACAGGTGGGCGGTCCCTCCTTTCATTGCTTCTTTTAATGTTAAAAATCATGTCAACCACCACATCACTTTTATTTCAACCAATTAAAAACATACATGTCAGAGTGACATGGCATTTTAAGGCCCCACTTACCTTTCATCCATTGCATAGCATCAAACTGTCATCGCTATACCGCGGAGCTTAAATACTCTACATCTTTCATCTATAGTATAACGAAAATCATAAGATCAAATCTTGCTTTACCCCTTTGAAAAGTCTGACCCCAGTGCTGTTACGTCACTCTGGATAGGTGTCAACCTAGAAAACACACCACTGAGACTGTTATGTCAGAAACCTTGCTACCATGAGTAATCTTTGATAGGATGCTTGTTGCTATACCATAATTCTTAAAAAGGTATCATCTCAACCCAATGGTATAATGACAGTCGTTGATGTATTTCTTGCTTTAATTGCCAACACAACAGTGAAGACAGGTCCATTGAGATAGATCTCATCGCTATATCGCATGTCAGAGAATTTGACAACATGGAGCTGTGATATTTAACGACAACCACGTATTTAAAAGGTTTGATACTTAGGAAAATACCATGGGAAACTTAGGCTTTGCATGAAATATTTAGAGGGGTCCTGATTTTATGACCTAACCGCATAACATGTAAAGTGGTGAAATAAAAGTGGGTGAAAACAACACATGTTTTATTTGGAGGGTTAGTGAACCAAAAAGGTAACGCAAAATTAGAACAAGGCCTAAGACCAACTAAGGCTTCCACTAAACCATAGGGTTTTAACCCTCAAAACCATACCATTAGGTCTATGAACTGGATTTCTCAAAAATTATAGCATGAAGCTGGAAAAATTTAACATAGTGATAACAGGTTGCAAGCTAAATGTCTTGATGGCTCACGGGCTACAAGCTAGGGCATCATGCATTGTTTATGAGCTCATTGTTTGAGCAACTCATGTCCCTATTTGATTGGCCGATGATCTGTTTGTTATATTGATGCTATTAGAACAAATAGGGACATCAATAAAAAATTAGGGACATCAATAATAAAACAATACACTTACTATTTTGAATTTGAGCTCAGGCATCATGCAATGTTATTGCTGTCAAAATATTAAGTATATTAATGTATGATCTAATAGTAACAACCTCATTGATCATTACCTTTGACTCCTCCATCATTATAGAAGAGATAACTACCTACAACTATATTTCATAATTCCTCCTTTGAAGTCATAGGTTAGTTTAAAATGGAGAAACTATACAAAATCACCAATTTAATCCAAAAACATCATGATTGCTCGCGGGTTGCAAGCTAAATGTCTTGATGGCTCGCAGGCTGCAAGCTAGGGCATCATGCATTGTTTATGAGCTCACTGTTTAAGCACCTCATGTCCTTATTTGATTGGCCAATGATCTATTTGTTGTATTGATGCTATTAGATCAAATAGGGACATCAGTAATAAAATAGGGACATTAGTAATAAAATAATACACTTATTGTTTTGAATTTGAGCTCAAGCATTATGGAATGTTATTCCTGTCAAAACAATAAGTGTATTAATGTATGATCTAATAGAAGAAACCTCATTGATCATTACCTTTGACTCCTCCATCATTATAGAAGAGATAAATACCTACAACTATATTTCATCATTCCTCATTTGAAGTCATAGGTTAGTTTAAAATGGAGAAACTATACAAACTCACCAATTTAATCCCAAAACATCATGATGGCTCATGGGCTGCAAGCTAAATGTCTTGACGGCTCACGGGCTGCAAGATAGGGCATCATGCATTGTTTACGAGCTCATTGTTTGAGCACCTCATCTCCCTATTTGATTACCCAGTGATCTTTTTGTTATATTGATGCTATTAGATCAAATAGGGACATTAGTAATAAAATAGGGACACCAGTAATAAAATAATACACTTAATATTTCAAATTTGAGCTCAGGCATCATGCAATGTTATTGCTATCAAAACAATAAGTGTATTAATGTATGATCTAATAGCAGCAACCTCATTCATCATTACCTTTGACTCCTCCATCATTATAGAAGAGATAACTACCTACAACTATATTTCATAATTCCTCCTTTGAAGTCATAGGTTAGTTTAAAATAGAGAAACTATACAAACTCACCAATTTAATCCCAAAACATCATCTCACAAATGTATAGATTATACTACATACCATTGTATTATATATATCAAGTATAATTATGAGTTTACATCATATATTTAGTCTTAATAAAATCTTATAAAACAACATAAGACCAACCCAAAATACTTTGTCTTAGTAAAATCTTAATAAAAAAATATTTTTAGTCAAGTAATAAAATCTTTTAAAATAACATACATTGTGTGAAGTGTTTGATCTCTCTTTATTTATTTTTTTGTTGATATTCACTATGTGGTACTCCTGTTTATGATCATTTCATGAGGAAATGTCTTGATGGATTGCGAGCTGCAAGCTAGGGCATCATGCATTGTTTATGAGCTCATTGTTTGAGCACCTTACATCCCTATTTGATTGGCCGATGCTCAAATGATGAGCTCATAACTAATGCATGATGCCCTAGTTAGCAGGTTTTGGATCATACAAGAGCATACTGGATTGAAGTCTAGGTCAACACTTCATTACTTCAAGCAATGTTTGGTACCTTCATTATTTATGTTCATCCACTTATGTATGTTTGCATTCATTCATATTCTTCTAAAAGTTGGCTATTATCGACCATATAGGACCATTCTTGATTTTTTTGGGTCATTTGATGAAAAGATGTAAATAGGGACATCAGTAATAAAATAGGGATATCTTAATCTTTATGAGCTCAAATTCAAAATAGTAAGTGTATTATTTTATTACTAATGTCCTTATTTGATGTCCCTATTTTATTACTGATGTCCTTATTTGATCTAATAGTGCACATCAATATAATAAATAGAGCACCAACCAATCAAATAGGGACATGAGGTGTTCAAACAGTGAGCTCATAAAACAATATGTTTAGTCTTAATAAAATCTTATACACAAACAGATATTGTGTGAAGTGTTTTATCTCTCTTTATTTGTTTTGGTGTTGATATTCACTATGTGGTACTCCTCGTTTATGATCATTTCATGAGGAAATATCTTGGTGGCTCATGGGATGCAAGCTAGGGCATCATACATTGTTCATGAGCTCACTATTTAATATTGGTATTGTTTACATCTTTTCATTTGGAATGCTTGATGACCTACAAGATTTGAGAGCTAGGGCATCATTTCTATTACCTTCAAGGCATTGTGTGAAGTGTTTGATATCTCTTTATTTATTTTTTTGTTGATATTCACTATGTGGTACTCCCCGTTTATGATCATTTTATGAGGAAATGTCTTGATGGCTCACAGGCTAAAAGCTAGGGCATCATACATTGTTCATGAGCTCACTGTTTAATACTGACATTGTTTACATCTTTTCATTTGGAATGCTTGATGACCCTTGACCTTTGAGAGCTAGGGCATTGTTTTTATTACCTTCAAGACATTGTGTGAAGTGTTTGATCTCTCTTTATTTGTTTTGTTGTTGATATTCACTATGTGGTACTCCCTGTTTATGATCATTTCATGAGGAAATGTCTTGATGTCTTGCGGGTTGCAAGCTAGGGCATCATGCATTATTTATGAGCTCACTGTTTGAGCACCTCATGTCCCTATTTGATTGGTTGGTGATCAAATAGTGAGCTCAAAAATAATGCATGATGCCCTAGCTTGCAGCCTGTGAGCCATCATGACATTTCTGCTATTAGATCATACATTAATACACTTACTATTTTGACAACAATAACATTGCATGATGCCTAAGCTCAAATTCAAAACAGTAAGTGTATTATTTTATTAAGACTAAATATATTGTCTTATTAAGATTTTATTAAGAAAAAGTATTTTGGGTTAGTTTTATGTTGTTTTATAAGATTTTATTAAGACTAAATATATGATGTAAACTCATAATTATAATTGATATATATATACTTCAAAGGAGGAATTATGAAATATAGTTGTAGGTAGTTATCTCTTCTATAATGATGGAGGAGTGAAAGGTAATGATCAATGAAGTTTCTACTATTAGATCATACATTAATGTACACTTACTGTTTTGAATTTGTGTTCAGGCATCATGAAATGTTATTGTTGTCATTGCATGATTGTTGTTGTTGTGCACCATATATTGTTTTATACACTGTTTATTTTATTGAGACCATGAGCTTAACATTTTTAATGTATTTTCTATTATTGGATCGATGTCGCCATGTTGTTGAGGTTGTATATGCATTGAATCACCACTACCATTCTATTTTGATAGCAACAATATAATAAATAGAGCACCGTCCAATCAAATAGGGACATTAGTAAGACATTTAATGAATTATTACTTCATCATGATGATAAAAAATTCATTGGCTCAAATCACATAGAATGCTAATAGTGATCAATAGTGACTCACCAGGTGTTCATGCAGACATAAATGCAACTATTTACTTTCTGCAATATTCTTCTAAGTGCACATGTCCTGTAGCATGGTTTTTCTTTCAGAAGTGTATGGCTTGACTATGCACATGCATAATTGTAGATGAGGATCAATAATAGGATGTCATTCATTGCTTAGATATTTTTTATCTAACCCCCATCTCTCTTTTCTTTGCAGGTTCTGGATCACATAGGGGCACACTAGATTCATGCTCAAGTAAAAAATTCATCACTCCAGGCAATGTCTGGCACCCTTATTATTTATGTTCATCCTCTTATGTATGCATGTACTCTTGTATTTTTTTTTAGAAAGTTATTTTCCTTGTATAGTACATATACAAGTTATTTTTCATATATATACATGTAATCTTTAGATGCAAAAATTATTTTCCTTTACATGTATCTTTGCATGAAATGAACACAAATTAAACAAGATCATCTAATAATGCAAACTAGGGTACTGTAGTCACTCATATAGTAATTAGTTCCCCAAACCATTACTAAGGATTGAACATAAGTCTAAGTCCCCAAACCTATTGTTCTATGTGTCCTTATTGCCTTCGTAATTTTGGTTCAACCCCTATAGGATGCCCAAGCCTATAGGCCAAGGAAAGTACCCAGGATCACTTAAAAGAAAGATGAATGAAACCATTGTCCTTATGTGGGTAAACCCATATAAGTTTTCTTCCTTTGCATCACAACTCCTACTTGAGGATCCAAAATCATGCATTTATGTTCAAGACTTATTACTACCTTGGTCCTTTTGAATCTTAGGATGACATATCAATTGGGAAAGGCAAAGAAAAACCTTTCATAAACCAATAACAACCAAGGCATGTGGGTTCTCTTCTGTTGTACAGTTATACTCATAAAATATATGTACAGTTATAAAATTTCATGCCTTAAAATTTTATAACATAGTTCCTCTTCATCAAAAAAGAATGGAAGTGGTGATTCAATGCATCTACCCACATTCTATGTGCTTTGAGCCAATAAAATTTTTATCATCATGATGAAGTAATAATGCATTAAATGTCTTACTCATGTCCCTATTTTATTGGTTGGTGCTTTGTTTGTTATATTGCTTCTATCAACATAGAATGGCAGTGGTGATTCAATGCATCTACAACCTCAACAACATGGTAGCATTGATCCAATAACATAAAATACATTAAAAATGCCAAGCTCACGGTCTCAATGAAATAAACAGTGTATAAAACAATATATGGTGCACAACAATAGCAAGCATGCAATGACAACAATAACATTGCATGATGCCCGAGCTCAAATTAAAAATAGTAACTGTATTAATGTATGATCTAATAGCAACAACCGCATTGATCATTACATTTCACTCCTTTGTCATTATAGAAGAAATAACTACCTACAACTATATTTCATAATTCCTTATTTGAAGTCATAGGTTAGTTTAAAATGGAGAAAGTATACAAACTCACCAATTTAAGCCCAAAACATCATATAACTGGAATTAATCACATCTCACAAATATATAGATTATACTACATACCATTGTATTATATATATCAAGTATAATTATGAGTTTACATTATATATTTAGTCTTAATAAAATCTTATAAAACAACATAAAACTAACCCAAAATACTTTGTCTTAAAAAAATCTTAATAAAAAAATATATTTAGTCTTAATAAAATCTTATAAAACAACATATATTGTGTGAAGTGTTTGATCTCTCTTTATTTGTTTTGTTGTTGATATTCACAATGTTTTACTCCCCATTTATGATCATTTCATGAGGAAATATCTTGATGGCTCATGGGCTGCAAGCTAGGGCATCATCCATTGTTTATGAGCTCATTGTTTGAGCACCTCTTGTCCCTATTTGATTGGTCGGTGCTCTGTTTGTTAAATTGAGTTTACATCATATATTTAGTCTTAATAAATATCTTATAAAACAACATAACACTAACCAAAAATACTTTGTCTTAGTAAAATCTTAATAAAATAATATATTTAGTCTTAATAAAATCTTATAAAACAACATATATTGTGTGAAGTGTTTGATCTCTCTTTATTTGTTTTCTTGTTGATATTCACTATGTGGTACTCCCCGTTTATGATCCTTTCATGAGGAAATGTCTTGATGGCTCACGGGCTACAAGCTAGGACATCATGCATTGTTTATGAGCTCACTGTTTGACCACCTCATGTCCCTATTTGATTGGTCGGTGCTCAAACAGTGAACTCATAAATAATGCATGATGCGCTAGCTTGCAGCCCATGAACCATCAAACCATTTCCTCATGAAATGATCATAAATGAGGAGTACCACATAGTGAATATCAATAACAAAACAAATAAAGAGAGATCAAACACTTCACACAATTCCTTGAATGTAATAGAAATGATGCCCTAGCTCTCAAAGCTCAAGGGTCATCAAGCATTCCAAATGAAAAAATGTAAACAATACCACTATTAAATAGTGAGCTCATGAACAATGTATGATGCTCTAGCTTGCACCCTAGGAGCCATCAAAATATTTCCTCATGAAATGATCATAAACGGGGAGTACCACAGTGAATATCAACAACAAAACAAATAAAGAGAGATCAAACACTTCACACAATATATGTTGTTTTATAAGATTTTATTAAGAATAACTATATTGTTTTATTAAGATTTAATTAAGACAAATTATTTTGGTTAGTTTTATGTTGTTTTATAAGATATTTATTAAGACTAAATATATGATGCAAACTCAATATAAAAAATAGAGCACCGACCAATCAAATAGGGACATGAGGTGCTCAAATAGTGAACTCATAAACAATGCATGATGCCTTAGCTTGCATCACGCGAGCCATCAAGATATTTCCTCATTAAATGATCATAAATGGGGAGTACCACATAGTGAATATCAATAGCAAAACAAATAAAGTGAGATCAAACACTTCACACAATATATGTTGTTTTATAAGATTTTATTGAGCCATGAAATTTTATAACTATACAAATATAAAATTTCAAGGAATGAAATTTGACCTCTAATTTGACCTTGATAATGTCCCCTCTGATGCTTATGCTTGATCATGACTACCTTGTGTTGATGGGCATGGTAGGTTACTATTGTGGATGCATCATTTGGAAATGATGCCATAGCAAGAACAAATGGAAGAACAACATCTGGTGTTGTTGTTGCACTATTTGGATAATGGAGTCACAACAGTGATTCCAAATGATATAACTCCATTTGAATAAACATACATGCCAACCATTTGACAAAATGTCCATATGAAATCTAGAGCAATACATTAATTTTATAGCGAATTCATGATTTATAATGCCCCTTGATTTATAATGAATTCATGGTTTATAATTTAGTTGTAGTAGCTCAATGTGTTTGAACTCAAGAATACCCCTTGGTTTCCTACAAAGCCTTTGGTGAAATCTATCAGAAAATTAAAAGTTTGGTCGAAGTAAGTGTATAAATGAAGGATGAAACACATAGGAAGCTGTGAGAAGCTATGAGAAGGTGACATGCAGCTAATGAAAGGAGGCATCTCCAATTTGTTTTATAGATATACACATTAAGGATCATGTCAGATAATACAAGGGAATTCAATCAAAATAGGGAGACAATTGCTAGATTGTTGTCTAACTTTCAAAGAGAAGGCGATGACAAATGTTAATGTCTGTGCCAAAGTTGTAACAGCCTAAAGACAAGAAGAATCAAAATCAAAATAGAAAAGAGACATTGTAGGGAGAATGATCACATTGAAGGGGGGTTTGATTATCATCCAGTGGTAAGTTGTTTGTTATATTGTTTTCACAATTAATATACATATGAACCATGGAAGGAGGTTTGATTATCATCATTTTTATATAGGTTGATCTCCCCAGTGTGAATATAGAGGAACATGGAGGTGTGAGTATTGAAGTTGAAGATCATGATCCCATGGAAGATGACGATCATGCGCCAGAAAACTCATTTGAAGATGATGGTATGAATGCATTAATCATTGACACATTTGGTACTAGTGTTGCTGGTGTTGCTATTGCTAGTGATGATGACATTGACGTCGTCCATGATATACCTCTACTTGAGAAGGCAAACATGGCCCTTTACAAAGGCTCCCAATCTACTCTTCTCTCTGATGTATTGTTGTTGATCAATTTGAAAGTTATGAATGTTTTATCCAACATAGAAATGTCACGTATGATAAGGTTTGTCATATATGTCATTATAGTCTATAAAAGGTGAAACATGTACCATTAAGATTATTTATAGTAACTGTTAGAATTAAGTATTAATTATGTTAATTAATCTTTACTCTTTTCTTAAGATGTCAACTCCCTTTCGCTTTAGTTAAATGCACAAGCACTAGTTGTTCTAAACTCATGCATCAATCATATAATAGTTAAAGTGATTATTACATGCACTAGACTTTTCCTTTCAAGGCTTTCAATCTTCTTTATAAGGATGATCCATTGTACATTCAATTCATTCATTATTTGAGGATATTTTCTTCTTCATTTTTTGAGTCAAACCCTTGCCCTCTTCTTGTCTCTACTTCCTTGTAACAGGTTTTTGTATGCAGGTGATCTTCGGATTTTGTGGATTTGTATTGCTCAAATCCTACATGGTATCAAAGCCTAATCTACTATAGCTTTTTTGCATTTGAAGGATTCAAATAAGGGATGTTTTGGTGGATTTGAGAGGTTTTGGTTATAGTTTTCAGATCTGGTATTCTTTGTAGGATGTTATTTTTTATGTTTTTTTTAATTGAAATTAGGGGGTCTCTAAATTTTGGTGCACTTTGAACTCAAACAGACCACACCATTGCGCTCGTAGTGCCCAAAAACTCCTATTTTGATATAAAACATGTCCAATTTGGACAACGTTGCAGGAAGAGGCAAAAAAAATTTGCCCTAGGGCTATGCATGCTCCTCGAGGTAGGTTTCCATACGATATTCGGTGCAAATTTCAAAAAAAATTTTTTTGAAATTTATAAAGGCACACGCTGCCGGCGCTCAACCTACATCGCATGTGCTGCCCGGGAACCACCACCTCTTCCGCCCGGGAACACTTACCGCCAACGGTGAGGATCAAACCACTAGTGGTTACATTAAAACTACCAGCGCCTACGGAAACTGCCAGTGCCATGGCTAGACCACTAGCAACAGGGACCACATGTGACTAGGTGCTAATGACCCTTTCTCAAAGCCAATTTTTTTATTTTTATTTTTCTCCTTTGGAGCATCTTTCACTAAAATTGGCTTTCTGGGAGCTCCATGCATCATTTTTCGACAAACAAGATATCACCGGAAAGCTAGTTTTGTGCCTGATGCTCTCATGGAGGTTAATCTAGTAATTTTTTTTTCATCTAGCTTGCTATTTTTTCTGTCGACACCATATTATCTTTTTTTACATTCAAGGGGGCTAATTTGCTCAAATTAGCTCTGTTTTTCGATTCGGAAGAAGCGTCGAAAAGTTCTTCTCAAGCACCATCCAAATTTCTACCTATTTTCATCAAAAAAATTTCAAGGGACACAAGATTCAGATCTGAATCTTTTTTTCTCTTCTCTTGATAAAGCATATCATTCTAGGCTTAGGGGTTTGATATTTGGCTTGTGGGGGGGTGTTATTTTCTTGTTTCTATCAGATAAACCAGATATTTATCAAAACAAAAACCCCTTCTAAAAAATGGCTGAGACCTCTTCTTGTCTAGAACTTCTAACCCCGCATAATTATCACACATGGAAAACCCTGATGACATGACTTCTCCATTCAAAAGGGCTCTAGTCTTGTCTAGATGTAGTGCAACCAGTATTACAGAGGCCCTTTGAGATCATGCAGCATCGAAAAAAGATGGATGAGGCTATGGGATTGATTGCTTTATAGGTATCAGATAGCTTGTAGTTTCATCTTGATGGGTGTACTACCCCTCTACAGATGTGGGCTAAATTTGAAACATTATTTGGTACCATCAATGAGTTCAGAGCACTTCAGAGTGAGGCAGAGCTTACCTCTCTTGTACCTAATTCTTTTCCCTCTATTGAGGACTTTTTGATGAAGTTCAAGCAATAGAGGTCTTTGTTACATGGATGTGGAAAGCAAAAGATTGATAAAGAGTTTATTTATCTGATTCTGTCTAAGCTTAGGGAAAACTTTCATATCTTCTCTTCTACCTTTCATTCTACCATGGACACTTTGGGACCCACATTCACCATGCCTACTTTTGAGGTGTTCTATGATCGTTTGACTAGAGAGCAGGCCAAGCTTACTCAGTTGGACTCTCTAACAGGATCAAAGAACCAAGCATTGGTTGCCCAACCATCCAAAGAAAAGAAGAAGCAGAAGCCAAAGAGGATATCAAATT
Source organism: Chamaecyparis obtusa (assembly GCA_027943335.1). Lineage (NCBI taxonomy): Eukaryota > Viridiplantae > Streptophyta > Pinopsida > Cupressales > Cupressaceae > Chamaecyparis > Chamaecyparis obtusa. The sequence continues at coordinate 99,086 of BSBK01000970.1, forward strand.
CCTCTTGTCAGCACTCTACTGGCCCACCATCTTCTTCTAAGAAGGAGAAATAGAAGACTAAGAGACCTACATGTTCCTATTTTCAGATGGGACCTCATGATGAGTCACATTGTTTTTAGAAGAGATTTGATGGCTATGAGAAATAGATTGAAGATTTGCAAGCTCTTCTTCAGAAGAGCATTGTCTCCTCTCCATCCTCTTCTACCTCACAGGGGTCTTCTTTTTAGTCTTCCTCCACATCTGCGACATCTAGATAGGATTTTGGACAGGGTCCTGCATTACAGGCATCCATTGCATCCCCTTCACAAGTCCCTTGGATACTGGATTCAGGTGCTTCTCACCATATGGCATCTTCTCAAGGGGTCTTCTCTACTATTGAGGCTTCTCCCATTCCTCATATTCTCATGGGGAATAACACTGTCTTGATAGTCTATGAGAAAGGTTCAGTAGGCATTCAGGATGGCACATTCAATAATGTATTGTATGTTCCTTCTCTATCTGTAAACCTTCTCTCAATTTATCAGATTATAAACAATGGATCAGGGAAGATAGTTGAGTTCAATACAGATTCAATCTTCATTCCAGATAGTGTGACAGGAAGCATTGTTGCTACAGGGACAGTTGATCATTCCACCCATCTCTACACCTTCTCACACTTTGGTCCACCATCTCCATTATCAGAGCACAACTCTCCTCTTTCATGAGAGCCTCATGTGGTTCAGTTAGGTCACTTGAACTTTTGTATTGTTCTTGAGATCACTGCCATGACTACCACACCACATCTTGTTGAGGTCTTTTCTCTTCAGCAAGATTCTTCTTCAACACTGCCTAACCCTCCAACTCCATTCATCGAGCCACCAGGTGCACTTGTTGAGGATTCTACAGAGGACATTCATCTCCTCTTTCATGACAGTGTCAGCACACCTATCACACCACCTACATCAGGGATTCCCTTTCAGGATCCTCATGTTTTCTCATTTGAGCATCAGTTAGGCCTTCCAATTTCACCTCTCATTCAGGGGTTTCCTTGTTTCATGCCTTTTTTTCTTCCACATTGGAGTTCCATTGGTTAGATCATTTCCACAGGGGTTCCATTATTCTGGGGTGGCTTTGGTGTCTCATCCCTCTCTCATGGGGGGCTGGTTGTACTTATGGTTTTGAGAGAGTCTCTTGAGCCATTTCTTTTTTTGCATTTTTCTATCTCTTTTTGGAGTAGGGTTTTTTCCCACTGGGTTTTCTCTATTTCTCCATTTTATAGAGATTTGGTTGTGCTGGGTATCTCATCAGGCCATGTTGTCAGGACCCATTTTTATGCTTTTAGCACTGTAGTTTCCTTTGCTTTCTTCTTGCATTGTTTATAGCTACATTGTTGCTCATTTTAAGGGGGTGTGTTAGAATTAAATATTAATTATGTTAATTAATCTTTACTCCCTTCTTAATATGTCAACTCCCTTTTTCTTTAGTTAAACACACATGTACTAGTTGTTCTAAACTCATGCATTAGTCATATAATGGTTAAACTGATTATTACATGCACTAAACTTTGCCTTTCAAGACTTTCAATCTCCTTTGTAAGGATGATCCATTGTACATTCAATTCATTCATTATTTGAGGATATTTTCTTCTTCATTTTTTGAGTCAAACCCTTTCCCTCTTCTTGTCTCTACTTCCTTGTAACAGATTTTTGTATGCACATAATCTTCAGGTTTTGTGGATTTGTATTGTTCAAATCCTACAGTAACAACTTATATTATTTGTTGCAAATTGATAGGTGAGTTTCTATTACCACCATCAAATGTTCTCCCTCGCTCGTACTGAGAATTATGTTCCACCATGAAACATATTGGAATGAAGTATCAAGCAATAGATGTTTGTCCCAAAGATCATATTATTTATCATAAAGAATAAAAAAATACAATAGAGTTCCCTTAATGCCATACGAGCAGATATCAAGATGATCAAATGACAAAAAAAGCATCTCACAAGGTTCCTCATTACATCCCATTATTCTACATCTGAAATGATTATTCAGGTGCAATATCTTGGTACAATTTATGGATTACCATGCACATGGTAGAAGTCAAGATGACATTATTCGAATGCCTATGGATGGTTCATCATTTATGGACAGAGGAAAAGTGGCCACACTTTAAAGAAGAACCTCAAAATTTTAGGCTTTCTCTAGTAGCAGACGATGTCAATCCACTTGGAGAGATGAGATCTATTTACTTGGTGTGGCCTATTTTTGTTATAAACAATAACCTTCCTCCATGGATGTCAATAAAGAGGGAGCACATTATGTTGGCAATGATTGTTCCAGGTATCTTATTATTTTATAGTTATCTGCATGTAATTATAAATCTTGGAGTGAAATGGCCACAATAATTATTTGATGTTGTTGTTAATTCAACTAGGTAAGTACCAAGTGAAAGATATGAATGTATATATTGTGCCTCTTATCGATGAGTTGCTAGTGTTATGGAATGGTTTCACTATGTATGACATCTCTAGACCAATTGGACAAAGACAATTTCAATTCCATGCAATGCTTGTGTGGACAATTCATGATGCTCTAGGGTTGACACATTTATGTGGTATGTTATGATGAATTCTAGTTGTACGCGATAATTCAAATTCTAAAAATATACATATTATATCCAATTGTATCGTTATCTTGTAGGTCTTCAAACAAAGGTAAATTTTGCATGTTCAATGTGTGGTATAAAGATGAAATCTCGTCATTCCAAAAGTTTAAGAAAGTAGGTGTTTGATGAGTATAGGCACTTCCTCCCTAGAAATCATAGCTATCGAAGTGTGGAAAGACATCTTTTCAATGGGAAAGAAGAGACTACATCAAAGCCCCAAAGAATGAAACTTCACCTATGGCAGTTGGAATATAATAGAATTCGAGGTAATGTCATTCCACCTAATGGTCGATGTTTAAAAATTATATATTTTGATTATGTTTTGTTGGCTAATTATGTAGTTGATGATCTTGAAGGTCATGAAGGCATCACTGACCAGCTTCCAAAGGGACTAAAATGTTATCACAAAGAATTTAGTAGGTTGCCCTACTATGAGCCACTACAAATTGTGCATTTGTTTGATACTATGCATATTGGAAAGAATGTAACAGAGACACTGTAGAAAATATTGGACGGAAGACATGACAAAGAGCATGTCCTGAGGGTTATATGGCTAAGGGATATATGATATACCAGATGATGGTGTACGTTACTCAATATCTTCCTAATCTTGCAGCAAAGACCCATATAGATTGCATTTGTGATCTCGACTCCATTAAAAAATTTGAAGAGGAGTACTTGGTGGGCAATGGTACATTTAGGAAATTGAAAGGTAATAAATTATGAGATGTTATTATAGTTAATTAATTCTTAATGTTCAAAATAAATATGTTGTAAGTCATCTATTTACTTTTGTACAACTGCTAAAGAGTGGGATGCAATACATTTGTTTATTGCAAACAATCAAGATTGGATGATGGTATGGATTGAATGATGTCAACATGATGGTCATTGATTAACATGGGAATCCATGTCTTCATTGGTTATACAAGCTCATCGTAATGGAGATCCCAATGTTACACAAAAGGAAATAGATTTAGCATATGGTTTAAGAGATCACCAAGTACTTATAAATTAATTAATCAACCGTATGTTTTTCAACTCGTGATGTAATAATTTATACATGTTTGAAATTATTACAGGTGAAACACCACAAGGCTATGTTATGCAATGGTTATACATTTCGCATCAAAAATTTGGATGACACGAAGAGAACTTGTGATTCTGGGAGAAGTGAAATGTTCTAGGTGACTAATATTTAATCTAGAAATGACTTACATCCTCGAGAGTCACAAAATCGATACTATGGTGTTTTGGTTGATATACTTGACCGTGACTTCAATTCCTTCAAATTAGTTCTCTTCGTTGTGAAATGGTACAGACTAAAACTCGATAAAAATGATCCTGATAGAACTATTATTGAACATGAAAATGGATTTCCAATGATTAATACAAGGTTGTTCGAACCAGTTGGAGAAGAGCCCTATGTTCTTCCAAGCCACTGTGAGCAGGTATTTTACATAGAGGTTCCACATAAACCGGGTTGGTCATTTGTTGTTAGACATGATCCAAGAGGAAGGATGATAAATTATAATGTGATTGAAGAAGATATCGAGGAAGATGAAGAAGTGGAAGATGATGTAGATGATGATCACGATCGAGAGCTAGTCGAAGAATAATATGAAGAAGATGATGACAATGATGCTGCTACTGATGACGATGATGCTACTACTGATGATGATGATGATGATGCTATTGATGATGATGATGATGATGACGATGATGATGATGATGATGACGATGATGATGATGATGACAATGATATTGGTGGTGATGATGTCGTCGTCAACGACGATCTTGATGATGAGATGGATGAAGAAGAATATCAATGACATGAATGAAATTTAAAATTATGCCAAATTTTTGGCATGTTCTAACGATTGTTTTATATGTACTAATCTTATTCATTCACCTTGTTTTATATGTCCTACTTATATCTTTGATCTTCCCATTTGAGATTTTGTCTACATTAGTATGTTACTTTTTATTGCAATTATAATTAGTTCCTTAGTAATTGCTTTTTATTGCATGGTTGTCTTTGGTTTGTCATTTTATTTTGAGTGTCTAGTGATTTAAATCAAAGACTTCGACTTAGCCAAAAAAATTTCAAGTCTACATTAGTATGTTTCTTTTAATTGTAATTATAATTAGTATGAATGAACAAAATAATGACAATGCAATATTTGTGATAATGCAATATTTGTTGAAATAGCGTCGATGACTTCAGTCAATGTGCCTATGTGTCAATATGGTGTTAGCCCATGCATGTTGAAGACATCACGCACAACAAGTAATCCTGGGCATCAATTTTGGGTTTGCCCAAATAGGAAAAAGGTCTGGATACGTAATTATATTTTATGTTTTAAAATAATGTGACAACTAATCATTTTATGAACAACTGGTGTACATTTAGTATTGCAGGGAAATAGTGGATGTCAATACTTTCAGTGGGTCAATGAAACCACATTTAAATCTACCCCATCTACATCTATACCTGATGTAGGAAATGAGTGCAACTTGTGCAAGGCTCGAGAGGCAGCTAGTGCCACCAATATTGCTTCAATGGCAAAAGTAGAAATCATATTTATGTGATGCTTTCTTTGTGTAGTTTGTGCACTACTTTTTTGGGACCATATGCGTAAATGTGGTTAACAAGGGGCTATTTTAGATACTAAATTTTTTTTTTAGAATTTCTAGTAGATACACATAAAGAACATGCACATAAATATGATAGCTGAGAAACATAAATGTAGATATCACAATAGCTGAGAAACATAAATGTAGGCATCATGGTCATAATTTTTTGGAGACACAACATGATTGAATGGTATACCCAGATGATGCAACACAACTATCACTCCTCTGGTTCCAAGTTGACACTGTGGGATCAAAAAACCATAGATACAGAATAAATTTAGAGAGTAGAGGAGGGTCATAATGACCAAAATAATATAGGTACCCTATATTATTTCGGTCATTATGGCCCTCCTCTTTCGGTCATTATGGTTGTCCTCCTTCACTCTCTAAATTTATTCATTATCTATATGGGTTTTGTTTCCTGTAGTGTCAACTTGGAATTGGAGGAGTAGTGGTTGCGTTGCATCGTCTAGGTATACCACTCAATTATGTTGTGTTTCCAAAAAATTGTGACCTTGATGCCTACATTTATGTTTCTTAGTTGTTGTGTCCTAGGACCCCTTATGACCCTTTGCGACCCTTTACGATCCTTAAGAATACATCTTAGAGGTCTTAAAATGTCGTAAAGGGTCATAAGAGGCTCCTAGGAGGGGTCAGATGAGCTTCCACCTTCACGTGGTTGGCCCTGTTAAGTAGAGAATGTTAAACTATTCTCGAAACAAAGAGAAGCTCAATAATTTAAGATCTCAATCCTTGTATGACAAATATATATATTTCATCTTAAAAAATAGTGTGAGCCATCGTAATTACGATGAAAACCATAAAATAACTAATGACAAAACTAAAAGCGACAGCTATCTGTTGGAAACATCAATCACTTCAAGGAGCAATGATCACTTCAGCTCACCTCAAGAAGTCTTGACCCAAGATCAAGTCATATTGATCCATCTCAATGGCTACCAAATCAATAGATCTCTGCCAAGTCCAAGTCTCTAGACTCGACTCAATAATCCATGAGCCGCTACTGAATCTACTGCAAAGTCATCTCTGAATGACATAACTGAATCATGAGAAAGAATAAAAGACTTCGACTCACCAAATCAATACCAACTCGATCAACAAATATATATATATATATATATATATATATATATATATATATATATATATATATATATATATATATATATATATATATATATATATATATATATATATATATATATATATATATATATATATATATATATATATATATATATATATATATATATATATATATATATATATATATATATATATATATATTTAAAATACTAATTTGCATCGCAACTACGACGGCCAAACAAAAGTGACCGCTATCTGTTAGAAACATCTGACAGCCAGTTGTCGCATGTACAACATTCATGTCGGCAAAAAACTACAAATGACAGATATTCATTGTAAACTTTCGACAGGTATCTGTCGCATGTACAACATCATTATTGTTAAAAAACCATAAACGATGGCTATCCATCGTAAACTTTCGATGGGTATCCATTGCATTAACAACATCTCCGTCGGCAAACAAGCTACAAACGATGGCTACCCATCAGAAGATTCTGATGGGTAGCCCTCGTTTGTAGTTGTTTGTGACAAATGGGCATCGCAATTGCGATGGCCACAAATAGGCTTGACGGTATGTTTTCCATGTTGGCACCACCTTTTTGCGATGGCCATAGTCATCGTAATTATGACACTAATCGTAGCCATCATTTTTTTTACTGCAAAACTGCGACAACAAGTGGTGTCGCTTAATAGATGAGATATAGTCAGAATTCGGATGTGCTGCTGTCAAAAAAAGGTCTCAAATGTACTAGTTAATGGATGAGATAATTAAGAATTGAAAAGATTTGGGTAACTTTCCACAATAAAAGATTTAATTCCAATTTAACTCAAAAAAGTGGATAGTTATCTAGGAAATAAAGATGAAGATAAAGATGAGAGGATTTTTTGGATTTTTGAAAGATAAGGGTTTCTAAAATTAAATTTTGAGATAAGAATTGATTTTCAGAAAAAAAAAAAAAAAAAAAAAATTTCTCAATTTACGAGGATTTTAAATTTTTAGAAATTATAATTGCCTCATATTTTTTATTTTTCAAATTTTAAAGATTTAATTGAATTAAAAATTCAATTAAATTAGAAAGATGAAATTAGAATGAAATTAATTAGATTTGATGTGAAATTAAATTAATTGGGTCAATTAATTTAATTTGGAAGAATAATTAGCTAATTTGAATAATTAAATTCAAATCACGGAAAATAGGAAGTTGAATTCAATTAACTGATAAAGATTAATTAGTTAAAGGTAATTAATTATTTGATTAATATTAGAGAGGTGATTAACTGATTAAAATATTGGATTTTTAGAGGAAAATAAGATAAATAATTAGTGATTAAATAATCAATAAATAATAGAATCATAATTAGTGACTTAATCCTAGCTCGCAATTATATCCATTTTAGGTGTTTACATATAGTTATGAACTTTCAGAAAGTGTAATAAAGCACTCAATGATGGGTAGTATATCATAGCATGCCTTCTGCTCAAAATATAAAAGACAACACTTAACTGAACAACTTCCCCCATTTTTTCTACTTCCATTGCTTTTCCAAAAAAAAGTCTCAATAGAGCCTTTAACTTCAGCAGGCTTTGTCTATATATTATGCTGAAATTCAAATAATTTTGCATTCCTAACACGCTGAGATTCCTCTTTTGTTTTCCATCTTATCACTAGTTTTTCAACTCCATCTATAGTTTTATTTTCGTAAAATTTACCCATATCCTTCTCTATGGTGTCAATTTTTAGCTGTAACCTCTTTTCCTTCTTATTTATCCTAGTGCAAATCTTACATTTGCATTCTACCAAAGGCTCACCTTCAATTGGATTGTCCGCTGGTTCAATGAACCAATACTTTGACGCCCATTCTCTTTGAAAACTCCTTGACAGATCCCACTTTAGATATTTTTTTGATTCTCTATATCATTTTTTGAATTGTATTTTCTTTTCTTCTTTTGTGCACCATCATCATCTCTGGCATTCTCAATCTCACCCAATTAAATTATATCATTCTGGCCACTCTAGGTATTTACCTAAAAATCTTCTTCAAGTTCATTGTGATCTGAGATATCAAGTTCGCCGCCTTCTTCAATTTATGTTGTGTAGGTTGTACATCTTGTAAATCTACTTGTGATGATGTATCTTCCTAATTTTGGCTAGAAACATTTCCACCACCAAAGGATGATGATAAGAATCTGTATTTTGTTGGCCTCTATTAACTTTCTCAAAATGTAGGATGAGGAGCCTTACCCTTATTCTTGTTCAACATCTCCAACGAAATAAAGACTGCCAAAAACAATATTAACTTGTTGAAGAAGTTACAATAGACTATATTATACATAAATATGATTCATTGGCCCTATGGTTTACAATATAAAATCTAGATGTCATCATGTCTGAGATCTCCTGGCCCCCAGGTGACCATTGGCCACTAATTGGTCCCCACTAAATAAGAATGAACTCATAATTACAGAGTCATAGATAGATATAGGTGAAACCTCAGGTGAATTCAGAATAATATTATATTGAGTACACTTAAAAAATTAATCACTTACCTTTGCCTCAATTGCATTTGACAATGCACTTAGTACTCTGAAACTTCACTATCAATCAGAATTGAGATATTAGAACCAACTAAACCAAATTATGTACAAGAACACTGATTTATGAAGGTATTTATACCAATCCTTTTTGGTGAATTCGGTTGTAAGCTTATATGATATTAGGTATAAAAATACTTGGCAAAGCTCACGTAATTATAACATGTCTTATCTAATTTTTGAGGTGATTATGGGTCCTCCAATAATTTTCTATGGTTAATAGTGTTGGAAAAAGTGGGGTCGGTTGGAGACATGCTTCCGTAAAATGCTAGGCAAATTTGGGCCTCCTCTAAAGATATCTTTATAATAGCATTGGCAGATATAGGTCATTGATTAAGACAACAATTGGAAACTATAGGCAAAATTTTTAAATTAAAAATGTGTCCAAAAATTAGATTTGATTGGTGATATTGTGAAAGAAAGGGAGAAAATCACATAAATCCATGGGTGATGGGCCTAGGAATTCGACCCAATATTTATAAATTTTGGGTTATACGACCAACCCGATATACACATTATAATTGCCAAATCCAGGGTTGTGAATGTGAGACATTTGCCAATTGGTGAATATTTGCCACTAAAGTTATCTATGGTGAAGGGCGCACTCAAATTTAACAACACAAAATTAAATATATGAAATTTACTTCAGATTGAAATACATAATTTATTGTTAAATCATTCATGAATACTTTAATAAATAAATCAAGCTGCACATAAACTTAATTTAGCTACAAATTTGATTTGTAACTGTGTAGGTGTTTGTCCTAGGACATTATAATTTCATACTATTTTTTGCAATGGTTTAGCTTTAACAAAACCCTTATAGCTTTTGAAAACCATCTCTTTACTTTTCTCTCAAGATTTGAAATTTATTCAGATGAGTTTAATTATTGCTAGGCATTTTTTAAACTATAAACAAATTGAACATATTTAATTTTAAAAGTTATATCAAATTTGATAAAATTAAAATTCTATTTCCAAATATAAGAGTGATAATAAATTTGAGGAAATAAAAGTTCTATCTCCAAATATTTATCATTTCACTCAAAAGCAATTCTAGATCCATAAGTAGCATTTAAAGGTCTTGCTTGTTGTTTATTTTGAAACAGAAGCATGCAGATCTACCAATCCTTTAAAGGTTAAAAAAAAAATAAAATTCAATATTAAAATTTCTCTAAGGTTATTTGATAGGAAAAATATAGAGAAATAAAAATTTGAACTTCAAGCCCTCAATTAACATACCTTAACCTTGATAAATCTAAAACTTCTCACCAATATTAAACCATGAGCATGCAATTAACATGCCAAAAGCATAAGAAATTCTTAAAACCTATCAAGAAATATTGTATACCACCAAAAATTATTGTGAAATGCTTCCACGACGTTATGTAGAGTGAAATTGTTGGGTAATAGCATTGGAGGTGTGATATGGGAAAAAAGATCCTAGGTAATCTTAATCAAATACTTCTCCCATACAAAATTAGGTCGTGAATAGACAAAAGGCATTGTGTTTAGGTACTATCCTCAAAGAAGAGTCAAGTTGTCTAGTTTAAGTCCCATTGTTATATGTGATAATGATTATTGAGTACATGTAGTAACTTATGCTAATGATAACCAAATTGATTGAACTTAAAATATTATAGATGCTACAAAATAAAAAGATGAAAATGGGAAATAGATCTGGGAAGGTGATATAGAGAACAACTTGGTGTTAGAGATTATGATTAACTAAATAGGATGCCAATAAGGAGTATTGGTGTCTAAATATTATGAAAATTTAGGGCCATGAATTGATATAGATTTAGTAAATGTCTAAACATCTATTATTGAAATCTATGGTAGAATTAGTGGGATAGTAGCACATGGGTGCTAGTGTTTCTAGGAACTTTTGTAATCCAAAGTTTTACGATCTACATTATATTTAACTCTATACTTTTATAATTCCTCATGACTATAATATTCCTAATATGTACCTATACACATTAAAGAGGAAAAATCATTGTTTTGTATAGAGAACCGACTTAGTCGCACCCTATGTAAGTGTACCACCTCCATAATAACAATGATGATGATAAAAAGTCTATAGGTCCTTATGGTGGAAGAGATGAAATGAATATCATAAAATATAATGAACAAAGTTACCTTAGATGTGACACCTTTCCCAAGAATCCCACACAAGATGATGATGGAATTATCCTTGAATTTATTCTTGATAATTTCTCTTTCGTTCTTCTACAAAACCAATATAGATGTTCTCCAAATTTTGAAATGGATAATGGAGTTACATTTATATGCAACTAAAACGCTTTCACAATAATCATTTAGTGTTAGGCTAATACACAAGCTCATGTTCGTTAGAGTTACTAGGATGACATTTGAATTCAAAAGTTTTGACATGTTTTGTTTAGGATGCTAGTGCTAGGAACTACTATCCTAGAATAATTTGCACATTGAAGAGCCTGACAATAGAGGATTTGACCAACTTTACTAAAAAATCTTGAAACAAGAACATTCAAACCGAATCAAACACACATACTAAATGAATGCTAAACCTAACATGAAATTGTAGGTTAGAACAATTCATGATGCTACATTTAGCCAACACTTCTATGCAACTATGATCTTCCATTCATGCCCATGATAAAGTACAAAGAAGCCAAATTATTTGTACAAAAACTCTAAAATGATAGTATGGCTCCATGTTGAGAGATGCAACAACCTCTAGACTTAGTATCCTTTCAATCTACACTATCAACATATAAATGTCACACACATATAAGAAACATAGAAAGAAGACACATACATATAGGTGGCTTATGGACAAGTGAAGTCATCATAGGCTAGGAAAATCCATTGTTTTTTATGTGAGCCTCACAAGTAGCAAATGAAAAAAACAAAGACTATTAAAACTTATTGTTTACTAGGTTATTTCCATGTCAACAATAAAAAACATTGTAGGCCAATATAAACACACTATTCTCTAGGTAACTCTAATAAAGTGTTATAAAAATGATCAAAAGATGGTGTGATAGTGTAAGCCACTTCTTCTTGCACGTGTGAACATAGTGAAACACATAGAAAGATGTATGCCCCTATTATAAAGGAATTGCTAACACCAAGTAATATCAATTCTCTTTAATGTTGAAAGAATGATCCATGCAAAGATAAGTATATTAGGACAACAAGTTACCTCAAGATGGAAAAACCAAGGCAATACCACATGCAATTAGGTTGTTAAGCTTACTTAATACATTTATCTTTTATACTCAAGATACTTATATCTTTATGTCACTTCTGATATGATTGTGACACTTATCACAATACCACCTTTCTTTTATGTGCTAGTCCTATATATTACATATCTTGCATATAACTTGTACCTTGAATCTTGGAGCATTTTTTGGAAATAATTTTTTCTTTATTGTTTCTCTTATGTGTTGAAGGTTAATTGGTATTGTAGAGAGATTTGTACTCCTATAAGTCCTTTATGTGACTTCAAAATTTTTAAGCAAAACATTGAATATCATTTTTTTGCATTTTAATTAGAAAATGATAAGATTTAAAATAGGTTGTCCTTGAAATTTGACAACTCATGTTCCTTCTTGTAGAATTGACCCCATATCTTGGATTTTTACCTTTCATAATTTAACATTTCAATTTAAATTTTAGCCAACTCTTGCCCATTGTTTCATCCCTAGAGTTGACTAAACACATATTTGATTGATTTATTGACATGCACTTATGTTTAGAGGTATTCAATTGTATTCCTTTCATCATCTAAGTTGTTTTTTTTCAAATATCATTAATGTTTAGGGAAGAGAACATTTTGGCTGGTGTTCTAAAGAAAATTAGACCTAGACATTCATCCTAGAGGCACATGTATGTCTAAAGCGTAGTGTCTTTAATCTTTTACCCAAGTTATCCAAGCATTAACCCAAGAAAAGTATCCCCTTTCAACACAATGAAAATATTTCCATCATTTTTTTAAATATCACCAATCTTCAAATAAAATATGAAAGTTAGAAAAAGGAATGATAAATCAAGTAAAATAAAAAGCAAAATTGTACATATTAATCCATATAATTTTCACAAATGTATACCATTTCTACAATTGTAAACTTAATAGTAATCTAAACATTGACCTTCAGCAAAATAAAAATTAATATTCTAGTTTCAAAAAAAATTACATGATCTCCCCCTAATCCTAAAATATCAGAGATTCCAAATATTAACATAAACTATTCATCCTTCAATTAAAAACCAACATCATTATTTGTTACATTTACTTTTAATATTTCATATTTTAAGATTTTAACTACACATAGCCTCAAATATACTCATTGTTTAATTGAAATCATTCTGTACTTATTTGCATGCATCTTATTAGTTTAAGGTAGGGCACACTAAAACGGAGGCTTATCGTTCAACAGATAAGACTGTAGACATTTCAACGTGACAGATAGCCCGTAGTAATTGGCAATGACTCAGATTATTTCGGTATGCATAGTTGACTACATCAAAGAAACCATTGTTGTTTATCTACGAATTCTCTTTCTATTAATTTATATTTTGTTCGAGTTGGATCCTCGTTTAAATATGATTTTCCATGGTAGACTAAATATGAGAGGTCGAAGCTCATTCCTGTTCCAGTTGAAATCATAACAAACTGCAGTTCAGTGCCCAAACTATCACAACTTAACCCTAAACCTTTGTCAGAAACCATCCATCCTAATTTCATATCTGGATCTTAATTTTATTTTTCTTATTTTTTTCATTAAAATAGATTATAGAGTGTGATTTGAAATATAAAGAGACTTAAATATAGATAAAAAAAAATTTTACACAATTGAATTATGTATTTTCTTATATTTTCTATTAACATAAAGATAAATTAGAAAATGTAACTTAAAAATCATACATATAAAAATCTATTATTAGCAGAATACAAAATATGATTTGAAGTATTCTGATTAAATTCAAATCGAAAAAGAGCCAAAAACCCATCTAGAACCAAACACCAACAATAAAAGTAACATCAAACCAGAAAGCAAGTGAGAAAAGAGCGGAACTCACAACAAGTGAGACCACCAAGAAACAATAAGGAACAAGCCCCTGAAAGCCTTAACAAATAGTAGGGATGGCAAGAAGTCGACTTGCGGCCCCTACTATTCGCCAGGCAAGGAAGGTGCAGAAGAGTTCCCGCTAACTCTGCCTGCTCAGCCTACTATCTCTCCCCACCCATCCACTCTTTATTGGATGATAATCCATACATAATATAATGCGCCCAAACCAACACGCCTTATCCTCCAGCAAATTATGTTGAATGGAGCTATAATCAGCAGGAAAAGGGATCCTGACTTATATGATTTGAAATGTTATAAAAAACTTTGACACAATTGAATTCAAAATTGATAGTATATAAATATATATAACACTTAGTGATTTTACATGATCTCGCTGAAAAAGAAATCAACTCTTCCTCTCCCCCTGCTAGAAAAGAGATTTGATGATATGCACATGCAGAGAGAAACTAAATCATCTATGGTCCCTTGTGTTCTTGGGTATAAATGTAATCTGTGTGAGCAGCTAATGTTCTCCGATTTAAGCATTCTTCTTCACTCATATCATTACCACATTCATTCCCTACTTTTGACTCTTCTTTTGCCACCCTGCCATCAAACTGTACAACCGCCATTGAAAAAAGAGTTAATTGTTAGCTATGAAGCAAGGAAACAGAAAAACAAGAAACCCAAATCACAAAAACATAAAACCAATTGGCAGAAATTTCTTTCAAACAGTGACAAGAAACCCAAATCACAAAAAACATAAAAACAATTGGCAAAATATTCTTACAATATGTTTTATCTCCATTTGATCTTTTGTGAACAAGGTTGTTGCTTTCAGGGGACCTATTGGATGTGGGCGTGTGGCCATGACTGCAACACTAAGAAATATAATGCACATACTGAAAATCCATAACCTTCCCGTTTGCACTGAACTTCTATAGATTCTTGCCATTCCGTGATTAAAATGCCTTTGCCAAACTGCAACCTGAAAACAGTAGACGAAATTGAATGGTTAATGGGCTTTTGGGGGTGTTTATATAGAGAATGATAAGATGGAGAAGCAAATTGAATGAGAGGATGTAGAGTCAAAGACGCCACTTGGGGATGTTTGTGTATTAAATAGTAGTATCTAGAAGGAAAACTCAATGTGTGGCTTTTGTTTCTTTATAAAACACGGTTTGCCTACCACCACGCTTGTTGTTCAAGAAATTGACAGCGCTGCGCCTACTTTTATGTTATGCAAGGTTTTCTTAGCATCATCAATTCTTTAACCAAA
The DNA here is from genome assembly GCA_027943335.1 of Chamaecyparis obtusa. Taxonomy (NCBI): domain Eukaryota; kingdom Viridiplantae; phylum Streptophyta; class Pinopsida; order Cupressales; family Cupressaceae; genus Chamaecyparis; species Chamaecyparis obtusa. The sequence continues at coordinate 114,411 of BSBK01000970.1, forward strand.
TTTGCTAAATAGTTGATAGCCATCAATATTTATTAACATTAAAAAAATTGGATTATATAGATATTCAAAATAGGTTTAGAATAGTATGGAGGAGTGGAGGAGCATAGATCTAAATAAGAAGTCTTATTTCAGTTAAGTTGTTACTAGTAGATAAGATTTGGATAATCAAAGTCATTTTTTTAGTTGAATTTGAATTTATCGGTTGAATCGATTGTATCTTGAAAGAATTAACATTTTTTATTTAGTAATAGTATTGTGTCTATTTATTAGATATTGATATTAGTAGAAGAGGCTTATCATACCACATTGAATTTTGTTAAATGGCTACGTAAGGTTTGGATAATCAAAGTCAGTTATCTGTTGAATTTAAACCTATCGGTTAAATTTGAATAGATTATGCATTGAAAAAATATATATTGATATTAGTAGAAGAGGCTTATCATAACACATTGAGTTTTGTTGTTCATGGTTTATGTAAACAGTTGACTACTTAAAGTCTATAAAGTCAAAGTTAAACCTTTGATCTCATATTTGTAATGTGATCTGTTAGGATTAACAAGGCAGAAATAACAATTATGTGCAAATATAACTAATATCAGAAAATAATAAACCACACAGAATAGAACACAAGACACACAGATTTAACGTGGTTCACCCAATCCCTGGGCTACGTCCACCAACAGCGAGTCCAATATTATTATTATCCAGTGATTACAACCTGATTACAATCCGTAATCCCCTTACAGCCCAATTCTGCCGCAAGTACTAAAATCATACATCATGAAAATCCCTAACCCTAAGCCATATTATACAATATTTTCCCGCTTTAGGGTTAGAATGAGTTATAAGTAGTCGGCCCAAATAACCGAAAAAGTAGTCGGCCTCAAAAAAAATTTCCTCGGGGGTTGCGCCCCCGAACCCCTGCTCTTGGGGGCTGCCGCCCCCAAACCCCAGCTCGGGGCCCGGCCCGGCCCCGAACCCCGGCGAGGTCGGGAGGAAAAGTGTACAGTACTTTCCTGGATAGTACTTTCCTGATTAGTCACCACAAGCTAACAATCTCCCACTTGGTGACTGATCAGTATCCACACTATACTAAAAAACCTCCCACTTGGAGATTGATCCTGTAGCAATACCGCTACCCACATGAGGCTCCCACTGGATTGAACCACCTTGGACTCAGCTGTTCTTTTATTTTGTTCAGTCTAGAAGACCAACTGAAGTTGAACATGAGTTCAACTTCTCCCTTGTTACTACCTTTGTAAACATATCTGCTGGATTATCATCAGTATGAATCTTTTCCAGCCTTAACTGTCCATCATCCAAAACGGATCGAATGAAATGGTACCGCAACTGTATGTGTTTTGTCTTTGAGTGCAAAGCAGAATTCTTTGCAAGATGAATGGCACTTTGGCTATCTGTATGTAGAAAATTATCTTTTTGTGGATGTCCCAATTCTTCCATGAAGAATTGAAGCCATATCATCTCCTTGGCTGCCTCTGTAGCAGCAACATACTCTGCCTCTGTAGTGGATAAAGCAACCACCTTTTGTAGTCGAGAAATCCAACTCATTGCTGTCCCACCAACAGTAAATATATAACCTGTAGTACTCCGCCTGCTATCTATATCTCCTGCCAAATCTGAGTCAACATAGCCTTGTACAGTAGTAGTAGAACCCCCAAAGTGTAAACACTTACTAGATGTGCCTCTCAAATATCTGAGAATCTATTTGACTGCATTCCAATGCTCAATACCAGGGTTACACATATAACGGCTAACGACTCCCACCGCGTGTGCAATATCTAGCCTAGTACATACCATAGCATACATTAAGCTCCCTACAGCTGAAGCATAAGGTACCTTAGACATTTTAGTCTCTTCTTCTAGTGTCTTGGGACACATATCCTTCGTCAATTTCAAATGACCAGGCAAAGGTGTGCTGACAGCTTTGGCATTTTCCATAGAGAAACGTTGCAACACCTTCTCAATATAATCAGCCTGAGATAGAGACAATTTCCTATTTTTCCTATCTCTACAAATTTTCATGCCAAGGATTTGTTTTTCTGTCCCCAAATCCTTCATAGCAAAAGATTTTGCTAACTGTTGTTTCAACCCCGTAATGTGATCCATGTTAGACCCAGCTACAAGCATATCATCAACATATAAACATAAAATAATGTAGATGTCATCATCCAACCTCTTAAAATAAACACAATGGTCAGAATGACACCGACTATATCCATGCCCATTCATAAAAGTGTCAAATTTAATATACCATTGCCGAGGTGCTTGCTTCAAGCCATATAAACTTTTCTGCAATCTGCACACCAAATTCTCCTTACCCTTGACCTCAAATCCTTGTGGCTAAACCATATATATTTCTTCATCCAAATCACCATGAAGAAAGGCTATTTTAACATCAAGCTGCTCTAAATGCAAATCTTCAGTAGCCACAATACTTAAAACAGTACGAATAGAAGTCATTTTAACAACTGGAGAAAATATCTCATCAAAATCAATACCATGTTTCTGTGCAAATCCTTTTACGACTAATCTGGCTTTAAATCTTTTTGTACCTCCATCCTCTTCTTTTATCCTGTAAACCCATTTATTCTATAAAGCCCTTTTACCTGCAGGTAACTGACCTAAATCCCATGTTTGATTTTTCAGCAAAGAGTCCATTTCATTTGTCATTGTAGACTCCCACTGAAGCTTTGTATCCACCTGCATAGCTTCATTATAACATTCAGGTTCACCAACATCTGTTAACAAAATAAAATACAAAGATGGAGAAAATCTTTCTGGAGGTCTACTTAGCCTTGTTGACCGTCTAACACTCACTGGGGTGTGTGGTATTTGTTGTTGCAGAGCATAAGGAACTATTGGAACATGAACTTGTGGAGTATCATCCAGTACTACATAGTCATTTTCTTTCTTCTCATGCTGCAGCAACAGATCTTTGTACAATACTTTCTCATTGAATATGACATGCCTGCTTCTTACAATTTTATGATTTTCAAAATCCCAAAGCCTATAACCAAATTAATCAATGCCATACCCAACAAATACACATTTCTTTGACTTAGCTTCCAGCTTGGTTCTATTTTCAAAATCTATAAGTGCAAAAGCTTCACAACCAAAGGTTTTGAGAAAAGAATAAGTCACCTTCTTACCACTCCATGCTTCCTCTGGAATACCACAGTCCAAAGGAGTAGAGGGGCCTCTATTGATTAAATAAACAGCAGTGTTCACTGCCTCTGCCCACATATTTTTGGGCAGCCTAGCATGCAACCTCATACTCCTTGCACGCTCCATTATTGTCCTGTTCATGCGTTCAGCCACTCCATTTTCTTGTGGAGTCCTTGGTACAGTTTTCTGCCTACGAATACCATTAGAGGAACAATATTCTTCAAATTCTGTGCTGCAATACTCACCACCATTATCAGATCTGAGACATTTTAACTTTTTACCAGTCTCATTCTCAACCAAGCATTTCCATTTCTTAAAAGTTTGAAACACATCAGATTTCTGTCTAAGGAAATAAATCCATACTTTTCTTGTTGCATCATCTATAAATGTAACATAATACAGAGAGCCACCAAGGGAAGATACCTGAGCTGGTCCCCATACATCTGTATGCACAAGCTATAATCTCTCATTTTTCTTTTCCTTCCCACTCTTCACAAAACTAACTCTCTTTTGTTTTCCATAAACACAACTTTCACAGAAATCCATATTGACACATTTCAGACCAGGTAAAACTTTCTTTGAATGAAGTAATTTCATACATTTTTCACTCATGTGCCCGAGTCTGTTGTGCCACAGTGCTGTGTCAGAATCTACAGCAACAGTTCGATGTTCTTCCTGCTCAACTACAGCCACTGTTCCTGAACATTCATTATCTTCTGAAACAATTAAAGTAGAAGGAACAGTATGACCTGTACAAAGATATAAGGTGCCTACTTTCACACCTTTTGCTACTACTAAGGAACCTTTTGAAACCTTCCAATTTTTATCATTAAAAGTAACTGTGCAACCCTCATCACCCAGTTGCCCTGCTGAAATTAAATTCTTACTCAGCCTTGGAACATGTCTTACCTCTTGTAGTAGCCAATGATTCCCATTCTGCAACTTAATCTTAATTTTTCCCTTTCCAACAATCTGACAGGGTTCATTATCTCCCAAACAAACTAGCCCAAAATCCCCTTGGACATAATCAACAAAATAACTTCTATGGGGTGTAGCATGAAATGAAGCCCCAGAATCTAAAACCCATGAATCATCAATACTTTCTAAGGACAAGAGCAAAGCATCCTCCTCGGATTTGTTACTTACCACATTTGCCTCCTTGTTTCCATCATTTTTGTCTTCTTGATCTTTCTTCCGAGACCAACAATCTTTCTTCTTATGACCTGGTTTTCCACAATACCAGCAATCATTTTGCCCTTTAGATTCGGACCTCTTTCCCTTTGATTTTCCTCTTGATTTCCCACGATTTCCAGAGTTGTTTCCTCTATCTCTTGTTCTGCCTCTCCTTTCTGTGTTCAATACACTACCCGATGTGGATGCCCCTGAGCTTTTCCTACGAATTTCCCCACTCAATATAACACCAATAACATCATCATACTTTAGGGTATTAGAACCAGAAACAGAATTACTAACAGCCATTACCAAGCCATTCCAGCTTTCTGGCAAAGAACACAAAATCAAGAGAGCCCTAACCTCTTCATCAAAAGTAATTTTAACTGAGGTTAATTGACTTGTAACTATATTAAACTCATTCAAATGATCAGTAACTGATCCACCTTCTACCATTTTCATATTAAATAAACGCTTCATAAGAAATACCTTGTTTGAAGCTGAAGGCTTTTCATACAACTTCGCTAGGGTTTCCATCAGATCTTTAGCTGTCTTTGCTTCAGTAATATTGAATGCCACCGATTGTGCCAGGCATAGATGAATACTCCCCAGTGCCTTCCTATCCAAAATATCCCAATCCTCCTGAGACATTGATTGCTCTTTCTTGGCTACTCCCTCTAATGGCCACCATAGATCCTTCTGATAGAGATAATCCTCCATTTGCATCTTCCATAACTGGAAGTTCTGCCCATTAAACTTATCAACCTTCAGCCTACCCTCGTCTGCCATTTCTCCCACTTAACCGAGAGACTCTCCCACTAACTCGTGAGACCTGATTCAGAGAATAGATGAAAGAACGAACGAAATAACCTCGCTCTGATACCACTTGTTAGGATTAACAAGGAAGAAATAACAATTATGTGCAAATATAACTAATATCAGAAAATAATAAACCACGCAGAATAGAACACAAGACACACAGATTTAACATGGTTCACCCAATCCCTAGGCTACGTCCACCAACAACGAGTCCAATATTATTATTATCCAGTGATTACAACCTAATTACAATCCGTAATCCCCTTATAGCCCAATTCTGCCGCAAGTACTAAAATCATACATCATGAAAATCCCTAACCCTAAGCCATATTATACAATATTTTCCCGCTTTAGGGTTAGAATGAGTTATAAGTAGTCGGCCCAAATAACCGAAAAAGTAGTCGGCCTCAAAAAAAATTTCCTCGGGGGGTGCGCCCCCGAACCTCTGCTCTTGGGGGCTGCCGCCCCAAAACCCCCGCTCGGGGCCCGGCCCGGCCCCGAACCCCGGTAAGGTCGGGAGGAAAAGTGTACAGTACTTTCCTGGATAGTACTTTCCTGATTAGTCACCACAAGCTAACATGATCAACTTTATTGACTCAATGGTTATAATGCATATGAATAAAATTGACTTTTTGTCAAATACCATTTAATCAAAATTTAAATTTATGCAATGACAAGTTTACACTAGCTTGAATATTAGAAGGTTGAGAGAGAAACCCATGATGGAATAAACACAAAGAACCACTCATATTACTAAGAAAAATGATAGTATGGATAAAAAATGGGATTACTTAAAAGATCAAATAAAAAATAGAATCTTTAATTTTTAAGCACACATAATTAAGTTTAATTGGCATATTTTATTTCTTTCTTTTATAGAGAGTAAAAGTAGGTATTAAATTTTAATTTTCATGCATGAGCTAATAACTTCTTTTTTTTTGTCTTGAATCATATATACGTATAGGTACCTTATCTAATCATCGTTGTGATTTTTGTTAGCCAAATTCTCGGTTGGTTACCCTAGCATCAAGGACCATTTTACAATTTGATGTTGTAGAATTCAACAAAGGAGAGAGCTTCCTAGACTTTTCTCCTAGGATCTCTACATTCAATAGGAAATTCTTAAAAATATTCTTGAACTCATTTGCCTCCTTCTCTAATAAATAGGGTTTTTTAATCACACCAATAATCATGAGTAGTCAAATAGAATCATTGATATAGAGGGAGTTAAGTAGATTACTAAACCAATTGAAATAAAGAGCACAATAACTATGAGAGACATAAGAGGATGCAAAGCACAAGCTATTAGGAATAGTCCCAAGAGATAACTGAGAGCGGGGGGGGAGAGGGGGGGGCGGGGGGAGGGGGGTTGAATCAGTTATCTACAAGATTCAATTCTTTATCCAATTAAGTATACTTAAACATAAAGCATAAACACAATGAAAGAACACAAGAGCACAACATAGATCTTTTGGTTACGGGGAAACCCAAATAGGTAAAAACCCTGGTGGGAATTGACACCCACTAATATTCTGCACTAGAGTATTATGATCCTTGTTAGAAGATCCTTAACCCTATTAAGAGTTGCTTTAAAATATATTTAGTATAGTAGACCTGGTCAAGGGTCGAACCCTGTTAGGAGTCTTTTACAATTGTCCCTGTTAGGGGGGAGGACGCACTGTCCGAGAGCTCACTGCTCGAAAGGGCGAAGCCTACAACATTCTAAGTAACAAATACACACTATATCTGGATCTTGGTGAACTGCGCTTTGACCTGCTGTCTGGATTAGTTCCAATGATTAGCATAAGTACTTTACTTGGTCACATAGACCTTCTTCTGATGGTCATCACTTCACACACTCTTCTTTGCTCTGCTTAATCAACCATGAACCACACTTCAGCAATCACAAATGACTGCCTATAAATATCTTTCCTCTAAATGATATAATCAAGTCAACCACCTTGAAATCATATTAGAGAAACCACAACAAACTCTAATAAACATTATGTTGCTTCTACTATGCACGCAACACATTCAGGGACCTATTCAATAAGATAATTGTAGACGCACGCTACACACTGTCAGCTCAACCAAAAAAACTGGATCTTTCTCCTCAAGCTGAATTAACTCATGCGGTCTTAACCGAACATCAATAACTCTCCTCTAAGCTTAAATCCAAGGGTGCATACCCACAAGATATGCGCAACTCCATAACCAATAAAATCTCTGTCGGCTCTTCTGAATAAACACAAGAAACTACTACTAGCGAATAGCGACTACATAACTTCACTTCTACTCATCAATAGACTATGTGTCCATAACTAAAATATCACTAACATGTCTTCAACATATATCCAAGAGCGCAAGGCTCCATGACAACTGTATGGAAAACCATACACAGAACATTGTCTGTTACTTTGTTAGGAACACTACTGACACAAGCTACTATATAAGTATCTGTACAAATAGTTAACCTCTGTGCAAATGATATCATGTCGATGCAACATATATCAAAAGCTTACCGCATAAGACTTCCATGCATGCTACTTTTGATATGTTGTCATCAATGACAAACATACAGTCAGTACTGGCCTGCTGGCAAATCTCCAACACAAGCTTCCCATGTTATTTGAACCAAATCATAGCCATCAGGTCAAGCATCAAAAACTTGAGCAGTGATGCATGGTGATAATAGATGATGCAGGAGCATCCTAGGATTCTTGGTAATCTTGTATAAACCAAAAATATGTTTTTCTTTGAAGGTAGATTGTTAGTTTTGATCTTAGTTTGGTGGAGTTCTTGCTCGACATGGGAGACTGGTTGCTTAGTTTATGTGGTTACCAGGGTGCTCGGTCTCTAAAGAATGCTCGGTGACTGAAGGTGTCGGTTCACTAGTACTCAGTGATAACTGCATTGCTCAGTCATGCTTGGCATGGTCGGTTGACTGGTGCTCAGTTATCTCTTCTGTTGCTCGGTGTTCTTGCTTACCGACTGGATTATTTGGATAAATCAGCTTGGCCGACTAGTGCATTTAATTTGGGTCGTGCTCCTCGACTTATGGATTGACCATTGGATGTGTGGGGACCTAGATCTAGTGTGTTGCATTCTTCTATCCAGATCTTATGACTGTTTGGGGTCATCTCGAGAGTTTATTTATTTTGTAAAGGCTATAAGAGAGCCGACTGATGTTTTAGCATTTAATATTTGTTTATAGAGATTTATTGTTTCATCAGCCAACTTGTGGCTGGGAATTAGTATTTATAGGATGCTTGGATAGTTGTTTAGGCATCAGATTCTTGGTTGGAAGGTTAGTATCCTACGAGCTTAGGAGCAGGAAGATTGCTTGGAAGTTTGAGTACAAGTTTAGATCTTTCCTGGGTGCCTACCAGTGTGCTACTTGTTGCAGACCTAGACTAGCCGGATGCTGATGTTGGGGAAAAGATTTGGATCCTATGAGATCTTGTAGACTATTACTTGCTTTGTAATTGACCTTAACCAGGAACGCCTTACAGCTTGACACATTGCATGTAATTGGTATTTTGATGAATAAAGACTTGTTTCATTGCAGATTTGTTATTGGTATTATTTGTTTCAGCTGCATATTGGTTTGCCTATAAGGTCGGTCAGTCCTTAATTGGATCCACCCACCTTGACTGCATTAAGTGGTATGAGAGAGAAGTGTGTTCCTATTTGAGAAAAGTCTATTCCTATTGGAGTCGAGTGGATCTTGTGTATCAAGATCTTGATTTGAGGATGCCTCCAAGGAGAAATCATGAGATCCCTAAGGAAGAAGAAACTACTAGAGAATTATGTCATGATGATTTTAGGGCTTTGCAAAAACAAGTGCAAGACCTACAAGAGAAATTGAGAAAGAAGAAGCCTACCTTGAAAGAGGATAGTGATGATGAATCTGAGGAAGATCATTTTGAAGAAGTTGTAGAAGAAGCTAGAGATTCTGAGGAGAATCCAATTTTGAAAGCTATGTCTAAGATTGGGAAGAGACCTAAGATTGAAGTTTCTACATTTTCTGGAAGCCTTAGGCCTAAAGAATTGATTGATTGGATCAATGAGATTGATGAATACTTTGAGTATGAAGAAATAGAAGATCCTGATAAGGTTAGATTTGCAAAGACTAAGTTGAAAGGTCATGCAAATATTTGGTGGAGAGAAGTTCAGTTGGAAAGAGGTAGAAGAGGAAAAGAGAAGATCACTAAGTGGAACCAAATGGTTGACAAATTGAAGAAGCAATTCATTCTGGTGGATTATGAATTTGACATGTTTAAGAAGATGCAAGCTTTGAAGCAGACTAACAAATCGGTACAAGAGTATATTGAGGAGTTTTATAGAATTTTGATTAGGACTGGTCATTTTGAAGCTGATAAAGAAAATGTTGCTAGGTATGTCTATGTTTTGAGACCTAGTATTCAGGAAGAGTTACTTACTGTGCGGATGACAACAATTGGTGATGATTATCAGATGGCATTAAAGATTGAAGAGAAGCTGAATAGGAAGTATGAAGGAAAGCATAACAGTAGGAACTGAGGTGGTAAGACTGGTGAGACTGTTGCTGAGAGTAGTGTGACAGAGAATCCTAAGCCTGATGTAGGATCTGACAGTGGTCAAGTTACTTAGAATTCTGGATAGAGAGGAAGTTGGAAGAATGAGTTCACCAGCACTTTCTATAACTATGGTGAAGCTGGTCATAGAAGTTGGCAGTGTCCTAAGAAAAGAGTTGCATTAGCTTCTGAAGAAGACATTGAGAATGTCCATGCAACATATATCAAAATCTTACTACATAAGACTTCCACACATGCTAATTTACATATGTTGTCATCAATGACAAACATACAGTTAGTACTAGCCTACTGGAAAATCTCCAACAATCTCCCCCTTTGGCATTGATGGAAATATGTGGAATGAAAAACCACCACCAACCCAAATGAACATTTCTTTTATAACATTCTCCATTTCCTCTTCACAACTCCCCCAAAGATGAATCCTTCATCTGCTACAATATTTTCTAATATTCTCTATTTCCTCAACTGAACTGCTGTCATATCTGAATGTTGCTCCCCCTTAGTGTATTACTCTTGTTTTTACTTCTATTTTTCATGACTCTATATATTACTCCCCTTTGACATCAATGGCAAAGGGCACCATTCATTTTAAGCACCAGTACTACTCCTGAGGTAGAGTAGTCAACCTTCCATCAGTCCCTAAGGACTGATGCCTTTCCTTTCTTCTTCTAAGCAGAATCAGGGAGGGGACTTACTCCCAACTTCTCCCTGAGATACTCAAAAGTATCCTTAGGTAAGGGCTTTGTGAATATATCTTCCAACTGATCTTTTGTACTCACATAGTCCAACTTGACTTCTTTCTCTGCCACTTTCTCTCTTAGGAAGTGATACTTGATCTCAATGTGCTTTGTCTTTGCATGCATCACAGGGTTATTTGACATATTGATAGTGCTAGTGTTATCACAGTGAATAACAATAGGATAATCAATCTGAATTCCAAAATCCTTTATCATTTTCTTGATCCAAACAATTGTAGAACAATTCAAGGCTGGTGCAACATACTCTTCTTTTGCTGTTGACTGAGAAATACAATTTTGTTTCTTGCTTGTCCAAGTGAAAAGTCTATCACCAAGAAACAGTGCTCCACCTATGGTACTCTTTTTGTCATCAACACATCCTGCCCAATCTACATCAGTGTACACATGAAGCTCAACATTATCTGAATTAGGATACCATAGACCATAATCTATAGTGCCCTGCAAGTATCTGAATATTCTTTTTACTACCATGAGGTGACTTTGTTTGGGTTTTGCTACAAATCTTCCAACTATGCCAATAGCATTTGAAATATCAGGTCTAGTCTGAGTAAGATATATGAGTTTACCAATCATAGACTTATACAATGTTATATCTACTACTAGTGAGTCATCTTCTTTTGTAAGCTTGCATCCAATGATCATAGGGGTTCCTACTAGCTTGCAAACATCCATCTTGAATTTCTTTAGTATCTCTTTCACATATTTTGACTGATTAATAAAAATTCATTTTTCTATCTGCTGCACATTCAGTCCCAAAAAGTATTTGATAGGACCAATCATACTCATCTCAAACTCATTCTGCATTTCTTTGGCAAATTATGCACTTCGTTTGTCATTGCCTCCAAAGATAATGTCATCAAGAAATATAGCTACAAGTAGTAAACCTTCATATGTCTCTCTAATGAATAGATTACAATATGTTGCTCCCTTCTTGAATCCAATCTTTGTTAGATATCCATCTAATCTTTCATACCATGGTCTAGGGGCTTGCTTAAGTCCATAGAGGGCCTTCTTCAATCTTCATACCATATCATGTCTATCTAATAAGGTGAATCATTCCGGTTGCTCAATGTATACTTCTTCTTTCAAATCACCATTCAAGAATGCTGACTTGACATCCATCTAATATACTTTGAAATTTTTTATTGTAGCATAAGCTAGAAACAACTTAATAGCTTCTAATCTACTCACAGGTGTAACTGTGTCTGAATAATCAATGTCTTCTCTTTGTGCATATCCTTTACATACTAACCTTGCTTTGTTTCTTACTACTATACAATCTTCATTCATCTTTTTTTCTGAATATCCACTTTGTTCCAATCACATTCTTATCACTAGGTCTTGGGACTAGTTCCCAAGTGTCATTTTTAAAAATTTGATCAAGTTCTTCTTTCATAGCATCATGCCAATCTGAATCATTAGATGCATCTTCAACACTTAAAGGTTCAATCTAAGATAGTAAACATACTACTTCATTGCTAGCTGAGTTGTTTTCTTGTGACCTTGTTAAGACTTTGCCACTCTGATATCCAATGATGTCTATCTTGGAATGATTTCTTGATGTAAACTTTGGAACTTTAGGTGATGCTGACTTTTCAGCCTTAGGAGTCTCTTCTTCACTTGTCTCAGGATCATTGAATAACACATCAATACTGTCAAACATTTCTTCAATAACTATCTCACTAGTGGAGGGTCTAGGTTCTTCTTCAATCATGGGTGAGTAATCATGATATCCTTCTTGAATCATAAACTTTTCATCAATCTTTACATGAGCACTTTCAATGATCTTCTTTAATCTTAAATTGAAACATCTATAAGCTTTACTTTTAGTATAGTAACCAAGAAAAATACCTTCATCACTTCTTGCATCAAACTTGCCTACTGCTTCATCCCTCTTGATGTAGCACTTGCTTCCAAAGATTCTAAAGTATTTTACTATGGGAACATTATGAAACCATAGCTCATAGGGTGTTTTGTCAGCGCCTGGTCTTAATTGAATTCTATTGATGGTATAGACTACTGTATTGACTACATCTCTCCAATAGGTGTGTGCAACTTTTCCTTCTATCATAATGGTGTGCGCTGTATCAAGGATGATCCTATTCATTCTCTCTACAATTCCATTCTACTGAGGGGTTCTAGGTGCACTTAACTGTCTCTTTGTGCCATGTTCTTCATAGTACTCATAAAATCTGTCAGAGGTGAATTCTCCTCCTCTATCCAATCTCAAATATTTTATCTTTAGTCCAGATTCATTCTCAACCTTAGCTTTGAATATTTTGAACTTCTCAAATGCTTCTGAGTTGTCTTTCAAGAATGCAACCCACATCATTCTAGTATAATCATCAAAAAACAAAATGAAATACCTTTCACCATAGTATGATCTTGTTTGAGTTGGACTACATAGGTATGTATGAATCAAATCTAACTTGTTCTCTGCTGAATTTTGCTTGCTCCTGAATGAATTTCTCACATGCTTTCCCATCACACATTCCCTGCATATAGTATCAACTAGCTTTGCTATGCTTAGTAGATCTCTTATTACCTTTACATTTCTTATCTTTACTATGTTATCAAAATTGATGTGACATAGTCTTTTATGCCATAACTAACTATCATCAACTTTAGCAATAAAACAACTTGTTTCTGAATTGAGTTGAAAAACATTACCTCTTGTCTTTGATCTTGATGCAATCATAACACCATCTTTTTTTTTAATGATGCATTTGTCATCTTTGAACTCCAACCGATAGCCTTTTCCAAGTAACTGTCCAACACTGAGAAGGTTATGTTTCAAACCATTAACATAAAGAACATCATCGGTACTATTCTTTCCATCCAAAGTGATGGCTCATCTACCAACTATTGGTTTAGGAGTGTTGTCTCCAAATCTAACCATACCACCATTGTATTTATCCAAATGAACAAACCTGTCTTTGTCACCTGTCATGTGATGTGAACAACTATTGTCTATGATCTAGTCTATCCTTATGTCAGCTTGTGAAATCAATGCTAGCTCTTGTTTCTCTTTATCTTCTTGAACTGTCTTATTATTCATTTTATCTATAATAGCAATGAATCCTATTTCTTCTTCACTAGATTCTTCATCTAATACTCCATCTCCAGCATAGTAGCATTCCTTAGAATACTTAGGCTTGTAATCCTTCTTGAACTTTCTAGCTCTAGTAGGACACTTAGATGCAAAGTGACCGATCTTATTACATGAAAAGCACTTAAATAGTAATTGACCTTCATATTTTTCTTTTCCTTTCTTTTCTCTTTTGGCAATCATAGTAATTAAATCCTCTAGAGTTTTCTCTTCATCATTGTCATCAAAATTACCAGAAGTGTTTGCATCTTTCTTACCATGAACTATTGCTTTGAAGGCTATTTCACTCTTTGGTCCTATCTTCAATCTTGAAATCTCAAAAGCTGAGAGTTTACTTATCATTGTCTCTATCTTAAAATTAGATGTAAGCTACATGGTCTCATCAAGGATGTTGATCTTGCTTTCATATTCAGGAGTGAGACTAGTCATTAACTTATCCATAATGTCCTCCTCTGAAATCTCTCCACCATTGTTTCTGATTCTAACAATTGCTTCATTTATCCTTTGATTGTAAGCTCTGATGTTTTCTTTAGGCAACATCTCTAATGCTTTGTATCTCTTCTTCCATGTCTTTCTGCACGCATCCTTTGCTTGTTTGTCTCCTTCAAATATGTCTTCTAGGTGCTTCCATATTTTGTGGGATGTATCCACCTTTTTTATTTATGAAAATTCACCATCAGATAGGGCGCTGATAAGGGCTTCTTTAGCAATAGCATTCTGATGAAACAATTCCTTTTTCCTATCAGTAGCATCTTCTTGTGTAAGGTCTTCTAGGGTAGGTATCTTGGCTACTTTGATAGTCACATCAAAAACTTCAAAACCCCTGCACTGTAAATGAGTCACCATCTTGTTCTTCCAATCAAGATAATTCTCTCCATCGAACTTAGGACTTTCTTTCCTGAAGTATGCCATCTGATCAACCTCAAGCTATTAAAATTTCTCTCCGAGGCACTTGGCTCTAATACCAATTGTTAGGAATAGTCCCAAGAGATAACTAAGAGGGGGGGTGAATCAATTATCTACAAGATTCAATTATTTATCCAATTAAGTATACTTAAACATAAAGCATAAACACAATGAAAGAACACAAGAACACAACACCAATCTTTTGGTTACGGGGAAACCCAAATAGGTAAAAACCCCGGTGGGAATTAACACCCACTAATATTTTGCACTAGAGTATTATGATCCTTGTTAGAAGATCCTTAAACCTGTTAGGAGTTTCTTTACAATATATGTAGTACATTAGACCTAGTCAAGGGTTGGACCCTATTAGGAGTCTTTTACAATTGTCCATGTTAGGGGAGAGGTCGCACTGTCCGAGAGCTCACTTCTCAAAGGGGTGAATGCTAAAACCTTCTAAGTAATAGATACACACTATATCTGGATCTTGGTGAACTACGCTTTGACCTGCTATTTGGATCAGTTCCAATGAATAGAATAAGTACTCTACTTGGTCACATAGACCTTCTTCTGATGGCTCAACACTTCACACACTCCACTCTACTCTACTTAATCAACCATGAACCACACTTCAGCAATCACAAATGACTGCCTATAAATATCTTTTCTCTAAATGATATAATCAAGTCAGCCTATTAGAACCACCTTGAAATCATATTAGAGAAATCACAAAAAAATCTAATAAATATTATGTCGGCTCTACTATGCACACAACACATTCTGGGACATGTTCAATAAGATAATTGTAGATGCACACTACACATTGTCGACTCTACCAAAACAACTGGATCTTTCTCCTCAAGCTAAATTAACTCATGAGCTCTTAATCGAACATCAATAACTCTCCTCTAAGCTTAAATCCAAGGGGGCATACCCATAGGATAGGTGCAACTACATAACCAATAAAATCTTTGTCGACTCTTTTGAATAAACATAGGAAACCGAAGCTAGCGAATAGCAACTACATAAATTCACTTCTACTCATCAACAGACTATGCATCCATAACTAACACATAACTAACATGTCTTCAACATATATCCAAGTGTGCAAGGCTCCATAAAAAATGTATGGACAACCATACACAAAACACTACATGTTACTCTGTTAGGAACACTGCTGACACAAGCTGCTATATAACTATCTATACAAACAGTTAACCTTTGCGCCCATGATATCATACTGATATCATGTCCATGAAACATATATCAAAAGCTTACTACATAAGACTTCCACGCATGCTACTTTTGATATGTTGTCATCAATGACAAACATACAATCAATACTGGCCTGCTAGCAAATTTCCAACACAAGCTTCCCATGTTATTTGAATCAAATCATAGGCATCAGCTCAAGCATCACAAAATTCAGCAGTGATGTGTGGTGATAATAATTGATGTAGGAGCATCTTAGGATTCTTGGAAATCCTGTATCAACCAAAAATATGTTTTTCTTTGAAGGTAGATTGTTAGTTTTGATCTTAGTTTGATGGAGTTCTTGCTCAGTATGGGAGACTGGTTGCTTGGTTTATGTGGTTACCAGGGTGCTCGGTCTCTAAAGAACGCTCGATGAATAAAGGTGTCGGTTCACTAGCACTTGGTGATAATTACATTACTTGGTCATGCTTAGCATGGTCAGTTGAATGGTGCTCGGTTATCTCTTCTGCTACTTGGTGTTCTTGCTTACTGACTGGATTGTTTGGATGAATCATCTTGGCTGAGTGGTGCATTTAATTTGGGTCGTGCTCCTCAACTTATGGATCAAATTTTGGACATGTAGGGACCTAGATCTGGCCTGTTGCATTCTTCTATGTGGATCTAATGACCGTTTGGGGCCATCTTGAGACTTTATTTATTTTGTAAAGGCTATAAGAGAGCCAACTGATGTTTTAGAATTTAATATTTGTTTATAGAGATTTATTGTTTCATCAGTCAACTTGTGGCTAGGAATCAATATTTATAGGATGCTTGGGTAGTTTTTTAGGCATTAGATTCTTGGTTGGAAGGTTAGTAGCCTATGAGCTTAGGAGTAGGAAGATTTCTTGGAAGTTTGAGTATAAGTTTAGATCTTTCCTGGGTGCCTACCGGTGTGTTGCCTATTGCAGACCTGGACTAGCTGGATGCTGATGTTGGGGAAAAGATTTGGATCCTACGAGATCTTGTAGACTGTTACTTGCTTTGTAATTGGCCATAACCGAGAAGGCCTTATAGCCTGACACATTGCATGTAATTGGTATTTTGATGAATAAAGACACTTTTGTTTCATTGCAGATCTGTTATTGGTATTGTGTGTTTCTGCTGCATATTGGTTTGGCTGAAAGATCAGTCAATCCTTAATTGGATCCACCCACCTTGACTGCATTAAGTGGTATCAGAGTGAAGTTTTTTCCTTTTTGAGAAAATTCTATTCCTATTGGAGCTTAGTGGATCTTGTGTATCTAGATCTTGATTTGAGGATGCCTCCAAGGAGAAATCATGAGATCCCTAAGGAAGAAGAAACTACTGGAGAATTATGTCTTGATAATTTTAGGGCTTTGTAGAAAAAAGTGCAAGACCTACAAGAGGAATTGAGAAAGAAGAAGCTACCTTGAAAGAGGATAGTGATGATGAATATGAGGAAGATTATTTGGAAGAAGCTGTAGAAGAAGCTAGAGATTCTAAGGAGAATCAAATTTTGAAAGCTATGTCTAAGATTGGGAAGAGACCTAAGATTGAAGTTTCTACATTTGTTGGAAGCCTTAGGCCTGAAGAATTGATTGATTGGATCAATGAGATTGATGAATACTTTGAGTATGAAGAAATAGAAGATCTTGATAAGGTTAGATTTGCAAAGACTAAGTTGAAAGGTCATGCAAATATTTGGTGGAGAGAAGTTTAGTTGGAAAGAGGTAGAAGAGGAAAAGAGAAGATCACTAAGTGGAACCAAATGGTTGACAAGTTGAAGAAGCAATTCATTCCAGTGGATTATGAATTGGACATGTTTAAGAAGATGCAAGCTTTGAAGAAGACTAAAAAATTGGTACAGGAGTATATCGAGGACTTTTATAGAATCCTGATTAGGACTGGTCATTCTGAAGCTGATAAAGAAATTGTTGCTAGGTATGTCTATGGTTTGAGACCTAGTATTTAGGAAGAGTTACTTATTATGTGGATGACAACAATCGGTGACGCTTATCAGATGGCATTAAAGATTGAAGAGAAGTTGAATAGGAAGTATGAAGGAAAGTAGAATAGTAGGAACCGAGGTGGTAAGACTGGTGAGACTGTTGCTGAGAGTAGTGTGATAGAGAATCCTAAGCCTGATGTAGGATCTGGCAGTGTTCAAGTTACTAAGAATGTTGGACAGAGAGGAAGGTGGAAGAATGAGTTCATCGACACTTGCTATAACTTTGGTGAAGCTGGTCATAGAACTTGGCAGTGTCCTAAGAAAAGAGTTGCATTAATTGCTAAAGAAGACATTGAGAATGTTCTTGAGAAAGGTGAGACACTTATCACTAGGAGATTAGCTCCATGTGTTCCTGAACTGGTGCAAAGAAGGAATTTGTTTAGAACTAGATGTAAGTGCAAGGATAAGGTATGTAATGTCTTAGTTGATGGTGGCAGTTTTGAGAATTTTGTTTCAGATGAAATGGTTGGTAAATTGAATTTGGAAAGAAGGAAGCATCCTAATCCTTATCAAATTAGTTGGATATAAGATGTTTCTAAGGTTAGAGTTGAAGAACAATGCTTGGTTAAGTTTCAGATTAGATCTTACCATGATGAGATATTATGTGATGTGTTGCCTATGGATGCTTGTCATCTGTTTCTCGATAGACCCTGGCAATTTGACATAAATGTTTTGTTTGATGATCATGCTAATACCTATGTGGTTAGGCATGAAGGAGCTCGACATAAGATGATACCTTTACAGGAGATAGGGGTTAAGGGATGTGGATTTATCAAGTATTGTCCTTGTGACAAACCTCAGGAGTAGAAGGTTGATGAACCTATTCCTATTAAGTCTAGTTTGAAGGAGAAGGAGAATGATACCTTGGAAGAGTTTGTTGAGATTAAGAAATAGATGGTTTTTCTAGTAGAGATGGTTTAGCAGATGGTGACATTTATGACATACATAGATGCAGATGATACTGAGTTGATTGAGAAGTTTGGAGAGGATGAACTTTACTAAGGCACTAAGGTGGTCGGTAGTGGTCAGAATTGGTTGCTATCAGTTACCAACTACAAGGATAAGAAAAGTGGAAGATAGAAGGACTTTCTACCCGAGACAGTGAATGAAGTGAAGACTACTTGGGATGAAGGACAAGAAGAAATGTGGGTGGAGAACAGATTCAACATACCTGTTCTGATTCCCTTGAGGCGTTCCTAATTTCCTTATGAGAAAATCTTTCTTACTTGGGGTGTCTGATGCAGGAGCATCCTAGGATTCTTGGCAATCCTGTATCAACCAAAAATATGTTTGTCTTTGAAGGTAGATTGTTAGTTTTGATCTTAGTTTGATGGATTTCTTGCTTGATATGGGAGATTGGTTGCTCGGTTTATGTGGTTACTGGCGTGCTCGGTCTCTAAAGAATGCTCGGTGACTGAAGGTGTCAGTTCACTGGCACTTGGTGATAACTGCATTGCTCGGTCATGCTTGGCATGGTCGGTTGACTGGTGCTCAGTTATCTCTTTTGTTGCTCGGTGTTCTTGCTTACCGACTGGATTGTTTGGATGAATCGTCTTGGCCGACTGGTGCATTTAATTTGGGTCATGCTCCTCGACTTATGGATCAAATGTTGGACGTGTGGGGACCTAGATCTGGCGTGTTGCATTCTTCTATGAGGATCTGATGACCGGTTGGGGTCATCTTGAGAGTTTATTTATTTTGTAAAGGCTATAAGAGAGTTGACTGATGTTTTAGCATTTAATATTTGTTTATAGAGATTTATTGTTTCATCAGCCGACTTGTGGCTGGGAATCAGTATTTATAGGATGCTTGGGTAGTTGTTTAGGCATCAGATTCTTGGTTGGAAGGTTAGTAGCCTGCGATCTTAGGAGCAGGAAGATTGCTTGGAAGTTTGAGTACAAGTTTAGATCTTTCCTGGGTGTCTACCAGTGTGTTGCCTATTGCAGACCTGGACTAGCTAGATGCTGATGTTGGGGAAAAGATTTGGATCTTGCGAGATCTTGTAGACTGTTACTTGCTTTATAATTGGCCGTAACCAGGAAGGCCTTATAGCCCGACACATTGCATGTAATTGGTATTTTGATGAATAAAGACTTATGTTTCATTGCAGATTTGTTATTGGTATTGTGTCTTTCTGTTGCATATTGGTTTGGCGGCAAGGTCAGTCAGTCCTTAATTGGATCCACCCACCTTGAATGCATTAGTAATGGAGATAAAACTAGATGTGCACATAAGGAAGAATTTAAATGTGCAAGCCTTGCTTAAGGAAGATGATGCAATATAAAGTAATGCTAGTCATATTGAGCCCAATGTTGATATATGAGCTAGAAGATGCTAGAGTTTTGATCTTCATTGTGATTTCCCATCAAAAGATGAATGGAATCTAGTGTGGGATTAAGTACCATGTCAAATAGTGTATGATGTGGGAAGATATAATAAATAAGGCATGTAGGAACCAATTCAGTTAGTAACAAGACTTAGAAATTTCCAATCATAAATAAATAAGATGAGATAGTCAATGAAAAGTGAGTAGGTAAGACAATAGGTTGGATTTTAAATTGGTCAATTGGTTTGTTGGTTAGGTTGATAAGTTAGGGTAGTCTAGAAGGTTAATTGTAATGGCTAAAGGTAGTTTTAGATACCATCAAGAAGGGTGGGAAAAGAGAGGCAATCCTATAGAGGTGAAACCAAATAAATTGAGCAGATGAGAACCTACTAGGAAGTGAACCATATACAAAGGAGCTAAGGAACTTATGAATACAATAAAAGAAAATAATTCATGCAAAATATATTTTTTTCTTTCCCTAAATAGAAGCTTTAACCCAATGTCTAAATCAATTAATTTTATTGATTAAGAGATTGACAACATAATTTGTAGAGAATGAGAAAATTGTTCAAAAGTATTTTTTTCTATTATGTAGGCCTATTATCAAGCTTTTAGGATTTTCTTTCATGCTTATACAAAATATAAACATATAAATAAATATCAATTCACAAATTTATTTAGTCATTTATCATTGTTTTCGTGCTTTTAGAGTTTATGTGCATTTGCAAAAAGTGGAGGAAAATCTTAATTACTCATCAACTAACTTTTGCAACTTTAGATTTCTTTTATGATTTAAATCAATCAATTTCACTCATAATCACCTTTAAGCACGATTATTCTATAATTAAAAACTTTCTTCACAATACTTTAAACTTGAACTCAATTATATTTTCCTTGCAAAAGATTCTCCAAAACTTTAAACAACTCTTAACTTTCATCAAAATCATTTTACTTAAAACATTTATAACGAGAGGACTCAACTTTTTATTTGAATATGATCAAAATATGAATACAACATTTAATCTAATCCTATTCAATAGAAAGCTCATTATTGTACTCCATCCCTTAATTTTGTGTGTACCCTAATTTCATATATACTCAACAATGACATACTTCCTTAATCCCTCTAATAAACTTAATTCACATTTGTAATCATTTTCAAATTCCTCTTACCATATATCTACTTTGCCAAAGACATCAAGATAACTAGATCTCTTGCAATGACATACTTCTTTGGACAAGTTCATAGCTTCATCTAGATTTGAATTTTAAGTTGGCCAAGGTCTAACCTAGTTTGATTTGGCCAACAAGATTCAACCCAAGGTCAACATTTGTTTTCTCTTTCCTCATTGCAATGGACTTCTAGAAGATAGCCGATGTTTTTTTAATAGTATAGAGAAGAATACACAAAAGTAAGTAGCAAATATAAAACATGGAAAAAAGAGGAAGATGTACGAGTCAAACATAACGGTGGGATGATGTGATATTAAATCGAATAGTAGCATCTAGAAGCCAAACACGGTTTGTTCTCGAACATCTAGAAGCCAAACACGGCTTTTGTCGTTAGCGTCGCTATTTTACCGTTTTATTTCTTCAACGCTTATCTCAACGCGTTTTTCACGGGGGCCAATTTTGTCGTTTACGATCTTAGTAACAGCGCCGCACCGACTTTTATGCTAGGAAGGGCTTTTTATGATTTTTATGCTTCCGCAATAATTAAGAATAATATGATTTTTGTTGAGAATTTTTATGGAGTTCGAATTTTACTTGATATAATTTATATTCGTTATCAAGGATCTATCTTATTATTATTTTTTCTTCCACATTTTTCACATAGTTTCAGATTTGTACAATTTATAAAATTAAGCATTAAATTCTTACAATTCATATTTAGATTTAGAATCAACTTAATCTTTCCTATTAGTCATTATGTGTCAACTTGAAGTGTAAACATTTCACTCATCATATTTAGAATTGTATTTAAGAACTATATCTAGTTCAATTTAAATCAATTGATAAGAGAACATCATACATTCAATTCAAATCATTTGATAATAGAATATTGTACATTCGGTTCAAATCATTTGGTAAGAGAACTTAATGCATTCAATTCAAATCATTTGGTAAGAGAAAATTGTGTATCCCTTCTCCTATAGTCCTTGATCACAGTGTGACGTTTACAAGCCATTTTTGAAAAGATAATTATTTGAATCTACTAGCACAATATTGAAGATTAGATTTGAATATTACCCCCAAATAGATGGTCATATTGGAATAGTTAACGATATTTATAAACATATATTTAGAGAAACAACAATATTAAATCAAGTTGTGAAAATTATAAGAATGGTGTTACAACACCTCATGTCACATAGCCATCAAAATGAACTTTTCTAAAGGAGTTTATGGTAGAAATTAATGTCTTTTAGATGTCTTATATTCTAAGCATTTCTTTAGTCAATGCAACAAAAACATGACACTATTCTTGTGATCATTTATGAAAACATCTAAAGGCTTAGAACTACATGAAACAAAAAGATAATTGATATCATTTGAATATGATATCAATTTTTTCTCCAACCATAATGTTATAATATCTCTTCTTACAAATGAAAGGTTGGTCAAGTTTTTCTCCTATTCTCAATGGGCCTTAAAAATTTCTTCAATGATTTGATATAGTAACTTCAAGTTAGAACTCTTAAAATTTTCACATGTTTATCTCTTCTATGCTTCTTGTTTGAAAAAGGGTCTTTGCTAACATTTCATAGCTCTTACCATCCTCCCTAAGCTTGATGTTGACAGATCCATCATTTTGTAACTTTTAGCAATCATAGATGCATTCTCATGTTGGCTTTGAAATTGCATACTAATTAAGGTCATGATCTAGTGACATGGCATGCACCATGTGCACATATGCTTTAAAAATCATTCCTTGAGTTATGATGAGTAATCTTATATTCTTGAGAAACAATAAATACCTTAAATAGATATAAATATATAACATAAGCTATTGTGTGGACATCCATGATTTATATTATATTTTTTTTTTCAAAACATGTTGCCCTTTCAAAGATGCTAACAATATTCTATAATGTAAGTCTATCAACCAATATAATCTTATTCTTGTGCTTCCTTTTCAACATTCATTTTCCCATACTTCACATTTATGACTATTGTTAGGATTAACAAGCAAGAAATAACAATTACATGCAAATATAACCAATATCAAAAAATAATAAATCACATAGAAGAGAACACAAGACACAAAGATTTAACGTGGTTCACCCAATCCCTGGGCTATGTCCACCAATAGCGAGTCCAATATTTTATTATCCAGTTATTACAACTTGATTACAATCTGTAATCCCTTACAGCTCAATTCTGCCGCAAGTACTAAAATCATACATCATAATGAAATCCCTAACCCCAAGCCAATATAACAAGGCTTATGTCGGTTAACAAGTTAACCCTAAAATACTTGATGAGTAAACCTAAGAAAAGGCTTGATGAGTCAACCTAGGGAAATACCCATGATGAATGAAAAGTGTACAATACTTTCCTGGATAGTACTTTCCTGATCAGTCACCACAAGATAACAATCTCCCACTTAGGGACTGATCAGACTCCACACCAAACAACAATCTCCCACTTGGAGACTAATCATGTAGCTAAACCACTACCCTGTGAGGCTCCCACTAGGTCCAACCACCCTAGACTCAATTGTCCCTTTATTCTGTTCAGTCTAGTAGACCAATCGCAGTTGAACAGGAGTTCAACTTCTCCCTTATTACTACCTTTGTAAACATATCTACTGGATTATCATCTTTATGTATCTTTTTCAGCTTTAACTGCCCATCATCCAAAACTGATCAAATGAAATGGTATCGCAACTGTATGTGTTTTGTCTTTGAGTGCAAAGCATAATTCTTCGCAAGATGAATGACACTTTGGCTATCTGTATGTAGAAAATTATCCTTCTCTAGATGTCCCAATTCTTCCATGAATTGAAGCCATATCATCTCCTTGGCTGCCTTTGTAGCAGCAACATAATTTGCCTCTGTAGTGGATAAATCAATCACCTTTTGAAGTCGAGAAATCCAACTCACTGTTGTCCCACCAACAATAAATAAATAACCTATAGTACTCCTCCTACTATATATATCTTTTGCCAAATCTAAGTCAACATAGCCTTATACAGTAGTAGTAGAACCTCCAAAGTGTAAACACTTACTGGATGTACCTCTCAAATATCTGAGAATCCATTTGATTGCATTCCAATGCTCAATACCAGGGTTAATCATATATTGGCTAACGACTCCCACTACGTGTGCAATATCTGGCCTAGTACATGCCATATCATACATTAAGCTCCCTACAACTGAAGCATAAGGTACCTTAGACATTTTAGTCTCTTCTTCTAGTGTCTTGGGACACATCTCCTTAGTCAATTTCAAATGACCAAGAAAAGGTATAGTGACAGATTTGGCATCCTTCATGTAGAATCTCTACAACACCTTTTCAACATAATTAGCCTGAGATAGAGTTAATTTTTTGTTCTTCCTATCTCTGAAAATTTTCATGCCAAGGATTTGTTTTGCTGCCCCCAAATCCTTCATAGCAAAAGATTTTTCTAACTGTTGTTTCAACCCCTTAATATGATCCATGTTAGATCCAACTACAAGCATATCATCAACACATAAACATAAAATAATGTAGTTGTCATCATCCAACCTCTTAAAATAAACACAATGGTCAGAATTACATCAAGTGTATACATTCTCATTCATAAAAGTATCAAATTTAATATACCATTGCCAAGGTGCTTGCTTCAAGCCATATAAACTTTTCTGCAATTTGCACACTAAACTCTCCTTACCCTTGACCTCAAATCCCTATGGTTGTACCATATATATTTCTTCATTCAAATCACCATGAAGAAAGACTGTTTTAACATCAAGCTATTCTAAATGCAAATCTTTAGTAGCCACAATACTTAAAACAGTATGAATATAAGTCATTTTAACAACTGGAGAACAAATCTCATCAAAATCAATACCATGTTTCTATGCAAATCCTTTTACGACTAATCTGGCTTTAAATCTTTTCTTACCTCCATACTCTTCTTTTATCCTGTAAACCCATTTATTCTGTAAAGCCCTTTTACCTGCAGGTAACTTGCATAAATCCCAAGTCTAATTTTTCAGCAAGGAGTCCATTTCATCTGTCATTGCAGACTCCCACTGAAGCTTTGTATCCACTTGCATAGCTTCATTATAACATTCAGGCTCACCAACATCAGTTAATAAGATAGAATACAAAGAAGGTGAAAATCTATCTGGAGGTCTACGTAGCCTTGTTGACCGTCTAACATTCATTAGGGTGTGTGGTATTTGTTGTTGCTGTTGTTGTGGAGCATAAGGAACTCCTGGAACATCAACTTTTGGAGTATCATCTAGTACTACATAGTCATTTTCTTTCTTCTCATGTTGCTACAACAGATCTTTGTATAATACTTTCTCATTGAATATGACATCCCTGCTTCTTACAATTTTACGATTTTCAAGATCCCAAAGCCTATAACCAAATTCATCAATGCCATATCCAACAAATACACATTTCTTTGACTTAGCTTCCAGCTTGGTTCTATTTTCAGAATCTATAAGTGCAAAAGCTTCACAACCAAAGGTTTTGAGAAAAGAATAACTCACCTTCTTACCACTCCATGCTTTCTCTGGAATACCACAGTCCAAAGGAGTAGAGGGGCCTCTATTGATTAAATAAACAACAGTGTTCACAGCCTCTGCCCACATATTTTTGGGCAGCCTAGCATGCAACCTCATACTCCTTGCATGCTCCATTATTGTTCTGTTCATGCGTTCAGCCACCCCATTTTCTTGTGGAGCCCTTGGTATAATTTTCTGCCTACGAATACTAGTAGAGGCACAATAATCTTCAAATTATTTGCTGCAATACTCACCGCCATTATTAGATCTGAGACATTTTAATCTTTTTCCAGTGTCATTCTCAACCAAGCATTTCCATTTCTTAAAAGTTTGAAATACATCAGATTTCTGTCTAAGGAAATAAATTCATACTTTTCTTGTTGCATCATCTATAAATGTAACATAATACAGAGAGCCACCAAGGGAAGATACCTGAGCTAGACCCCATACATCTGTATGCACAAGCTCTAATTTTTCATCTTTCTTTTCCTTCCCACTCTTTACAAAACTAACTCTCTTTTGCTTTTCATAAACACAACTTTCACAGAAATCCATATTGACACATTTCAGACTGGGTAAAACTTTCTTTGAATGAATTAATTTCATACCTTTTTCACTCATGTGCCCAAGTCTATTGTGCCATAGTGTTGTGTCAGAATCTACAACAATGGTTTGATGTTCTTCTTGCTCAACTGCAGCCAGTGTTCCTGAACATTCATTATCTTCTGAAACAATTAAAGTAGAAGGAACAATATGACCTGTACAAATATATAAGGTGCTTACTTTCACACCTTTTGCTAATACTAAGGAACCTTTTGAAACCTTCATATTTCTATCATTAAAAGTAAATATGCAACCCTCATCACCTAGTTTCTCTACTAAAATTAAATTCTTACTCAGCCTTGGAACATGTCTTACCTCTTGTAGTAGCCAATGATTCCCATTCTGTAACTTAATCTTAATTTTCCCTTTTCCAACAATTTGACAGGGTTCATTATCTCCCAAATAAAATAGCCCAAAATCCGCTTAGACATAATCAACAAAATAACCTCTATGGGGTATAGCATGAAATGAAGCCCTCGAATCTAACACCCATGAATCATCAACATTTTCTAAAGACAAGAGCAAAGCATCCTCTGCAGATTTTTTACTTGCCACATTTGCCTCCGTGTTTCCATCATGTTTATCTCCTTGATCTTTCTTCTGAGACCAATAATCTTTCTTCTTATGACCTAGTTTTCCATAGTACCAGCAATCATTTGGCCCTTTTGATTCAGACCTCTTTCCTTTTGATTTTCCTCTTGATTTCCCATGATTCCCAGAGTTGTTTCCTCTATCTATTGTTCTACCTCTGCTTTTTGCATTCAATACACTACCTGATGTGGATGCCCCTAGAATTTTCCTATGAATTTCCTCACTCAATATAACACCAATAACATCATCAAACTTTAGGATATTAGAACTAGAAATAGAATTACTAACAGCCATTACCAAGCCATTCTAGCTTTCTAGCAAAGAACACAAAATCAAGAGATCCCTAACCTCTTCATCAAAAGTAATTCTAACTGAGGCTAACTGACTTGTAACTGTATTAAACTCATTCAAATGATCATCGACTAGTCCACCTTCTACCATTTTCATATTAAATAAACGCTTCATAAGAAATACCTTGTTTGAAGCTGAAGGCTTTTCATACAACTTTGCTAGGGTTTCTATCAGAGTTTGAGCTGTCATTGCTCCAGTAATATTGAATGCCACCGATTGTGCCAAGCATAGACAAATACTCCCCAGTGCCTTCCTATCCAAAATATCCCATTCTTCTGGAGACATTTTTGCCTCTTTTTTGTCTATTCCCTCTAATGGTCGCAATAGATCCTTCTAATAGAGATAGTCCTCCATTTGCATCTTCCATAACTGGAAGTTCTGCCCATTAAACTTATCAACCTTCAGCCTACCCTCGTTTGCCATTTCTCCCACTTAACTGAGAGACTCTCCCACTAACATGTGAGACCTGCTTCAGAGAATAGATGAAAGAATGAATGAAATAACCTCCCTCTGATACCACTTGTTAGGATTAACAAGGCAGAAATAACAATTATATGCAAATATAACCAATATCATAAAACAATAAACCACACAGAAGAGAACACAAGACACAAAGATTTAACGTGGTTCACCCAATCCCTGGGCTACGTCCACCAACATCGAGTCCAATATTTTATTATTTAGTGATTACAACCTGATTACAATCTGTAATCCCTTACAGCTCAATTCTACCGCAAGTACTAAAATCATACATCATAATGAAATCCCTAACCCTAAGCCAATATAACAAGGCTTATGTTGGTTAACAAGTTAACCCTAAAATACTTGACGAGTCAACCTAAGAAAAGGCTTGACGAGTCAACCTAGGGAAATGTTTGACATGTCAACTCAAAAATGCTTGACGAGTTAACCCCGAACCCCACGATGAATGAAAAGTGTACAGTACTTTCCTAGATAGTACTTTCTTGATCAGTCACCACAAGCTAACTATTGGTGTAATTAAGTATTTACTAATTACACTTTACTTAAGTTTACTTATTATAATGCATTTTCATATTAGTTGTCATTGTGACACCTAGGAGTTTGCATTTCATTTTAGCACATGGTTAGGAGAATTTCCACTTTAGGTGTGATAGTTGTCATCACATACCTCTTTTTATGTGAGATCCACCTTTAGTGCTCTTATCACATTAGCATCCTCTCATTGTTGCACACGCTTCACATACTTTCATGTACAATGGAGGATGATCCACCTTTGGTGGAAATGTGATTTCACCTAGTGTGGGTGATATCTTATCATTTCCTTATCATGTACTCTTATTGCATTGCCTATATATTCAAGCACTCCTACTTTGTAATCAATTCAATCTATCTATTATTCATTATTTGATCATTTGATCATATCATATCTTGTCTCTCTTGTCACTAATACATTTGGGGTGAAATTGCGGTGGCAATTTGTAACGGTGGGCAAATGTTATGTCTTTTTGGCTTTTGTTTTCAATTATACCCCGATAGCGTCGCAATTGCGACGTTAACAGGATATAAGAAAAAAAAAGAAAAGAAAATGTTGGTCATTTCTATAATAGCGCCGAGAGGGTTTTTTGCAGCCGTTGGACGAGGAGATCTCTGTGGCTAGGCATCTCTGTGACGAGAGGGCTTTTTGCATCCATTGGACAAGGAGATCTCTACGGCTAGGCATCTCTATGGTGAAAGGGATCTACTAGATTGTACATTCAGAATCCAAAAGGCCGAGAAAGGTATGATTTTAAACTTCACTTCCTCCTCATTTTGTGTCGCCCTCTCTTCCCTTTATCATGCACTCAGGTACTTCAAGTGTCACTTCTGTATTGTGCAACCCGAGAATGACATCTTTATCTTTATTTACTTATGCTTCATTCTCTGCTTTGATTACCTCCATAATGCATGTGGTCCATGCTTATTTGGGAGCCGGTTTGAATCTACTGCTATAGACTGTGGCTCGTGGCATTCATGCTGCTGTTGAAACTATTCCATATGTGCAGAGGCGCTATTGAGTCCATTTATTATGTCGTGCCCTAGCTCATGGTTGCATGAAGTGATGAACTAAGCCAACTCATGGCCAAGCACCAAGGTCAGTGAGCTATGTGTTTTGACTGCATAGCCCATGAGCTAGGGATACATCATTGCCATGTTAAAACTCAACATTCAAATTTGCGTCCTTGTTGATTTCTTGAAATTGAACTTTCAAAACCAAAATGGTTAAGTGGATGCGAAAAGTTCAGGGTTAAGAAATGGGAAAAGTTAAGATTTTGGAAAGATTCTCACAAAAAGTTGGGATTTGGGAATTATTCTCGCCAAAAGTTCATGATTGGGAGTTGAGACTCATAAAAAGTTAAGGTTTGAGAATTTTTTTTGCAAAAAGTTAATGTTTCCAATATATTTTTGCGAATAAAATGGAAATGCCTTAGAATTTTTAAATTTTGACATTTCAAAAATCTAGGCAACAAGAATGCATAGGTGGCTCACTGTTGGGATGACTCATTGTTAGGTGGCTCATTGTCGAAGGGGCTCACTACCCAAAATGCAAAAGCTAGCTATTATATCTGAGAGGCAGCTTACTATTGGAGTGTAAAATACAAATTTGAACGAGTTACAATTGCATCTGCATATGCATGAAATATAGTTCATGCTAAAGTA
Source organism: Chamaecyparis obtusa (assembly GCA_027943335.1). Lineage (NCBI taxonomy): Eukaryota > Viridiplantae > Streptophyta > Pinopsida > Cupressales > Cupressaceae > Chamaecyparis > Chamaecyparis obtusa. The sequence continues at coordinate 144,429 of BSBK01000970.1, forward strand.
CAAATTTATTCTATACAATTACTAAATTGTAGATATATCAGTTCACTATACACGTCAATATATCACTATCATATATCATATATCATAAATCACATCAATATCATTGTTGTCTATTATGTGTTGATGCCACTTTCTATATATACACCAGACCTACATTCCACAAGTCAACTTGAAACGGAGATGGAATCATGTGAGCACATTACCCCAAAAGTTAGAGATGTCAACAATCTTAAAAAGGATATCTCACGCTATACCAAATAGGACTAGACCAAAAACTTTATTACACCATTATATAGACCAAAACTTGTACCTGTAACAACATTGTCAAACCAGAGGATAGGTTGGAGATAAGAGTGTCAGACCAAACAATGACATCAATGAAAAATATCAATAGCATAGGCATCATCTTGGCTTCTATTGAAATTGAGGGCCCGAGCGCTAGAAACTTGGTATATTGTGGTAACTTTTACATTCATGTCTTGGAGCTTGTGATCCTTTTGTTGTTTCATATTTTATGAGGGGTCCACTATGTTTGATGGTTTAAACTTGATATTATTTCACTGTTATATATTCCTCTGTCTACACTTCATTCATTCATTTCTCCACTGTTGAATTTATGAGAGCCCGAGAGCATCCTTGTTGAATAGATGTTTTGATGAATATGTGTTGATATTTTGAGCTAGGGTATCATCTCTGATTTCACTGCTTAATGGATTTCTTCCCATTTTCTCTGTATTCGGGCATACTGAGATAGCATCTATCCTATAACACTTTCATGTGGCCTTATGCTTGCTGATTATGTATCTCTGCCTTCAAGGCCCGCGAGCTAGGGATATCAACCTAGAATTCTGGTAGCCCGTGATCATTGGTCTCGCAGATGATACCTAAAGAAGTAGATGATATCATATTTCTACAACTCATAGTTAATATGTTTCTAGATTTTTTATTAGATTGTGTATTAAGTTAATCTATTTATGGAAATCTTTAAAAAAGCCACTGTGACTTTTCATAGATGGTGACTGACAATGATAACATGATTTAGACTATAAGTATACTAACTTCTCATGTATTATGAATATTTATGAAATTAAGTGTGACTTTCATACATATTGCAGTCTATATTAATATTACTATTAAATTCTACTTAAGAATATTATCAGACTTCATAAATAACAATTCTGATCTAATCTCACTCATGGTGATGTTACTAGATGCTTTTGATTCCTTCCCTTTATATCTCTCAATGTGAGAAAGAGGTCACACCTCTTCATCATGTATGCCCTTTGGCAAGAGACACACCATTTCACTATTAGCACCCTTGAAAGAATGCAACTCTTCATTATTTATGCCCTTTGAAAGGGACACAACCTTTCACAATCAGATCTGCACTTCTTATTTATCTCAGAAATGCACTTTTTATTTCCAAATTATTCCCCATTCAAATTAGTAAAAATATAAAATTAGTAAAAATATGTACACGTGTTATTGGATGGTCTATAAACATGTATAAATAGTCATGTTTGTCAATAGTTTTATTCATCAAAGATATATTCTATAGTGCTTAGTCAATAAGACTATTTATATCTGTGTCTATTAGCTATCCAATAGAACCTCTAGGTGTTTTTAGTACATTATAACAATGTCATAGAAACAGTAATTCAAGAGATTTTGATGGATATATTAAAAAAAATGTATCATAATTTATCACTATGGTTAATTACTTGCAAATACGAGAAAATGGTTACAATAAGTCTTGATAATTAAAATTTTAATATTAAACAATATTTTTCATAGTAACATTATAGTTTTTTATTAAAGTAGTAAATAACATATTTTGATAACACTTAAAAAACTCTTTTCGGTAGATAAAACATCAGCAAGGACACACAAAAAAGACAAAAAACATGGAGCATAGATAGAAATAAAAGCTTTAAACTAAGCACATATTAACTCTATTGAGGGTACTACTAGCTTCCAATTCAACTTGGAAGAAGTTTTGTTATAGTTCCTAATGGTCTTGACATTGTTTATCACCACACTTATCATTTTTCTTTATGGTACCTCTAGTTCTTGTGTTAAGACCAACATCCCCCTTAGTAGTCATCATAGAACCAAAACCAATTGCGACATGTATGCAAAATGTGGAAATATAGACGAGGCACATGAACTCTTTGAACAAATTCATCTAAGAAATGTGGTATCATGGAATGCCATGATTGCATGATATGTACAAAATGGATTTTTTGAAAAGGCTTTAGAAACTTTCAAGAAAATACTATTGCTAATGATTTATTGCTGCTCTATTTTGGTATTTGATGATTGTCCATGCCTTAGAACACTATCATCTTCAAAATCCTATATGAAATCTATATGACCATTTCATTTCTATGGACGACATAAAGGTGTCTTACAACAAAGTTTCTGAATTGATGGAGTATGTTGGACCATGTTACGATTACAAAAGTTGGATGCGTATTGTTCAATATAAAAAAAGTATGCATAGGTATGCACTCTCGGCAAATTATATACAACAGCAAGACAATAATCAAAGTAAAAGTGTGGCTATATACATTGATGGAAGGCCAAAAGCAACAGGGAATATTGCGGGTTTTATAAATAGTACACGACTTGGGTCAACTATAAAGCAACCCAATTGCATATTTGAGGCACACGAGGGAAATCGTGTATTCATCTGTGCGATAAAATCAATACGTGTAGGGGAAGAGCTGCTTATTGATTACAATTTGAACCGCATAGATACAAATGAGGCTACTATCATGGGGGTGGTACATACTATTAAACCAACTTCTAATCAATGGCTCCAACATACCATTTAGTTATTAAATTTTTGGCTAACATTTTTATACTTGATCTTTGACACAGGGGCACAATATGGAGCAACCGCCCGGTGGGGATGGTGACAATATTCCCAGCTTATCTACACATGAGCAGGTAAAACTCATTGTAATTGTGCAAACTAGATAGAAGCAAAATGTTGTTTTTTTAATGTTGTTTTCTTCATTATTTTGGAGTAATTTTGATAATACTAATACTATTGTTGTCACAGAGGGCCGGTGCTTAGAGAGAGGGAAAGCAACATGCAGTCCCTTAGGAGGCCCCCCTTGAGGAGGACCCTTTTTTTATTGATTTAGTAGAGACCGATGACCCGATCGGTTCCATTAAAAAGCTGCTAAAGAAAATTGGAAAAGAACTTTTACATTTGCCATCCATACAGCCTCAGAGTCAGGAAATAAAAGAGAGGGGAGCTAACTTGTTGCGTACTTCTGAAAACTTAAAAGTAAGTATTAATGAAATTTTTAATTATAACAAGAGTTCAATAATGGTTTTTATGTTATGCTCTTTTATGGCATTAATTAAAATATGGATGCATTGTCTTTACAGAGTTATTTGCGTAATTTTGAAATTCATTCCCATGATGAGGGTACTGCAGGTACTCGAAGCACGGGACACACAAGCTTGGCTCTGGTGGTTTTTTGAAACTTCAAGCATGAGTTGTAAGTATTAGTAAATGAAAAATTGTATCAAATTTTTTATATATTGCAAGGAATTTTTTTTCGATGAAACAATGCAAGTAAAATTCACGATACCAAGCAAAAATGTCACTGTCACTACACTACACACAGTGCATTTGTCTGCATCAAGATCCACATTGTCTAAAATAAACCCAATTTCTCTACGGGTCTTGTTGACAATCTAATCATAATCCACAAATGTATACCAAGGTAGTGTGACTACAACATCTCACAGATTACCTCTCCGTTATGTTTTGATGGACTGGCAAATTCTGGTCCAAAACCCCCATTTTGCACAGGCTGGAATTAAGGATATTGGGGGGGTTTTGGAATTCGGCTTCATGCCTTCCAAATGCATTTGATCATAGTTTATATAAATCCTTTCTCACAATTTGTGTGCTTAATCTTCAATCTTTGTGTCCCAAGAGGCAACTCTTCAATGAGGCATTCTTGGTAAAGAGCGCACATGTCAGTAATTATAACTTCTACATACACTGTAGATACATGGACTTATACAAATCAACAATTTTCCTATATGGTAATTCCTGTCAACAATTGAAAAAGAATTTACTACAGATTACACGTGTAATATTATTGCTAGCCTTTCTTAGATAGATAGACAGTGATTTGGTTGTTATATATATATATATATATATATATATATATATATATATATATATATATATATATATATATATATATATATATATATATATATATATATATATATATATATATAAAGTTTGGAAATACAAAAAGTATAATAGAGAGGCTCTATTGTTAGCCAGATATACCATGTTCTTAATGTTAAGATATTTAAATATGTCTAGTGAGTTGCAATATGTCTCTTATGCATTTAATTTTAGTACGATTCATAATTACAATTTTTAAGCATGTGAAGTGAATTACCATATGTTAATTATAATTTACATTTGATTGCGATAATTTTTTGCAAATTTAAAGAATGTGTGGCAAATGGTAGGTTATATTTGACCATTGCCAATCCCATATTCTAGATCCCCATCATCACATGAAAATCATGCATCTACTTTATTCATCAATGTCTACTTCCTTTTCTTGTTGACTGGATGTGTTTCATCTTTTACATTTTTTTTTGCCTTGCTTTCTTGTTTCTGGTAGTGGTTTGTCTACTTTTGAAGGCTGATTTTATGGTTTATCCTATCTTTGTTCTCTTGATTGAGTTCGAATCCAAGCCCGACGTCTTTTAGTTCTTCAACATAGGGACTGATATGTTCAAGTTTTTGAGGGATACCAATGGGATGTGAGAGAGAGAGGGGGACAGGGGTAGAGAGGAGAGATAATGAGATAGAGACAGAGAGATAAATAGAGTGAGATAGGTGGAAAGAGAAGGAGCTATATTGCAAAGAAGTGAGATATGGAGAGAGAGGGGGGATATAGGAAGACATAGAGATAGAAAGAGGGAGAGGTGCAGAGGGAAGAGAAAGAAAGAAGAGAGAGAGAGAGAGAGAGAGAGAGAGAGAGAGAGAGAGAGAGAGAGAGAGAGAGAGAGAGAGAGAGAGAGAGAGAGAGAGAGAGAGAGAGAGAGAGAGAGAGGTGTAAGAAAGGGGTCATGGAGAGAGATGGGTGGATAGAGAGAGGGAGATGCATCTAGATAGAGAGATAGTGTGTGTGCGTGTGTGTGAGGGAGGAGAGATAGGGTTAGAAATAGGGAGAGGTAAAAAGGGAAGAGAAAGAGATAGCATAAAGAGATAGAGAGAGGTGTGGAGATGGAGATTGAAAAGAAGAGGGATATGGAGAGGCGATAAGGGGAGTGCAGAATCGTAGATGGAAGATGTAAATATATAAAGAATCTAGAGAATGAGAGATATAAAAATAAAGATAGAGGTAGAAAGTGATAGAAGAGAGGTAAAAAGGGGGAGATAGATAGGGATAGAGAGTGATAGAGAGATGACAAGATAGAGATAGATATAGAGGGAGAGATGGGAGAAGAAATATGGAGATGTAGAGATTAAAAAGTATAGGAAGAGGGTGATGGAGAGAGGCATGGGAGGATGGGAGCAAAATAGATAAACAAAAGAGATAGATCAAGAGGTGAAGATAGAAAGAGATCTAGGGAGATACAAAGGGAGGCATAGAGAGGGAGACATAGAGAGGAAGAGATATAGAGATAATGGTCACACTTCACTGTCTTGAATTGAATGAATAATGGTCAACCACAATTGTTGAATCTCCAATTTGGCTTCCTGAAATATCTAATGATTCATTTCTAACCAAAGATGCCAAATAATAAATGAAGGCCCAAGAACCCAAACTCAACCAACAGAGAAATATGCAAACAATCCTAATTCAAAACTCTCCACTAGAGATGCCAAAGATAGTGACTGTCCCTTGTATAATGTATAGTCAGTGTAACATGGAAATGAGCCCATATTTGCATGGTTCAATACCAATACATTCAAGTGGCAATTACACAAGGACAGTCACAAATGAGGATAGTCACTGTAAAGAAAACATGATAATGTACAATCACCATAAGGACAGTCACAAATGAGGACATCTCTCTATTGCACTAAATGAGGACATCTCATAGTGATTGTCCCATGTAATTGTCACTTGAATGTATTGGTATTGAACTATGCAAATGCTTTTCTTCTTGATAATGTCCTCATTTGTTCAAGAAGAAAAGCATTTGCATGGTTCAACACCAATACATTCAAGTGGCAATTACACAAGGGACAGTCACTGTGAGATGTCCTCATTTGTGACAAGGATAGTCACAAATGAGGATAGTCACTGTAAAGACAACATGATAATGTACAATCACTGTAAGGATAGTTTCATTTTCATAATCACCTATTGCTGTTATTTGAAATAGAGAGATGTCCTCATTTGCAACAACAAAGAGGATACCTTTGAGGGCAATTAAGGGATTCTAACATTGCCATCAAAGGTATCCTCTTTGTTGTCACAAGTGAGGATATCTCTCTATTTCAAATAACTATCCTTACAATGATTGTACATTATCATGTTGTCACAAGTGAGTGCATAGCTGCTACCTCTTGTTCAAAAAGCTTCTAAAAAAATGACACTGCATTTGCATATGCATGACTATAAAATCATATGGAAAGGTACAGGATTGCATATCCTGGTGATGTATGAATCTTAGAAGTAGTTGATGCTCCAGGATTGCATCACTTGGTTGATTGCTTAATCTTCCCACAGAAGGGCCATAGGCCTCATCCCGATGAAGCTTCTGGCAGTGATCTTGATGGGGATATCTACTTTGTTTCTTGGGACTCTAGGCTTATGCCAGAAAGTGGTAAGAGTTGGGATATCTACTTTGTTTCTTAACACTGATATATATATTTTGACTGCCATGTATCTAATGTTTTCGGTGATTCCTACTTTTTATTCTTGTCTCTCCCCCAAATTTTGATGTTTCTCAAATCCTCAGTTATATGCAGTGCTTCTATATATTCCCTCTATCTTTTGTATCCACGTAGGATGGTTTCCAACTTTTGTTTGAGTGTTGACATTCTCTTTATGAAACCCCTGTTGCAAAGTATACACCAGAGGTGAATGTTTATAAAATCCAATTGTTACTCACTGTCGAAGTATACTGTTCTATGTGATGTATTGATAGCCTATGAGGAATTGAGTTATTGCTGGTGCCTCTTGATTGTCACAAATCTTTCTTTCTATTTGAGTATGTTGATCTAGATACCCCCTATCCCATAGATGACTGTAAGTTTCACTGGACGATTGGAATGTTGCTGCAGAAACACAAAAAATGTGCCCAACTATAGAAAAGTAAAACTTTTGTAGTGTATTTACATCTATATTGATAATCTTATCATTGCTATTGAGTAACATAAAATGGTTATTGAGTAACATAAGGTTGTGGAGGCTTCTGTTGGAGAGCACAGGAAGCTTCATGTTGTTGCAAAGCTCCTTGCTATGGTGATATCTTTGCTTTGAGAATCCTTCTAGGGTTGTCAAAAGCCCATTGATTATTGTATTCCCATTCAGCTAGCAACCATTCAGGTTGGATAAACCCCTTTTTCCAATATGCAGAGGTGATGGCATGGACTTCTACAGTTCATAGGTGGGAAGGGTAATATTAGCAATGTACCCTCCTATTTTTGTTATAGTTTGTTAACTTTGTGTTAGCAATAATGGTACCAATGATACCAAAAGCTTACTTGAACTATAATATATTTACAATGTAACACAGTTATTTATGTTATAATTAAATTTATATATAATTTTCTATATCTAATTCCTATTTTTAGGTTGATATTTATTTTCTTAGATTTTCATAGTTTTTTAGTACAAACAGACTTGAACTCAACTTGGTTTTGCTGGATCCTGAAATCCACCCTTGAACAAAAACAAACCAAGATCTAAACTAGAACTAGCAACTTGGCTTTAAAGTCAACTATTGAAAAAGTATCTAGGCTTTTTTGCAGAACAAGACAAATAGGCTATAGCGATTAATGAAATGAAGATGAATGTTCTGAATAACTATATTTTTTACATAAAGCTAATTATAGATGCATAAACATGCCTTTTTTTCAAGGAGAGAATTGTTCATGAAAATTGGGAATGATCAATTATTTTTTACTTAGTGGATGTTTATATTCCTTTAATTTATATGGACTTGAAGTTGAAGTTGTGTTGCACCAGTTTGTGCAGATGTATACCATCTTGATTTTAAAATCTATTTCTAAAAGCTTTAACCTATTTGCAGGTGTGGACTCTTCATTCCTTGGACCATCCTAATATTCTGAAGTTTTATGCATGGTGAGTTAGTGATGATAGGTTGTGTTTCTTATTTCTAGTCCTTTTGTAGTCTAGTAATTTCTCCTTCTTTTCATTCCTATACTGTTTCATATGTGACGGCTCTACCATGTTGTAAGTCATTAATGAGTTTTGTAATGGATTGAGATGTTCTTTTCCACATTAATTAAAGTGAAGGAAATACAGATTTTTCATATAGAAAAGGAAAGATTTTGAAACTTAATTTGAGCATAAGTGTAACATGGTGCACAAATATACTCTATATTTGCATCTGATAGGTTTACCTTTTTAGGTACGAGACTTCTGCACATTTGTGGCTTGTGCTCGAGTATTGTGTTGGGGGGGGATCTTCTAACATTATTACGACAGGTAATTTTTTTTGGATCCTATTACTTAGTAATCAATTCTTTCTTAACAAAGAAAATCATGTACAAAATTATTACAGGTAAGAATTTTCTGTAAATCTTATTTGTTAATAACCAACCCTTTCTTAACATACAAAATTATGTTTTTGTGTTAAGACTAGGGCAGTTTGATATTAAATTGTTTCCAAAAAACTAAAAATTGAATATGTTTTAGTCTTAATGCCTCCTATTTTTGGTCAACTGAGGTTCATATAAGGCATATAAACATTTTAGATAATATACTTATAGTATGTTTGAAGTGTTCTTCTCTCTCTCTCTCTCTCTCATGTGGAAGCTGCAAGAGTCTCATTAGAAATTCATATAAGTTTTAGTTTCAATGTGTATGTTGCTATAAGCATACACTACCATGTGATGATTGATGTATCTTTAAAGAAGAACAAGGTAATTGCGACGGGGGTAATTTGTACCCAGAATAGGGTAATTTGTCCCATAAATTTTTTTTTAATTTTATTTTGTATTCGTCGTAATTGTGAAGCACACACAGCAAATTGCGATGGGGGCACTGTATAGGCGACGCCCACTCCCATCGCAATTGTGATGGTTGTCACATGATCGCATGCAGCTTCCCAAGTGCATGCGACCATGCAACAAGTCGTCACAATTGCGCCGATGTTTGTCACAATTGTGATGGTTGTCGCATGATTGCATGTAGCTTCCCAAGTGCATGCGACCATGCGACAAGTCATCGCAGTTGCGCCGGTGTTTGCCGCAATTGCGACGGTTGTCACATGATCGTATGTGGCTTCCCAAGCGCATGCGACCATGCGACAAGCCATCGTAGTTGAAGTCGTAATTACGATGGCATAGGAAAGACATCATATTTTGTGACTAAAAAATAGTGACGTCTATGACTGTCGCAATTGCAACACATGGCTGTCACAATTGCGACACATAGACATCGCAAATCGATGCCAAATTTATTAGTGTGTGCTATCTCTTGAGCTTCTAGATCTTGGCATTCATTCTTTTCCTTAGGCAAATTCTTACCTGGTATTAGAGCCATAGGAGTTTCATTGCATAGCCTATTTTGAGAGATTTTTATTGCAGGTCAAAATTGGAGCTTGCTGGTGCAAATCAGAGGTTGGCATCACATTGAGGAGGTCCAAAAACCCCTAAATTGATTTTTGTTTCATCCAAATCAAACATCTGAAGAAAATTCTAGAGCCATTTGTATTTTCAAGGTTCGACGGTGGCGATTCAGAAAAAATAATTTCAGAGGCGATTTCCAAACAACAATATCTCAATCATCTGGACTCCTTTTTTCGAGCAATTATTTTTGTTTTGGGGTAGAATTTCAAGATCTACACAATGGTGCAGGTGATTTCTGATCTCTGTTACTGATATTTTTTGAAAATTAGAAATCCCAATTTTTACAACTTTAGAGGCTTCGTTCGGGCTCATATGGACACATTTTCAGGTGCTATTTTTTTTTAAAGTTCATGATTTTTTGTCTACTTTCCAGATCTGGTATCAGTTTGGAAAAATTATGAGTAGACATAGTACTTTCAGAATTTGGTCTATTTTGGCCTATTTTTGGCACTTGTAATTTGTTAGATCCTTGAGAGATCTTGTGTCTTATTTTTTTGAGTCTACTATAGCTTCATATTTTCTGTTGTAATTATGAAAATCAGAAGTCCACTTTGGTTCATTTTGGCAAGTGGAAATTGTATACGTACTATATTTAAAGTGCCAAAATCATCTATTTTGGGGGGGTTCTTTGGCTCATTGCATTTTGGGGGGTGCATTGATTTTTTGGTCTCATTATTTCATGTGAGAAGCACATCATGGATGGTTTAATTAAGTTGACAAGAGAGAACTATAAGAAATGGAGTGAATTGGTTATTGCTCATCTTAGTGAGCATAACCTATTGTCCTATTTGTATGAGTATAGGCCTAAAATTCCTTCTTACAATTGTGACTCTTAATCAGAAGTTGTTAAGGTTATCTATTTGAATATGGATATGGATGTTATGGATTCCCTTGATGACTATGAAGACAAGACAGAAAATATTCCCGATCTTTGGATTGTTCTTTGGGAAATGTATGGAGATCCACATATTCCTCCACTTCCAAAATGTCCAGAACCTCCAGTTGCAGCTCCTCCTCCTACTGAGATCACATCTCTTGATGATGCTTGTCTTCCTATAGAAATTTCCTCTTGTGATTCAGTGCAACAAGATTATCCTTGTCTTCCAGTTATAGTTTCATGGGATGACTACTTAACAGACATTGTAGGTTTGTTTATGGAGTCCTACATTTCAGATTTGGGAGACTTCATTGATGACATTCATCTTCTCTTTGTTGAGGATTATCCTTCTTCAATTGTTGTGAGGGAGCATGTTGACCCTCATCTTCATTCTCTACTTGATCATTCTTTCGAGGGTGACATGATTGTGGATACTTTGATACAACATTTGGAGGAGGTCTCTTTAACTTCAGAGAAAACATTTGAGTCTTTGGAGATTGGTTTTCATGAGTCTCAAACTTCACTTGAGATGTCACATTGCATGGTTAAGGTTGATCATACTCATGTGTTGGAGATTCCTATTCAGTTTCCTGAGACATCATACATTTTGAGTATTCTTCCTAGAGATTGGGGAGGATTCATTGATCCACCTATGGACTTGTTTCTTCCTAAGGGGAGGAACATCATTCAGTTTTCTTGGTGCAGTTTCTACATTGATCTAGGTGCATCTATCATGGGTGTACATTTTACATTGAGGGGGGGCTTTCTTGCTTCTCTTCCTACTTCATTTGAGGAGGCATCTTTGTCTTTGGAGTTTGATCCAAATTCTTACATGGATCAATTATCATTGGTTCCTTTTTTGTCACCTTCTTCTATTGGGATTTCTCCTGATTGGTTTGTGGCATCTTCATCAACCAAGGACATGGTGATACTTGGGCATACTTCAGAGACATCATACTTCATTTGGATTCCCCTTCCTACTTCCTATCCACAATGGGAAGCCTTCTTACATCTATACTTGGTGTATCTTCTTCCTAAGAGGAGAAATGATGTTTGTAGGCATTGGACTATGTTTTGTCTTCAAGCACTTACCATCCTTGGAGCAGATTACTCATTATGCGGGGATATCATGTCTCCTTGTTTCCTTCCTTTGGGGGGAATTTTTATTGTATATGCATGATATATGTCATAATTGGGGGGTCTTGATTACTCCATCCATGCATGCATCTTGTATTCATCTCTCTTTTTGGGGGAGGGTTTTTCCCATGAGGTTTTCCCTCTTTCTCCATTTTATGAGAGATTGCATTATCTATTGCTCTTGCATATTGTACATGGGTGCCTAACATGGCCTAGTAGCCAAGACCCATCTTGCATTGTGAGCTTAAGTGCATTCCCCTAAGTTGTACTTAAGGGGGGGTGTTGGTGTAATTAAGTATTTACTAATTACACTTTGCTTAGGATAATGCATTTTCATATTAGTTGTCATTGTGACACCTAGGAGTTTGCATTTCATTTTAGCACATGGTCAGGAGAATTTCCACTTTAGGTGTGATAGTTGTCATCACATACCTCTTCGTGTGTGAGATCCACCTTTAGTGCTCTTATCAATTATCATCCTCTCATTGTTGCACATGCTTCACATACTTTCATGTACAATGGAGGACGATCCACCTTTGGTGGACATGTGATTCCACCTAGTGTGGGTGATATCTTATCATTTCCTTATCATGTAGTCTTATTGCATTTCCTATATATTCAGGCACTCCTACTTTGTAATCAATTCAATCTATCTATTATTCATTATTTGATCATTTGATCATATCATATCTTGTCTCTCTTGTGCTATCTCTTGAGCTTCTAGATCTTGGCATTCATTCTTTGCCTTAGGCAAATTCTTACTCTAACAACTATTCTATCCTACTAGGAAAAAATGCAGTATAACATAATTTTATGTTAAAATCAATTATAAAGAAACTAAATCACCATCTTATAAATGAAAAGCATATATAGAATTTGTCTCTAAGTATATTTAGAATAATACTTATTTTACTTTAAATTATACATGATATATTAATTATTTCTTCAACTAAAATTTATCTTTTATCTTTAAGATTTGATATAGCCTTGACATGGATATATAGATCAACAATATTATGCAATAGAACTTAACTCTCTAATATCTAAAATATGATTAAATTATTTCGATTCACCAAAAATAATGACTAAAAGTAGACCACCCAAATGACCCTTTCTCTCCTTTGCACAAACAACTTTATTACATGGATTTCTTGACTCCTCAACAAAAATTATAAAAGTGAATGAATTAGATTAGGAGTGAGATCCCCCTCCTCTAGTTTCCTATTAAGTGAATCTAATCTCAACATTTCTCACTCCTTTCCCTTTTCAATAACTATCCTTCCCCTTTAAAATAAGAAATATGAAAAAATATATTAATTATTAAACATATTACTCATTTTTAAACTACATAACAATATGTAAGAAAAACCCAAGATATACATTGACTTAATAGTACTCAAAGCATATAGAAAAAATATACCCATCCCCTTTTTACTTTATTTTATACCTTTCTCTCCTTTGCACAAACAACTTTATTACATGGATTTCTTGACTCCTCAACAAAAATTATAAAAGTGAATGAATTAGATTAGGAGTGAGATCCCCCTCCTCTAGTTTCCTATTAAGTGAATCTAATCTCAATATTTCTCACTCCTTTCACTTTTCAATAACTATCCTTCCCCTTTAAAATAAGAAATATGAAAAATTATATTAATTATTAAACATATTACTCATTTTTAAACTACATAACAATATGTAAGAAAAATCCAAGATATACATTGACTTAATAGTACTCCAAAGCATATAGAAAAAATATACCCATCCACTTTTTACTTTATTTTATATTATTTAAGATGGTTATATAATTAAATTATATTTTAATTAATAAATAATTATAAATAAGTCTAATATAATTAAAATGACTCTTGATTAATATACTATTGTTTACAATAAAAAATACATTTGAACTTGTATTAAAATTTTAAAAATAAAAAAAATAAAAATACTCTTATAAATTATTCTGAATCTTTTAAATATTTTATAATAAAAAATAAAAAATTATCAAACTTAAAAAATACTAGTTACATTTAACTTTAAGATATAAAGAAAATATATAAAATTTCTTTATTATAAAAATATAATTTAAAATTAACATATCTAACATTATAAATTAAATATAAAATAAATATTTTAAATTTATTATAATATATAGATGTATCAATTTCCTTTTAGAGTTTTAAAAAATTATTATTTTATATGTTTTAAAAAGTTAAAGTGTTCTAAAAAGAATTTTGAATTTTTTTAATAAATACATATTTTTATAAAATATTTAATAATCATAAGTATTTTAAAATTAAGTGATACTTATAAAATAATATATTATATTTTTAATAATAATATTTAATAATGTATTTAAATTTGACATGTAGTTCAATTATATGGACTATAAAAAACTAGGATTTTGTTGAAAGTATAAATATATGGTTTAGTTTTTAAGTTGCTTTCTTCGTTTTAATGTAAAATATGATTGACTAAAACAATTAAACATAAAATAATTTGTAAAGAGGCTTAAACAAATATATAGTTTATTTCAGATATAATCTTTCTATACATCATAATGTAAATTTGTAAAGTTACTTGAAATAATTAGACAACCATTTTATTTAGGGATGACATTCCCTAATCCATCATGGATGATCCAAACATTTTAGACAAAAAAATGTATACACAATTATTTTTCAATAACTTATAAAATTATTTATCCAAACTAAAATTTAAAATACATCCTAACTCTTCCATCATTAAATAGTTAATCTCTTCCAATATTGAGTGATATAACCAGTCCACCAGTGGTCATTTAATTAAAAAGGGATGAATTTTGTGGTATGTGTTCCATCTATGCTCCCACTAATCACAAGGAAAGAATTTACTTTTGGAAGCACCTCTTTTCCCTAGAAGATGTTCCATGGATTATGGGAGGGGAATTTAATGTGATTGAGCATAAAGAATATAAGATTGGAGGGATTAAGTGTGAGTGGAAGGGAAATAAACTTTTTATTAGGCCAAACTAAAATCAAATCTCAATTTGATTAACCCAATTGGAAAGAAGATAGTAGGACATAATGAAATTTGGTCTACTTGGTGTAATTTCCAAAAATGCAACAAAAAGATATACAATAGACTTGATATAGTCTATATCAACAAGGATCACTTCAACCTTATTACAGACAATGGAGACTATGGGTTAAGAGTTCACCTCTACACCCTATCTAATCATGATTCCCTTATTGATAATATCAAGTTCATCTCACAAGCTAATTGTAAGACTAATAGAGAAAATAGATTTTATCTCAACCCAAGTCTTCTTAAGGATGAAAATTGTTGTAACGTAATCACCATATTGAGGCACATAATCCAATGGATGTTGAAACAAAGACCTATCATTGAAAAATGGAATGTCGATATCATCAGTTGAAAAGTTTTGATTCAAACTATTGGCAAAAATAAATCCATGGATAGATAGAGACTTGAAAGTGAGATTAATGATAAACTATTTGAGACTTAAAAAAAAGATTAAAAAAAATGTCATGACCACCTTACTAACATCAACATCAATCAAGATATTATCAAGGTGAAAGCTATCCTTAAAAGAATTCAAAACCAAAAATACAAGGAATGAAAAGTAGATCTAGGATAAATTGGATGGAACGGGGTGATAAAGGATTCAAATTCTTTTTCAGTTTTGTTAAGGAGAAAATTTCAAAGCTCTTTGATGGAGATAAAGTTATACAAGATTAGGATGCAATTAAAACTATGTTTTGTAAATTCTTCCAAAAGCTATTTAGTTGAAGATTAAAGTCAAGAAAGTGTTAATGCTAGAATATTATACCGATCCATTGTCCCACCAAAGTTAACTAATGTAGATGCAAACTCACTTGAGAAAGATATTTTCTTATTGGTTTGGGGTGGCTGATCAAGAAAGTATTGTACATTTACCCTGTATCCATGTAACTCATCAAGAATTTTTGGTTAAATCATTAATATTTTCTAGGTTAATTTGTTAACCAACATTGGTAAACCACCTAAAAGGCTTATAAATAAGTTGCAATGTAATGTGAAATTATCAAATTGTAATTCTCTCTTCACTAGATAATAAAATTAGTGGACGACAATTTATCTCATGGATGCACCCCATATTGGGTGAACTGTGTTAAATCTCTATATTAGTTTGTTTTTTCTATCTTCTCTATTTCTACATTATCTTAATATTATTTATTGATCATATCTTCCTAAACCCTAACAATCAATATCAAAGTAGTATAATTTCACCGATTTGGCATGAAACCTCAAATTTGAGTAGGAGCAATGGTAGAGGAAGGTAGACTTAGGATTGATAAGTTCAACAAACAAAAATATTAGCTATGGAAGATTAAAATGGTAGATTATCTATATCAGAAGGATCTTTACTTATCGTTGGATAGAAAAGAAAAGAAAAGAAGTCAGTGACTATATTAGATGAAAAATGGGAAGTTCTTGATGATAAGGCACTAGGAGCAATATGTATGTCCCTGCCATTGTCAATGTCTTTCAATACAAGAAAAGAAACAAAAATGGATGATCTAATGAAGGAATTAGACAAGCTATATGAGAAACCTTCAGCCTCAAACAAGGTATTTCTTATGAAATATTAATTTAATATGGAGATTCCAGAAGGTGGGTCTATTACTGATAATTTGAATAAGTTTAACACAATTACTAGTTAGACAAGTTGTCTAAAAGTAAATCTTGATAATGAGGTTAGGCATCTTTTGATTTTATGATCATTTCCTAAAAGATGGAATGAATTGGTCATGATGGTAAGTAACCTTTTCTTTAGTTCAAACACCTTGAAGTTTGATGATATTGTTGGTGTTATCCTTAGTGAGGAAATGCAATGGAAAAGCATAGGTGAGACATCTGGTAATGCTTTCACTATTGAGAATAGAAGATGACAGAGGGAAAGATGAAAGAGCCTAGGTAATTATAGAAAATTTAGAAAGAGTAGATCAAAATCTGGGGTAAATGTAGAGTGTTGGCATTTTTGAAAGAAAGGACATCCGATGATAGATAGTTGGTCTTGAAAGGGAAAATAAGGGGATGTACAAAAAGAAAATAAAAAGGAATAAAATGTAGTAGGCAATGTGTTACACGATGGTTTGATTCTTTCTTTGGATAATACTATTGATTCTTGGGTTTTATATTCAGGGTATTCTTTTCATGCCACACCCCATATAAAATATTATTTAGACTATGTTCAAGGTGATTTTGGACAGCTTTACTTAGGTGATGATAAACCATGCAATTTTTTTTGTAAAGGGAAGCATATAGATAAAATTACCAAATAGTAATCAATGGTTTCTAAAAGAGGTGAGACATGTTCCTGATTTTGAGAAGAAACTTAATATTAGCAAGACAACTAGGAAGTGAAGGTTGCATAGTCATATTCATAGAAAATTTGTCAAAGGTTACCAAAGTCTCATTAATAATATAAATTGGGGAAAAGGTAGGTACATTTGATTTATGTACTAACAATACTAATTATTATATTTCCCTAGATTCCATAGAAGTGTATACAACTCTATGTATAATTGAATTGGGCACATGAGTGGGAAGGTGATGAAGTTTCTCCATTCCAAGAATTTATTGCTAGGTTTGGAAAAAGTTGATTTGGACTTTTGTGAAAACCATGTTTATGGAAAATAAAAGAGGGTTAGATTTCTTAGAGTTGGGAAGGAAAAGAAAAGTGAAAATCTAGAAGTTGTGCGTTCTGAGGTATGCGGACTAATCCAAATACCACCACTTGGTGGGTCTTATTATTATGTTACTTTTATTGATTATTCAACTAGAAAAACATGGGTTTATTTCATTCATATGAAATTTGATGTTTTTGAAGTATTTAAGAAATGGAAATCTTTGGTTGAAAATGGGATAGGACACAAGATGAAGTGTCTGAGAATAGATAATGGAGTTGATTAATTTAGTAGAGAGTTTGATAGTTATTGTTCATACCATGGGATTCATAGACAAAAGGAAGTTCCTAGAGCCCCACAAGAAAATTGTATGTTTGAAATGATGAACATAACTATCATGGAGCATGCAAGAAGTATGTGATTGCATAGGATTTACCTTACATTTATGTGAAGAAGTTATAGATACTATTGTTTACCTGATAAATATAGGGCCTTCAAGTTCATTAGATGGTGGTATTCTACAGGAGGCATGGATAGGAAAAAAGGTAAACTACTCATTTCTAGAAAAAATTGGTTATGAAGAATTTGTCCATATTAATATAGAAAATCGATCAAAGCTTGAGTCAAAATTCAAGAAGTGTACTTTTATTAGGTATGGTGTAACTAATAATTTTGGTTATTTTTTATATAGGATTTTGTGAGTTCCAAAACCATTAATAGTAGAGGTATCATATTCAATGAAATGGTCATGTATAAGGATTAGATACATGGAAAGAAGAAAGAAGAGAAACACACAAAATAGATGGTGCTCAATGAAATCCTACTAAATGTAGTCCCAAATGTACTAGAAAATATTGAACAACAAAAATCACATTAGGCTCCTCAAAATATAGTAAAATGATCTTCCAAGATAGTTAGACCTCTTTAACGATATTATCCTTCGCTTTAATATTATACATTATTGACTAGTACATGTTATGTAGAAGCAATGTAGGTTGAAACTAGAAAGAAATGGGAGAAAGGAATAAAAGAGGAGATGGATTCCTTGATACAAATTCAAACTTGGGAGTTAGTTAAATTTCCTAAAGGTAAAAGAATATTGCCTAACAAATGGATTTACAGGTTAAAGGAAGCACATGTAGGAAAGAAAAGGCACAAGGATGGACTTGTGGTCAAAGTTTTTTGTATGAAATTTTTTTTTTGATTTTGATGAAATATTTTCTCTTATTGTTAAAATGAATTTTATTTTAACTATTATACATCTTGTGGCCACACAAGATTTGTATTTGGAACAATTAGATGTCAAGACAAATTCTCCTGATGGAGATTTGGAGGAAGAGATTTATATACAACAACCACAAAGATATGAGGACAAAGGTAAGGATGCTTTAGTGTGTAGGTTGAAGAAGAGCATGTATGGGATAAAAAAAAGCACCCCAGAAATGGTATTTGAAATTTGATAAGTTTATGGTTGAACAAGGTTATAATAAATGTCTTCTATTCACTATGTTTATTTCAAGAGATTGGATGATGGTAGCTATATTATCTTGTTATTATATGTTTATGACATGCTTGTTGTTGGGTCTAATATGTAGCATATAAATAGCCTTAAATAGAAATTAGCTTTTTTGTTTGATATGAATGATTTGGGTGCAACCAAAAAAAGTCTTGGTATGAGGATGAATAGGGATAGGAAAAATCACACATTGACACTGTCTTAGAGTGATTACATAGAAAAGGTGTTGAAAATATTTTAGATGCAAGATGAAAAACTAGTTAGTACACCTTTTCTTATAAATTTAAATTGTTCAAAGAGATGAGCCCCAAGACATAGGAGGAGATGGATTACATGTCTAAGGTTCAATAGTCTTAAGTGGTTTGCAGCTTGATGTATGTCATGGTATGTACAAGGCCAAACATTTCACATTCAATGGGAGTTATGAGTAGGTATATGAATAATCCCATTCAAGAGTATTAGAATGTAGTAAAGTGGATTCTCAGGTATTTGAGAGGTACAAAAACTCATTCTTTATGGTTTGGAGGCCCCATTCCACTTTACAAGGCTATGTTGATTCATATTTAGAAAGAAATATTGATATAATAACGAGAACTAAAGGGTATGTTTTTACCATAGGCTGGACAATGGTCATCTAGATTTTTAGATTGTGAAAGGTTGTAGAACTTCCAACCACAAAAGTAGAATATATTGTTTCTACAAAGACTAGTAAGGATATGATTTAGTTACAAAGGTTTATAGAGGAATTAGGTAAGACATAAGAGAATAGTAGGTTGTACAGTGACAGTTAGAGTGCAATGCACCTTGCAAAGAACTCAACCCTTCACTCTAAGACAAAACAAATCTAGCTTCAGTATCATTTCATATTCTTGATCTTAGAGGATGGACCATTTAAGATACAAAAGATACATACTAGCACTTGAATCCTATAGATATGTTGAGCAAGGAAGTAACATGAGAGAAATTAGCTTCCTTCTCAATTTCTATTGGTCTTTTAGCTTGATCATAGTGGAAATGAGAAACCATCAAGTGTAGGCACATCAATCTACTAGGAAATTTAAGAGTAGTGGTGTTGCTATAATATCAATATCCAAGTGGGAGATATTTTAGTGTGGAGTTTGGTCAATCTCCAAGGGGGAGATTATTGGTTTTTGGTGACTAATCAAGAAAGTATTGTATATAGATACTGTTGAGGAATTTTTTTTTGTTATTCATCATTAATTTTTGCTTAACTCATTAAATGTTTTTAGGTTAATTTGTTAACCAGCATTGGTAAGCTACCTAAAAGACTTATAAATAAGTGGCAATGTGATGATATTTTCACATTATGTTGTGCTTTAAAGGTGTAAATAGGTGCTAGGTTATTCATACTATAATTAGGCCTCCAATTGGCTTTGGGTATCAGGCAGTTTATGTTTAGATATATATTATTCTCTCTTTTGTAATCTTGACAAATGTAGATGTGCATTTTCATTATGTATTGGGGATTTATTATGTAAGTTGTAATCAGGAATGTTTATGGCCTTGGGTTTTGGGTAGTCTAGGTATTATTTAGACAATCAAATGTTTTGATTACATAAAAATAGGTTTTGAAAGGACCTGAAACCTTTTACATCTAGATTACAAGATATGCATTAAAGTTCCAACAAAAACCATGCAACAACACCAAAAAGAGACACACAAGAAAGTCCTTAAACAAAAAAGATAGAGAAATAAACAAAGGACAACAAAATGACAGCAGGACAACAACCTGCTAGCTAAATACATTTCATAAGATCTTCCGCCTATTCAGCCAGGATCTGCATGTTAGAAGAGGATGCTTTGAGTTCCTCAATGTCATTGTTATTTTTATCCTCCTGCTTCTTGAACCTTGATCTAGTTCTCTTGTTGGGACCATGATCCTCCTTGACCTCGGTGATCACCTGCTCCCCTTTCCCCTTGTCCATTTTGTCCACCAAAATCTTAACATGCTCTGTCAACGCCTTAAGAATAAAAAAGCTCTGCTCTGCAATATTACCAACCATTTTCTCCAGCTTGTCCACTCTATTTTCCATAATATCAATTCTTTTTTTCATCACCTCACCATTTTCAATTTTCTCTTCCATAGCAATAATTCTATCATTGAAGGCAGAGAGCTCCTCAGCCCTACCGACTGTCCCCTTCAGCTCATAAATGTATTGACCCTTGGTCTTCTCCCCCAAATTCATCCTTCTGAGAATCCTAGTCTCTTTTTAGAGATGATGAATATGGGATTTCATAGCTGTGATATTGCTTTTCATGTTACTAAGATTGATAAGTAAAGCAAGACACCCCAGATTCTCAAAATCCTTATTCTCTCCCACCGTCTCCTCCTTGGAGCTCTCCACCTTATCCTTCTCAGTGTTGGTTGCTTCCTTCTCCTGACCATCCTTCTCAGACAATCAAATGTTGATCTTTGTATTATGCCGGGTTATGAACAAAGTTTTTCTTTTCTTGTTCTTTTCTCCAGGAGCCCTTTTCGAACCAGTTGATTAATATTAATATAAATATAAAGTTTTTCCAAAAAAAACAAAAAATTATCAAATTATAATTTTATCTTCACTATATAATAAAATTAGTGGACAACTATTTCTTTAGTGGATGTAGCCCATTTTGGGTGAACCATGTTAAATCTATGTTAGTTTTTTTTTTCTTCTCTATTTCTGCATTATCTTAATATTGTTTATTGCTTGTATCTGTTAGGATTGAGTAATACTAAGAGGGGGGGTGAATCAATATTACAACACTTTAAATTAAACCTAAACTAATTCTTAATAAACCATATGAATGCTAAAATGAAAAGAACATAGAAACACAACACAACTCATCACACCATTATTTATTTTCGAGGAAAACTTGGCCAAGGGAAAACCCCAATGTGGATGGTACCTGTTGTATATATTTTAGATTTTCTTAGGTCTTTTCTTTTGGTCTTGTTTCAATGTCCTAGCTTATGAAAATGTCTGGTTTAGGGTTTAGAATCTCTTAAAAAAATTTATACTTGTGTTGTTAAACCCTTACCTTTGACATTTTTGGTTTGAAATGGTTATTTCTTTGGTTAATATGAGTATGCCCTAGTTTATTCTATTCGCTCATTACTTTTCAGGTCACTTAAGCCTTCCAATTCTGCACATGGTCATTTTTCCAAGCCTTCGCTGCTTCGTGCAATGTTTTTTCCTTGTTTGTAAATCTTTCAGCGAACTAGCGACCATAGTTAATCCATTGTTAAGTATCCTTTGTTCATTGAATCTCCCAGTCTTTGTCAAGGTTAATTTTAACATCCAGTGACTCAACGACTATGTGGTCTCCTATTCACTTGATTCTTGGCAGTTTCTTTGAAACATTCAATGACTTGGCGTAGTGGTTATCTCTTGTTCTCCAAAGTAAATGGCTAAGTTTAAAGTTTTATAGCAATCCAACGAATGTCGTTGATCATCTTTGCAATAGGTAGTTAGGTTTTAATCTCTTAACAAATGGGTCCTACAACATATTATCCAGCGATCCTGCGAACAAAGTCTTGTTCTCATTTTCTCTAGGTTGGCAGCTCTGACAAAATAATTTGGTGAAAGATAAGTTTCCTTGGTCACTTAATCTCAAGAAGGAATGCCAATGTTCTAAGTTATTTGGCGATTGAGTGAATGAAGTGTTCACGGGATCTCAGAATTAGTTGATGATGTTCTAAATCCTTTAGCGACCTAGCGAACAAAGTAAAATGGATGTGTGACTTCTTTGTCGCATATTCTCGGAATGAAAAGACTAAAGGTTTAATGGATTGAGTGACTACTTTTGATTGTTCCTAAGATCTAAGGTCAACACTTAATCTCAAGGTTTAACCCAAGGTATGAAAAGCATTCAACGAATTAGAGATTCGGGTTATTTGCTCAATCTTGAAGCCTGACCATGGTTAAGCATTCCTCTCTGAGATTAAGAGATTTAGCTTGTTCACTGATTCTCCAGATGTGATCATGGTTAAGGCATTGTGTTTCATGACTTAAAATATCCTTTGTTCGCTGATTCTCCAAGTGTTTGAATGAGTTAAGGAAAAGGCTTTGAGAATTGGTGAAGTCTTTGGTTTCTTATTCTCCAAGTTTAACCATGATTGAATCAAGTATTCTGAGAATGTGAGATTGCCTTTAGTCACTGAATTTTTGATTGAGGTGGGGTCATGGTAAGCTTTGAAAGGTAGTGTAAGGACCATTGATCATTCATGGGATCAACGGTGATCGTTGGATCTCCGAACTTGACCTCAGGTCAACATTTCTTTTGGAGATCACGAGTTTCCTTTGTTTGCTGGATCTCCGAATCGTGTCTAGTTAAGTTTTCATGCCATCAGTGTTATGAACCATTGCAACATGGAAAAGGGTACTTTTCCAAGTTGGAAAAAGTAGAAAGTCATCCAATCAGGTTTTAATGAGGGTTTACATCAGTAATTAAAGGTTTTAATGCAAAAAGCCACGGTTATTGCTCTCACGCCCTGTTTATGATTTTTTAAATCATCTTGTCAATGTCTACACCATGGGTAGCTATGATTTGAAGGTTGGTAATATGAAAAATTGAATGCAAAAGTGACTTAGGCTGGATTTGTTATGATTTGGCAATAATACGCACACAATTTTTGAAGTATATAGATAGGACTACATTTCTTTTTGTGCTCAAAGTTATTCTGAAGACAATTGAGATTGTTCGCACTATAGTAGAGATTGAGTAGCGTGAAAGTTGCAGAGTTAAAAAGTTCCTATTCTATCAAGATGAGTCATCCAACAATGAGTATAGCATCATCTAGCGGGGCCATAAAAGAACAGAGTGGAGAGCATAAAGGAAAGCTGAATTACTTAGATGAATTTGTCAGGTTGCTTCCTGGTTCGAATCAAAACAAGAAGGCCATCGACATGGAATTTGTAGATATCATGGACAAATGTAGGGTCCCTATCACTTCTGCAAGTTCAGGTTTCACCATATTCTCATACTTGTATAACAATAGGGGTAAAGCTATACCTATTTGTAATGCTTTGGCATTGGGAATGGCAAAGCTTATTGTGCCTGATGTATTTTTAGATGTTGATTTAATCATCAAGGTAGCTAGGTTGTATGATCCCATTTCTAGATGTGTTAGGTGTGAAGAATAGTTTGTGTTTATTTCCTTGGATAGGGGTCCTTCATGAAAGATTTCAATTCCTATTTGTCCTCCTCCACTGAAATTGATTTAAAAAAAATAAAGGGACAAGTATGCAAGTAACATAGGATTAGTAAAGAGCGAAATAGTTAGGCATATGCCCAAGAAAGATAAGTACATAGCCCCTCTCCTGGAAAGTATGAATGGCCCTTATCTATTTTCATCCCTCAATCATTATATGAAATTCTTGTGTCAGGGGTTGTGTAGGGTTTTAGGGATTGATGGGGATGATGAGAAGTTGCCTGCTGAGATTTTAATGATAATCCTTAACATTTAGAATTCTCACACCAATACTGATTATGATTACATCCAGTATGTAATTGATAGGATGCATGAGGGGTTTATGTCTGTCAAGGTAAATAAAAGACCTATTAGATTCCTGCACTACTCCCTTCTTATGCATTTGATTCTATACCATCATGTTAATGATTTTGATGCAAGAATGTTGATGATAAGGACTCATTTTAAGGACATTCCCAACTCAGTGCAACATTGGATGAGAGTTTGGAACATCACATCCAATAAGTGTAACTTCTCCATATTTTAGAATTATTTTGTTCACCCAATTATTGAAATGTTAGGAACAAATTTTGTGAGGTTGTCAAATAAGGTCTTGAGAGTTTTAATACCAATATAGTATAAAGACAAATGGCTGGGGAACCACAATTGGGAATATTTCTACCTAGTGGGCACCTTCATAGTCATCAGGGTTTATGGTTGCCCCTAGCCTCCATATTTTCTTCCAAAACATGCACCTCCTATGGTTTCTATAATGGAATTCATTTGGCAATTAATGTGGATTGACAAAGAGCACCTAGGACCTCATAGGAAGGGTACTTTCCACCAAGGCAATTCAGAATTGGTAGCTTCTTGATTGGAAAATGATCACTAGATCAAGTCAGTAGCTGGCTAAATCAGTTCAAGATGACTATAGGTACTTGCTAGTATGTTGACTCTAAAGGTTTCATCAAAATAGCTAGGATGACTTTGATTCCTAACATTGGAACTATCAAAGAGTATGAGGGCCTAGATGAGGAGGATGTACTAAGAAATATGATGGATTTGTATGAAGCAGGGAGAAGATGGACCAAATACTTTGATCTACTGGACACGGAGGCCAAGCTAAAGGTGGTAGGAATTCCTTTTGGTGGCTTTTTGCCTGAGCTCCCATACCTGCAAAGAATGGAAAAAATGATAGAAATGCATGGCAGCCTGTCTAATCAATTGGAAGGGTTGCTTGAGGAGAAGTTAGAGGTACCAATAAATTATTCCACCTCTAAACCTGAAGAATTCATTGATGAGTCGCAAGAAGGTAGTAGTCCACCTCCACCTGAGGAAGCACCAATCATTGAATTAACTCAAGATCCAATGGAGGTTAAAGCTACTTAAGAGCCACCATTGAAGAAATAGAGGCTAGAGGTTGGTGAGCCTTCAAAGGTGAGAAAGAAAAAGAAGGTAGTTGATAGTGCTTCAGTTCTTGTGCCTGGTAAAAGATCCTACCACCATCAATTAAGTAAGGCTATCAAAGAAGGAAAGAAAATTGTGTCAAAAGAAGAAGGGGAGTTACCCTTGATATTAGGAACAGATGAAAGAGAGCTCTACCAAGAAGAGTTTCTCAGTGATGACCAATTCCTCAATACCAAGGAATTCAAGGATTTCCTCATTTGGAGGAAGCATGAGGAGGTGAAGAAGTCCCTACCTGAGAGTATGGAACAAAGTGAAGAGACTTTAAGAGCTCTAAAATCATTTGATCCCAGTCTTGAGAAGGTCACTGTGGAGGAGGCAAGAGAAATGGTTAAATCAAGTGGCATGCTTTTGACTCCTAGATGGGATTTGACTTCTACCTTTATCATTGACCAAATTAGAAAATAGCCTAAGGGAGGCTTGTCATATGAGGTGCATATTGATGATATGATTAGAGGGAGTGGTTATGAGCCCAAGTCACAAGCTGTTGCACTTTGTTCTTTGCCCCCAAGAATAGAAGCCATCTCTGGTAAGCATTGAAGAGAAGATGGAAGGTAATAAGATTGTCTGGACTATCCAAAACACCACTGATCTTAAGGTATGTAGGGCACTAACACACTTAGCTCACCTCAATGAAGCCAAAACTATCCAATTGTTAGAAAGGTATGACAAATTTTTTGAGAACTCAATGAGGGTTGCAAAGGATAGGGATTTGAAACTTATGATGATCAAGAAAATGGAGGGTGAATTCAAGGAACTAAGAGCAAAGCTTGAAGAAGTAGTTAAGGTAGTGCCTCCCCCACCTTTGCAAATTGAGGCCCCTCCTCAACCCGAACCAGAGGTTCCTGACCATCTAGTGGAAGATCTAGAGAAAATAAGACTAGAAGCATCCCTAAAAACTATGGCTGGTGTTGTGCAACATAGATAGGACAAGATAAAACAAAAGATGGAGTCAGTCCATCAGTCTTTGATCATGTTACACAAGAAAAATGATAAAATAAATGAGTCATTGGCTACTTTGGAGCCACTTCACAACATTTGGTCTAGGAGGAGTTTCTTATTTGAAAAACTCAATGGTTTGTAGGAGTATAGGCCTAATATCCCTGAGGTGGTAATAGAAGTTTATGAAAAAATTGGATTGGTTATTGTTGTTTCAAAGTTTTTCAAAGGGAAGTCAAATCAGGTGAGAGCCAAGTTGGCTATGTTTTACAAGTGTTACAGTAAGTTTTTGCCCTCTATTTTCAATTATGATGGAAGTGTGGTAAGTTTTGATTAATGGAAGTCATCGATGGATCAATTTGTAATCAGACAAGAGGCCTTTATCAAAGGTGATAATGTTTTAGACTTGGATGGTTGCAATAGTATAATTGACAATTTGTTCAAAGTTGAAGGTGATTGCACATAGTTTGTTGCAGAGGTTAAAGTTATAACCGATTCCAAGTGGGACCTACAAATCAAATCACTACAAGAGTTGTAGAGTTTCAATTGGCCATCTAATGATGATGTGACAAGTTGGGACAAAATGACACAAAAAAAGAAGAAGAAGCCAGTTGTCTAGGAGCTAGAGGTAGAGGAAGAAGAATAAAGTACACATGGCAGTTGATCCAAAATTTGAGGGAAAGCATGTTTCAAACAAAGGATGATGTAAGTTAGCCTGTATTGGCGGTCATCATTCATGCTACAAATCAAAGTAACTACTCTGAAATATCTCTAGACAAAGGTGCCACCTGTGAAGATGCCAGTAGTTGTGAACTACTTTCTGTTGTTGTAATCACTATCTTTTGGTTTGTACTTTTTGTCTTTAGTGCAAGTCATTTTCCTAGCCATCTGAAGCTTGTTGCATCCTTTCGAGGGTTCCATGGTGGCTAGAGGTATATATAGGAAGTTTTTCTCTTTTTGTAAGGGTGGTGAAAGTTTTGGTAAAGAAAGACTGGATATAGAATCTGACTTCTTTGAAGTTTTTGTTAAAAATTGTAATGGATACAGTTGAAGATTAATACAAATATATTGGAATTTTTTTGCTATCTCTGGTTGTCTTTGTGTGTGGATACTTTGAGTTTCTTATGCATTAATTAGTAAGGATTTTTAATGTGTTATTCACAAGCTGAATATAGGGTTCGAGCTAAAGTTTCTCTCAAGGAGAGAGTAAACCTTTAGGGAGGTCTCTGGGATTTGAATATCTATACATGAATTTGATGGCACGAATGGGAATTGGGAGAGTGAATTGTTAGGCAATTTATTTGAATTTCATTATCTTTGTGCTAATAGGATTCTGTAGTTATTAAATTTTGACTCTAGCCCAATGAATAAGGCACTATTTTAGTTCAATTTGCATCTGTTCACCATCATTTTATTAAAAACTATCTTTGTTTACTTTTATTTGTATGTTTATGAGTTGCATTGGCTATGTCAAAAGCATAGATCAATTTTATAATGCTTTGAAGAAGCACTTGAGAGAGGTTATCCTTTCTTGAGTTTAACTCAGACAAAGAAGAAGGATGAATGTCCTTGTGCTATCTCAGTTGTAATTTTTATTATGAAGCTTTGTATGAGGATAATTTGGGCTGTCCTTAGAGTTGTGGTGTTTTATTCAGTTAATTTTGAGAGGGATATAGTATAGAAGTGAGGGATTTAATTTGCAATTTGAAGTTTACTTGAAAAATAGTGAGTTATTGAAAGGTAAACCCGCTTGAGTATTACTCAAAGTGAAGAAGGATTGAAGCCTTAATACCTTAGCATTTAAGTTATGCTGGATGCAGCTATTGGGAGTACACGAGTCTTATGTTTAATGAATTTCCTAAATATTTTAATCATCTACAGGTTTAATTGCTAACAAAAATGGTGACTCTGCTAGGGATTCAAACATGAATTTATAGTAGATCTGTGGTATACTGTCTATTGTATTTGTTGCAGACTAGCTTTTTATTTTGATTCCCACTTGTTCATGGGTGGCGACTTTGAAATTCTATGTTACCAGTTGCTAGTATTTGTATGTTTTTCTATATCTTTTTGTGACATGCCATGAGTTAGAAAAGATATACTAGGTCATATTACAGAGATCATCCAGAGAGTAATATGGATGAACTACAAACACCTAGTAGGAGATAATGGTCTAGAAGAGGTATTTTCAACCCTAGTTCTCCTAAACCCGTTAGGGATAGGATCCCTACACCTTTTCCTTATGAAGCTTCCTCTTCTTTTGATGGTCTAGAAGTTAATAGAAAGAATGGGCCTAACACAATTAGTCCCATTCAAGAACATGAACTCACTGATGTGGGTTTCTTTCCTGCAAAAGAAACTTTAGAACAGTTAGGGGAAACATCTGCTGTAGAAACCGCTTCCTATGATTCTGACAAGTTAAGAGAGGAAGTAGCAGCCTTGAAGAGGATAGAACAAGAACTATTACCAAAAATCTCTGAAAGAATGAAGGTATGGGAACAACAAATCTATGATTTGTTGATGGAAAGACAAGATCTCCTAAGAAAAACAAAAAATAATGAGATCCAGGCTAAAAGTTTGAATCAAAATGTTCTTGGTTTAAACAAAGAATTGTTCAGAGATATAGGGACTCTAAGGAACCAAGAAAATGCTAGTAAACCCAACCCATAGAGGGATGAATTTGCAAAGGAAGGTCCTATCATTAGGCAATTACAACCCTCAGAGATTAAAAGGAATGAGGACCTTAGATATGCGCCTAAAGATATTTTTGATAAAGGAAAAAAGAACATGGTTGGCATAAGCATTAATGAGCCTAAGAAAAATGTTGTTCCTTCTAACATTGTCTCCCAAGTAGGCTTAGAATTGGAAAAGGCAAGAAAGGCTAAGGAAGATTTGGCCCTCCAACTTGAGAAGTTGGAATTAGAGGCTGCTACTGATGAAATGAGAAGAAAGATTGCCTTCCTGCATGCAAATATGAATATGTCTACCAATAGTTCTTGTCTTGTGAATCCGGGAATAGTGCCCTTTGGTCAACATTGTAATACTATCCTTAAAGCCCAAGCCTCAAATCCAAGAAAATGTACTTGGATATGTTCCAAACACCAGTATTAAAATTCCTATGATTTGTAACCAAAATTCCACAGTAGCTGGTCAAAATGTTGAAGTAGTAGCCCAGATCTCACAAAATTTCCAAAGAAGACCAATTCACCTAGATAGGTATAAGCCCTTATTTTTTGATGGTATTCTAGGTCAGCCTAATGTTGTCCCTAATGAGATCAGGGAGAAAATCCCATTATTTACTGGTAACAATGTGATCACATGTGAAGAGCATCTGAAATTCTTCACTAACAAACTCAATGACTATGAAATTGAGCATGAAGATGTTGTAATGAAGCTCTTTGTTTAGTCATTGGTTGAAGATGCCAAGAATTGGTATAGAGGCCTGCCTGAGAATAGTATTGCATCATGGGATGAATTTGTTAGATGTTTCAAGGAATAGTATGCAAAACATGTGAATTCAAGTTACATGCTCAATGAATTTAACAATATCAAAAAGCATTACAATGAGAGCATGTCAGAGTTTAATGGAAGATTTCAAAAGGCTATGTACAAATTGTTCCAAGTATTGAGATTAGATGATGTAGTTTGTCTAACCACTTATTTTAATTCTATGGATGGGAAAATGTCTTATCTTCTGAGGGATAAAATCCTCGTACCCTGAGGGATGCGTTTAAATTAGCCATAACTATTGAAAGAAACCGAAAGGCGTCTGGTCAAATGTATAATAGGGATGAGGGTAGATTGTGGAAATAGACCAGGCCACAACCTGCAAGGCCATCCAAAGATGATGATAAAATGGACAAAGGAGCCAATATTACCAAAGACTTCCCAACAAAGTTTGAAAAGGGTGGTAGAAATTTCCAAGATGCAAGACCACCTTATCAGAGGCAAGATAGACTCCCTAATTTATGAGATATGCCCTATAAGACAATTTGGAAGGATGGGAGGCCTGTTCCTAATAATAATGAGCCTCAAAAGGGGAGAGATACACCTAACCCTTTGAAGAAAAGCACAACACACAATGTGGAAAATACTCCTTGCTATGTGGCTTGTAACATGCCTCATTCACCTTTCCAATGTGCTGTGGCACAGGCCTTGGGGGAAGATGCTGATAACCCATATGCCGAAGATTATGAAGGATCTAAAAAAACCTGTTGTTAATATGTTTACCACTGAAGTGATGGGGGATCTCTTATCCTCAGATGATGAAGAGATCTATTATGATGTAGATCATAAGAGGAAGATTCTCTCTAATTATGAGTAGAAAGTATTCACTCACTTTGATCATGATGAGTTTGATGATGACACATCTAGAACCAATATGGTAGAGTCAGGATTAGATGAGAAACAATGGAGAAAGCCTAGTGAAGATGAGATTAGAACTCTAACTGTGGCTACCATAACACAAGCCAAGTCCTCATACAATTTAAGGAATGGAAGGGTGGATACTGATCAAGGAGTCCTGAGGTCAGTATTTGTCAAGGATAGCCCTTAGAGTAAGGATTCCCCAAAGCCAAATGTTATAAGTAATAAGAAGGAAGGGCTTGTAACTAAAAAGAAAAGGAATGAGGAAATGTTTGCTGACAAGGTTAAGAGGAGAGTTGGTAGACCAAAAGATTCTCCTAATGCTTCTACTAATCCTCCTACTTTTGATATGAGACATGCCTTGTCTCAAATGAAGGTTTCTATCCCTTTACTTGAAATTTTGAAGATCACGGAGCATAAGACTGCAACCTTGGCTCTCATAAGTGAACAAGGAGTGGCCCCTATTGTGCAAGAGAAGGGAAGTGTAGTAGAAGGGCCTATTTCAATAGATGGAATTTCTAATGTATGTATTGGAAGCATTATGACACAAGAGCCTTCGTCTATTGACCATTTCTATGTTACATTGATAGTTAACAATTTTCTGCTAAAGAATTATATGATTGACTCTGGTGCTGTTGCAACTGTAATGCCCTATCATGTAATGAAAGAGCTTGGATTACAAGTAGACACATCTAATGGTAGATGCTATGCTATGGAAAATAGGGTAGTGCCTATTGTAGGGACTCTAGTTGGAATTGAAGTAAATATTGTTGCATTTCCAGAGGATACATAAAAAATGGATGTGGTTGTGGTTGACACAAAGCCTCATTATGGTATGTTGTTGTCAAGGAAATGGGCTACAACAGTGTGCAGAAAATTTCAACTAGATCTATCATATGCCACTATTCTAGTCAATGGGACTGAAGTAAAGTTGTATAGGGAGCCCCGTTCTAATATCATGGTTGAGAAGGTTGCACCAGAAGACTTGAATTGTTTTGTGGACATTGACATGAATAACTTCATGGTTGAAGAAATAGTGCCTCAGATGAAGAAAATAGATCCCATAGTGGATGAATTAATGCTACAATAGAATGGGCCTTGGAAATTTTTTTTTGATGGTGGATGTTCCAAGGAAGGATCAAGAGCTGGTGTTGTGTTCATTTCCCCGTCAAGTATTACATTTAAATAATATTTCTTGTTAACCTTTGAGTGCACTAATAAAACTGCTGAATATGAGGCTCTAATATTGGGATTAGATGTTGCTATAAAACATGGTATAAAATGTTTAAAGGTCCATGGTGATTCCAAAATAATTGTAGCCCAAGTGAGATCTAGATATGCTACTAAAGATGAGAGATTGAAATTATACAAACATGATGTCTGGGATAGGCTAGAATTCTTTGATGCTTTCAATCTCCTTTGGGTAGAAAGGTTCAACAATATCATGGCAGATTTTCTTGCTAATGTTGCTCTCAAAAATAATGACATTACCCTCACTGGTGTGTCCATGTTAGAAATTAAGAGTAGGCCTACAGTTCCTAATAATGTGTATAACTAGAAAGTTTTTAAGGGTGATTTTGATATCCTTAGGTTTCTTTAGGGTCTAGATCAATATGATGGGCAACAAATAGATTTCAGTGAAGCACAACAACATGTTGAGTGAAAAGAGTGCATTATGGGAAATGAGATAGTACGGTTACCTTCCATCACATACCAAAAGTGTTAGTAGAGTTAGAAGGAATGTTCAAGATATATGATGGTTACTTGTCTCAAAATTCTAACACAAAAATGGAAGACTTAGAGGAAATAAACGTAGGATCTGAAACCTCCCCTCAGATGGTGTATATTGGGAAGAAATTCAACACATAAGTTAGAAGAAATTTGATAAGACTGTTGAAGAAATACAAGCATGTGTTTTCTTGGTCTTATGATTATCTCAAAGCATATAGAGGTGATCTTTTTCAACATGAGATTCCTCTAAAAGAAGAAATCAAGCCATTTAGATAGAAATAGAGACCTATCAACCCTTTATTAGCTACAAAGATGTAGGTTGAATTGACCAAATTGAGAGATGATGGTATCATTGAGCCTATTAGAAACTCTTCTTGGGTCTCTAACCTTATACCAGTAAGAAAAAAGAATGGTGACATTAGACTCTGTGTTGATTTCAAGAACTTAAATACCACATCACTTAAGGACAATTATGGATTGCCTAACATGGAAGCTATGCTGCACATGATGACTATTTGTGAGTTGTTGTCTATGATGGATGGATTCTTAGGATACAACCAAGTTCTACTCAAAGAATCTAAACAATTCAAGACAATGTTCACTACCCCTTGGGGAACCAATGTATATGTCTGCATGCCTTTTGGCTTGAAGAATGCTGGAGCAACTTTTCAAAGAGAAATGGATGTTGATTTTAAGGAATTGATAAATGTCCTATTGGTTGTGTATTAAGATGATCTGACTGCCTACTCTAAGAAAGTTGAAGATCATTGTAGACATTTGGAGAAGGTTATTGTCAAGGCTCTAGAATTTGGCATTTCACTAAATCCCAAAAAATGCCAATTTGTTGTAACAGAGGGAAAATTGTTGGGTCACATAGTGTCAAAGGAAGAGTGAGAATTGATCTAGAAAGAGTGGAAGCAATAAAAAAGGTCCTCCCTCCCAAAAATATCAAAGGTGTGCAGCCTTTTCTAGGACAGATTAATTTTGTCAGGAGGTTTATTGCAAATTTTGCATAACTTGTTAGACATATTGTAAAGCTTTTGAAGAAAGATGTTACGTTTGACTGGAATTGTGAGACTCAACAAGCTTTTGAAAATATTAAACAAGAAATCCAAGAGGCTCCTATTTTAATATCCCCTGACTATTCAAAACCATTTTCTCTATTTTCCTTTGCATCTTTTCATATTATTGTAGCCATTTTGTTACAGAAAGATGAAGAAGGGTTTGAGCATCCTATTGATTTTTTTAGTAAATCACTACAATCAGCTGAGCTTAATTATGAGTTGATGGAAAAGTAGGCATATGCACTAGTAAAAGTAGTTAAGGCTTTCAGACCTTATCTGGTGTGTGCAAAAGTAAATGCATATGTTCCACATGTAGCAGTAAAAGATAGTTTGAGTCAAAGTGAGGTTACTGGGAAGAGGTGTAAATGGATCAATAGGATTCAAGGATTTGACATTGAACTCCACATAAACAAGCTTGTAAGAGGTCTAGGACTTGCTAAGGAAAATGTGACAAGTATAGAGATGCAACCATGGTATACCAATATTGTTCATTTTCTCAAATATGCTGCTTGTCCACAAGATCTGAATGACAACCAAAGGAGGAGTTTGAGGTTACAGGCTCAAAGGTATGTTTTAATACAGGGTGATCTATTTTGGAAAGATAGTGATGGAATTCTGCTTTTCTATTTAGATAAGTATCAATCTGAAAAGGTTTTAAAAGATATGCACTCTAGGATGTGTGGAGGGAATCATTCAACTAGGTCTACAGCTCATAAAATTATAAGAGCTAGATATTACTAGCTAGTCTTATTTAAGGATACCCACACATATGTCAGAAAATGTGAATCATGCCAGAGGTTTTCAAAGAAATTAAAATTTTCAGGTACCTTGTTATTAAACCCTATGGTTGCAGAGGCCCCTTTTTCTATGTGGGGCATGGATTTTAATGCGGAGCTCCTAGAGAAATCCAGTGGAGGACATAGTCACATTTGGGTGGCTACTAATTATTTTACTAAATGGATAGAGGCTATCCCAACTAAAAAGGAAACTAGTACAGTAGTTATTGAATTCTTGATGAATAACATTGTTACTAGGTTTGGTATTCCCATGAAACTAGTAATGGATAATGCTATGAGATTTAGGTCTCAAGAATTCACTAATTTTTGTGCTAAAATGGGAATAGTTATGTCTTATTCATCCCCATACCATCCACAGGCAAATAGGCAAGCAGAATCTAGTAACAAGAGTATTCTGCAAATTCTAAAGAAGACTTTGAAAAAAAATAAAAGGATGTGGCATGTGAAATTGAAATTGGCACTATGGGCTGACATAATTAATGAAAAGAAAGCAACATGAAGGTCTCCTTTTGAAATGGTATATGGTGTAAAGTCTAGGCTCCCTGTGAACAATTTGTTGCCTATTTACTAGTTCATAAGAGAAGAGGACATGGAAGTCAGTGATCTATTGTAGGATAGGATGATTCAATTAGTGGAGTTGGATGAGATCAGAAGAGAGGGACAAAAGGAGAATGTAAAACTGCAACAGAAAATGAAATATCTCTTTGACAAAAGGGCTACTACTAGAAAGTTCCAGCCAAATGATATAGTTTTGCAATGGAATGCCAGGGCTGAGGACAAAGGAAATCATAAGAAGTTTGGATCCTTGTGGTTAGGACCTTTCATTATTCATCAAATTCATGGAAAGGACTCATAATTCCTAAGAAATTTGGATGGTGAGGAATAGGAATTGCTAGTGCATGGACAATTCCTGAAATATTTCTTCAATTGATTCTATCATTCCATGCACAGTAGTTCTATATATATCTATAGGTGTGTTTGTTTTCCTATTTTAGGTTAGGGTTTTGTGGTCTTCCACCCAGAGATTTGTGGTTTCTTGCTATGAACTTGCATTCAAGCATCCTCAGATAGAGCCACTGTTGGATATATTCTAGGTTTTCTGGGGTCTTTGCTTTTGGTCTTGTTTCAATGTCCTGGCTTATGAAAATGTCTAGTTTAGGGTTTACAATCCCTTAAAATTTGTTATACTTTTGTTTTTAAAGCCTTAAATTTGACATTTTTTCTTTGAAATGGATATTTCTTTGGTTAATGCGAGTGTGCCCTAGTTTATTCTATTCACTCATTACTTTTCGGGTCACTTAAGCCTTCCAATTCTACACGTGGTCATTTTCCCTAGCCTTTGCTGAATCGCACAATGTTTTTTCCCTGTTTGTAAGTCTTTCAATGAATTGGTGACCATAGTGAATCCATTGTTAACTCTCCTTTGTTCGCTGAATCTACTAGTCTTTGTCATGGTTAATTTTAACATCTAGTGACTGTGTGGTCTCCTATTCACTTGATTCTTGGTGGTTTCTTTGAAACATTCAGTGACTTGGAGTGGTGGTTATCTCTTGTTCTCCAAAGTAAATGGCCAAGTTTAAAGTTTTCTAGCGATCCAACGAATACCATTGATCATCTTTGCAATTGGTGGTCAGGTTTTAACCTCTTGACAAATGCGTCCTACAACATATTGTCCAGTGATCTGGTGAATGAAGTCTTGTTCTCATTTTCTCTAGGTTGGTGGCTCTGACAAAATAATTTGGCGAAAGATAAGTTTCCTTGGTCACTTAATCTCAAGAAGGAATGCCAATGTTCTAAGTTATGTGGCGATTGAGTGAATGAAGTGTTCGAGGAATCTCAGAATTAGTTGGTGATGTTCTAAATCCTTCAGTGACCTGGCAAACAAAGTAAAATGGAGGTATGACTTCTTTGTTGCATATTCTCAGAATGAAAAGACTAAAGGTTTAATGGATTGCCCGACTCAGTGACTATTGTCGATTGTTCCTAAGATCTACAGTTAGAGCTTAAGCTCAAGGATTAACCCAAGGTATGAAAAGCATTCAACGAATTGGAGATTTGAATTATTTAGTCAATCTCAAAGCCTGACCATGGTTAAGAATTCCTCTCCAAGATTAAGAGATTTAGCTTGTTCACTGATTCTCTAGATGTGATCATGGTTAAGGCATTATGTTTCATGGCTTAAAATATCATTTGTTCACTGATTCTCCTAGTGTTTGAATGAGTTAAGGAAAAGGCTTTGAGAATTGGTGAAGTCTTTGGTTGCTTATTCTTCAAGTTTAACCATGATTGAATCAAGTATTCTGAGAATGTTAGATTGCCCTCATTTACTAAATTTCTGATTGAGGTGGGGTCATGTTAAGCTTTGAAAGGTAGTCTAAGGACTATTGATCATCGTTGGGATCAACGGTGATCACTGGATCTCCGAACTTGACCTTAGGTCAACATTTCTTTTGGAGATCACGAGTTTCCTTTGTTTGCTGGATCTCTGAACCGTATCTGGTTAAGTTTTCATGCAATCAGTGTTATGAACCATTGCAATGTGGAAAAGGGTACTTTTCCAAGCTGGAAAAAGTAAAAAGTCATCCAATCAAGTTTTAACAAGGGTTTACATTAGTAATTAAAGGTTTTAATGTAAAAAGCCATGGTTATTGCTCTCACACCCTGTTTATGATTTTTTAAATCATCCTGTTAGCATGTACACCATGGCTAGCTATGATTTGAAGGTTGGTAATATGCAAGATTGAATGCAGAAGTGACTTAGGCCGGATGTGTTACGATTTGGAAATCATACGCACATAATTTTTCAAGTAAATAGCCATGACTACATTTCTTTTTGTGCTCAAAGTTATTTTGAAGACAATTGAGATTGTTGGTGCTATAGCAGAGATTGAGTAGCATGAAATTTGTAGAGTTAGGAAGTTCCCATTCCATCAAGATGAGTCATCTAGTGACGAGTGTAGCATCATCCAGTGGGACTACAAAAGAATAGAGTGGAAAGGATAAAGGAAAGCTGAATTATTCAGATGAATTCGTCAGGTTGCTTTCTGGTTCGAATCAAAACAAGAAGGCCATCGACATGGAATTTGAAGATATCATGGACAAATGTAGGGACCCTATCACTTGTGTAGGTTTAGGTTTTACCATATTCTCATACTTTTATAACAATAGGGGTAAAGCTATACCTATTTGTAATGCTTGGGCATTGGGAATGGCAAAGCTTATTGTGCCTGATGTATTTTTAGATGTTGATTTAATCATCAAGCTGGCTAGGTTGTATGATCTCATTTCTAGATGTGTTAGGTGTGAAGACTAGTCTATGTTTATTTCCTTGGATAGGGGGTCCTTCATGAAAGCTTTCAATTTCTATTCTTCCTCCTCCACTGAAATTGATTTAAAAAAAGAAAGGGACAAGTATGCCAGTAACATAGGATTAGTAAAGAGCCAAATAGTCAGGCATATGCCCAAGTAAGATAAGTACATAGCCCCTCTCTCGGCAAGTATGAATGCCCCTTATCTATTTTCATCCCTCAATCATTATATGAAATTCTTGTGTCAAGGGTTATGTAGGGTTTTAGGGATTGATGGGGATGATGAGAAGTTGCCTACTAAGATTTTAATGATAATCCTTGACATTCAGAATTATCACACCAATATTGATTATGATTACATCCAGTGTGTAGTTGATAGGATGCATGAGGGGTTTGTGTCCATCAAGGAAAATAAAAGACCTATTAGATTCATGCACTACTCCCTTGTGATGCATTTGATTCTATACCATCATGTTAATGATTTTGATGCAAGAGTGTTGATGATAAGGACTCATTTTAAGAACATTCCCAACCCAGTGCAATATTGGTTGAGAGTTTTGAATGTCCCATCCAATGAGTGTAACTTCTCCATATTTTAGAATTATTTTGTTCACCCAATTGTTGAAATGTTAGGAAAAAATGTTGTGAGGTTGTCAACTAAGGTCTTGAGAGTTTTAAGACCAATGTAGTATGAAGACAAATGGTCAGGGAACCACAATTAGGGAAATTTATACCTATGGGGCACCTTCATAGTCATTAGGGTTTATGGTTGCCCCCAGCCTCCACATTTTCATCCAAAACATGCACCTCCTAGGGTAGCTATAATGAAATTCATTTGGTAATTAATGTGGACTAACAAAGACCACCTGGTACCTCATAGGAAGGGTACTTTCACACCAAGGAAATTCAGAATTGGTTGCTTCTTGATTGGAAAAAGAGCACTAGATCAAGTTAGTAGCTGGCTAAATTAGTTCAAGATGACTACAGGTACTTGCCGGTATGTTGACTTTGAAGGTTTCATCAGAATAGCCAGGATGACTTTGATTCCTAACATTGGAACAATCAAAGAGCATGAGGGCCTAGATGAGGAGGATGTAATAAGAAATATGATGGATCTACATGAAGCAGGGAGATGATGGACCAAATAATTTGATTTGCTAGACACAGAGGCCAAGCTGAAGGTGATAGGAATTCCTTTTGGTGGTTTTTTCCCTGAGCTCCCATACCTGCAAAGAATGGAAAAAATGATAGAAATGCATGGAACCTTTTCTAATTAGTTGGAGGGGTTACTTGAGGAGAAGTTAGAGGTACCAAGAAATTATTCCACCTCTAAACCTAAAGAATTCACTGATTAGTCGCAAGAAGGTAGTAGTCCACCTCCAGTCGGGGAAGCACAAATCATTGACTTAACTCAAGATTCAATGGAGGTTGAGGCTACTTAAGAGCTACCATTGAAGAAAAAGAGGCTAGAGGTTGGTGAGCCTTCAAAGGTGAGAAATAAAAAGAAGGTAGTTGATAGTGCTTTAGTTCTTGTGATCGGTAAAAGAGCCTACCACCATTAATTAAGAAAGGCTATCAGAGAAGGAAAGAAAATTGTGTCAAAAGAATAAGGGGAGTTACCCTTGATATTAGGAATAGAAGAAAGAGAGCTATACCAAGAAGAGTTTCTCAGTGATGACCAATTCATAAATAGCAAGGAATTCAAGGATTTCCTCATTTGGAGGAAGCATGAGTAGGTGAAGAAGTCTATGCCCGAGGGTATGGAACCATGTGAAGAGACTTTAACAGCTCTAACATCATATGATCCCAGTCTTGAGAAGATCACTATGGAGGAGGCAAGAGAAATGGTTAAATCAAGTGGCATGCTTTTGAATCCTGGATGGGATTTGAATTCTACCTTTATCATTGGCCAAATTAGAAAACAACCTAAGGGAGGCTTGTCATATGAGGTGCATATTGATGACATGATTAGAGGGAGTGGTTATGAGCCCAAGTCACAAGCTGTTGAACTTTGGTCTTTGGCCTCAAGAATTTAGAAGAAATCTTTGGTAAGCATTGAAGAGAAGATGGAAGGTAATAAGATTGTCTGGACTATCCAAAACACCACCAATCTTGAGGTGTCTAAGGCAGTAACACACTTGGCTCACCTCAATGAAGCCAAAACTATCTACTTGTTAGAAAGGTATGAAAAATTATTTGACAACTCATTGAGGGTTGCGAAGGATAGAGATTTAAAAATTATGATGATCAAGAAAATGGAGGGTGAATTGGAGGAACTAAGAGAAAAGCTTGAAGAAGTTGTTAAGGCATTTCCTCACCCACCTTTGCAAATTGAGGTGCCTCCTCAACCCGAAGTAGAGGTTCTTGACCATCAAGTGGAAGATCTAGAGAAAAGAAGACTAGAAGCAGCCCTAAAAACTATGGCTGGTGTTGTGCAACATAGATAGGACAAGATAAAAGAAAATATGGAGTCAGTTCATTAGTCTATCATCATGTTACACAAGATAAATGATAAAATAAATGATTCACTGGCTACTTTGGAGCCACTTCACAACATTTGGTCCAGGAGGAGTTTGTTATTTGAAAAACTTGATGATTTGTAGGAGTGTAGGCCTAATATCCCTGAGGTGGTAATAGAAGTTTATGAAAATATTGGATTGGTTATTGTTGTTTTAAAGTTTTTCAAAGGGAAGTCAAATCAGGTGAGAGCCAAGTTGGCTATGTTTCTCAAAGATTACAGTTATTTTTTTCCCTCTGTTTTCAATGATGATGGAAGTGTGGTAAGTTTTGATGAATGGAGGTCATCGATGGATCAATTGGTAATCAGAAAAGAGGCCTTTCTCAAAGGTGATAATGTTTTAGACTTAGATGGTTGCAATAGTATAATTGACAGTTTGTTCAAAGTTGAAGGTGATTGCACATTGTTTGTTGCAGAGGTTAAAGCTATAACTGATTCCAAGTGGGACCCACAAATCAAATCACTACAAGAGTTGCAGAGTTTGAATTGGATTTCTGATGATGATGTGACAACTTGGGACAAAATGACACAGAAAAAGAAGAAGAAGCCAGCTATCCAGGAGCTAGAGGGAAAGGAAGAAGAATAAAGTACACATGACACCTGATCTAGAATTTGAGGGAGAGCATGTTTCAAGAAAAGGATGATGTAAGTTAGCCTATATTGGCAGTTATCATTCATGCTAAAAATCAAAGTAACTACTCTGAAATATCTCTAGACAAAGGTGCCACCTGTGAAGATGCCAGTAGTTGTGAACTACTTTTTGTTGTTGTAATCACTATCTTTTGGTTGGTACTTTTTGTCTTTAGTGCAAGTCATTTTCCTGGCCATCTGGAGCTTGTTGCATCTTTTCAATGATTCCAAGGTGGCTAGAGGTATATATAGCAAATTTTTCTCTTTTTTAAGGGTGGTGAAAGTTTTTGTAAAGAAAGACTGAATATAGAATCTGACTTCTTCGAAAGTTTTTGTTAAAAATT
This sequence comes from Chamaecyparis obtusa, assembly GCA_027943335.1. NCBI lineage: Eukaryota > Viridiplantae > Streptophyta > Pinopsida > Cupressales > Cupressaceae > Chamaecyparis > Chamaecyparis obtusa. Next base: position 185,808 of record BSBK01000970.1, read on the forward strand.
GTAATGGATATAGTTGAAGATTAATACAAATATATTGGAATTTCATTGCCAACTCTGGTTGTCTTTGTGTATGGAATTTATTATGCATTAATTAGTAAGGATTTTTAATGTGTTATTCACAACGTGAATATAGGGGTTGAGCTCAAGTTTCTCTCAAGGAGAGAGTAAACCTTTAGGGAGGTCTCTAGGATTTGAAGATCTATACATGAATTTGATGGTAGGGATGGGAATTGGGAGAATGAATTTTTAGGCAATTTATTTGAATTTCAGTATCTTTGTGCTAATAGGATTCTGTAGTTATTAAATTTTGACTCTAGCCCAATGAATAAGGCACTAGTTTAGTTCAATTTGCATCTGTTCACCATCATTTTATTAAAAACTATCTCTGTTTAATTTTATTTGTATGTTTATGAGTTGCATTGGCTATGTCAAAAGCATAGATCAATTTTATAATTCTTTGAAGAAGCACTTGAGAGAGGTTATCCTTCCTTGAGTTTAACTCAAAAAAAGAAGAAGGATGAATGTCCTTAGGTCACTGTTCCATACTATCTTAGTTGTAATTTTTATTATGCTGCTCTGTATTAGGATAATCTGGGTTGTCCTCAGATTAGTGGTGTTTTATTGAGTTAATTTTGAGAGGGAGATAGTATAGCATTGAGGGATTTGATTTGTAATTTGAAGTTTACTTGAAAAATAGTGAGTTATTGAAAGGTAAACCTACCTGAGTATTACTCAAAGTGAAGAAGGCTTGAAGCATTAATACCTTAGCATTTAAATTGTGCTGGATGTAACTGTTGGGAGTACATGAATCTTGTGTTTAGTGAATTTCTTGAATATTTTAATCATTTGCAAGTTTGCGTGCTAATAGTACCCACAACTATGCACTAAAAATATAGAATCCCTGTTAGGAGATCTAGCCCTGTTAGGAGCTAAGTATTACATAGTACATTTCCTTGTTAGAGGAATATAAACCATGTTAAAGGTATAAAAAACCCTGTTAAAGGTATATTGAGCTTACAACTCCTACAATCAACAATTCAGTTACAAAAGTGTTGTTTAAGGATGAAAAATACAAGCATCTGCTATACTTTGATAATTCTAGTTATAGCTCTCAATAATCTATGTCAATCTCTAATCTCAAATATTCTTTCAATCATCACTAATATCCCAAACTCACATTGATATCTCATACATATCTTTCATACTTATTGCTTCCACAAAACACTATTTATTTATATATATTATGCCATCTAGTCAGCTCTCAAATACAATACAAAACATAATAATTACTTATGCAAATAAAAAATACTAAGTCAGAGTTCTTGTATTACCAAAGTGTTGGTAGTATACAATCTTTATCTAACTTAGCACATTACCATTCCATCTAGCATTCCCTTAATCATTGTGACTGTTATTATGCCCTATTTCATTGTTCCTCTGTCTTCACATGCCTTCATATCATTGTAACTTGCTGATATCAACACCATAACACACATGACCTTAAATGAAGCTCATACATATCCCAAAATGTCTTCTTCTAAGCTCACAATCCATTCTATACCATATACTATCTTCGCTCACCAAAACAATACTATAGAACTCTATAAATTTGATTTTGTACTTAGTCATTTTCATGACTGTGTCTCCCACACTCATTCTTACTACATGATATCACTATAATATAAGTTTTTCCATAAATAAAAACCTTCAAGTGATCCATAATTCTCCCAAAACGTCACTTTCAACCAATCTCTCCCTTTGGCATTGATGACAACACTTGCAAAAAATGACTAAGTGTCCAAAACATTATCTTCCTTCTACTTTGACTAATTGTCCAAAACACTATCTTCCTTCTAATTTTATTTTCTATATACATATACATATTCTTCTTCCCTTTATTCTTCACTTCTTCTCATTTTTCTATTCTCTTCTTCTTCCCCTTTGACATCAATGGAAAAGGTACATACAAAATTGCAAAATTTCAAAAGTGTAGGACTTAGTGCTTACTCACCAACTTTAGAATATCTTGGAAGGAATCTTCCAAGGTCTTCACTTCATCATTCCATGAATTAATTAATATTTCACTAACATGAATCAATCCATTCATCACATAAGATGAAATCTCTACTACCTTCATCTCAGTGGGTACATATGTGGTCATTAAATGTTCAATCTTTTCCATCTTGGTGAGATGAGCTTCGAGAATTGATAGCTTAGGAGTGATTAAACTCTTCATCATACCAAATCTTGTCATTAGTCTCCCTTTCTCTATATCCAAAATAGTTACCTTATCCAAAATTTTGGATGTCTTCTTGTCCATCTCTAATATAGTTTGTGAGGAGGTCTCACAATTGTCTATCATGTTGTCCAATGTAGCCCTATCATTAGCTATAATGTCATCAATATTCTTGATCTGTCTGATAGGATTGATGCAATAAATATATACCTTTCTTCCTTGTGCAACACAAATTTTGGCCTTAATTGTAGTTTCTTTTAGAATGCCCAAGTCCCATGTAATAGACTAGCATACTCTCTTCAACTTCTTCTCTAGGTATCTCTTCTCTTCCTTTTCCTCTGTGATCTTCACCAAAGAATCATGATGGTTGTCGAAGTTGTCTAGTGCCATGTTTAGGTTCTCCGCATCATCTTTACCTTGAAATATAAGAGGTATAGGGAGTATTTTTTTCATAGGATCTATTTCCCTAGCAAATACCATGAAAGATAGTCTCATTAACTCATCCTCATTCATGCTTTCTACATCAGTGCTCACAGGCTTGGCCATACTTGCCAACAATAAGGTGGAGGGGTTATCAAGTTCTTGTTTGATCTAAATTATCACCTCTTCTTCTTTGTCTGTCCCTATCTCTTTTCTTTGTTCTTCCTCTTTTTGTCCTTCCTTTTCCTGTCCTTTCTCTTCCTTTATTTCTTGTTTTTTTCCTTCCTCTCTCTGTCCTTCCTCTTCTTCTATCATCAAACTATCTATGTTTCCTTGAAATGGGTAACTCTCATGTAGTGAAGTCTCAAGGGTCATAGGCACACTAGAAGCAAAGAAGTCTGGTTGCTTGTCAACTTCGCTTGCTTACATACTCTCCTCAACTATCTTAGAGCTTTCTCCCATTCCCAAAGGTGTAGGCTTGGTAGCTTTGGGAGGTGAAGTCTTCTCAGGCATGTCACTCATTAGTACTTGATCCAATGCCTTCTGAGTATCTTTAATTACTTCATCATATTTCCTTGCCATTATCTTTACAAGTCTTGCCTTAGTCTTTAGTAGGGGTTTTAGCTCTTTAATTATTCTCTCCCTTTCATGTACTAAAACTATAGGAAACATATCTTCAAGAGCCTTATTTCTTATTTCCTCATCTTTAGTATGAGCCAATTGTTTTCTGATTTCTAACTTGCTATATAAGTCTTTAGGAATACTGCCTTCAAATGCTAACAAATTCTTCTTATAAAATAGAAAGTGCTCAATCACTATATCTTCAATCATTGATTGATTATTAGAATCACACCTTTCATAATATCTATTCAATGTCTTCAAATTTTCATCTCTTATTATTCTTTTATGTAATATTTTGATATCTAGTTTCCATAGGTTTTCTGCCTTCTTCTGTTCTACTTTATCTTCTTTCTTCTCTATCACCTTATCTTATTTTCTCTTATCTTCTATTTCAACTTTTTTCTTATTAGGGCTGCTAGGTCTATTTGATCTTGTAGATCTCCTAGGAGTTCTCCTAGGTGCATTCTCTTGTGATATCTTCTCAGGGGTGATTGATAAAATAATTACATCAAAAGTGGTACTTACTATCTTTTTAGCTTCAGAAGGTGGAGGGGATTTAATCCTCATGCTAGAAGATCCTTTTTTCATCTTAGTTCTTACTTTGTTTAGTTGTTCCTTTGTGATTCCAACCTTCGCTTCTATTTCATCAACCATATTTTCTATCTTCCTCTTCCTTGTTCCTTTAACCTATTCTTCTCCAACCTTTGCTGAATTTTTCTCATAGGTTACCCATCTCTCTTCATATGTATCTATCTCATATGCTAGTACATGTTCAATCTACATTACAAGAACCTTAGAACTAACCTCCTATCCCATAGGGTAGCACCATTTCTTCCTAGGTTCTACTACTTCAAAGCAAACATAATCAATTTCAACCATGAAATAGATTGTATCCTTATATCTTTCAACTAGTTCCTTGGGAAATTTTTACCTTTCCTTCATTTTCCTTTGAAAAATTTTGATCATAGCAAACAAATCACCATCTACCCAGTCTTTGTTCTATCTTTGGTAGCTCTTTGATATTTGTACACCAGTAGGTATGGTGTCCTTCCATGCTCTAGGGTGCATTCTAGGAAACTTGTGCTCAATATGAATGTGCATATGAATCAAGAGTGAACCAAATTTGAATGCTTTTGACTTGTCCTTCTTACCAATCCTCCCATTCTCCAAGAATTATTGTGCCAAAATCTTGCATAGGTTATACTTGGTGTTTTCCTTCACCATTCTATAGGCCATCATTATGACTCTTGCTGATACAAAATTAGGTCTGCTACTATAGTATAGGTTATATCCTAGTAGCATTACTTCCAGTCTCACATCTTGTTGAAATATATCATTGATAGTCATCACTAGCTTGTCCCATTTGGAATGTGTTAGGGTTTCTACTTTCTTCTTAATGTTTTTCTCTACCATAGGGATGGCTCTAGTCTTGTCTAGTCTAGTTACATCATTAATTAACTGACTACATATCTTCACAAGCTAATGTACTATCTAGATAAAATGATCATGTATTCTTCTTAGGATAATCTTGAACCATTTAGTCCCACTGAATTCATTCAGGATCGTTAGCTTTATGACAGATTGGTCTTCTAAGTGTTTGAATTCTTCCTTCATTTTACCATCAAAGTCTATCATCTCATCTATTTACCTATATATCTATGCATCCCCTATAGTCTCATACTTATAACGAATGTAAGACCTAATATCCTCTACATGAAGGATGTTACATGGGGTTTGCAAAAATACTCCTCCCGGATCATCCTTACAAGATTTAAAGGGGTGTCTTTTAAACTTATACCTTGGCTTATTAATAACATCATAGTGTAGCATCCGAAAATGGAAGCACTTCCATTTAGGACTAGTTTAGCCCTCCAAGTAAGTGGTTTGGGGTCATGTCAAACACCTTGAATGAGTCTTTGTCTTGGATCTAGATTTTTCCCTTGTTCTGACCCATTTTCCACTTCTTTTCTATATAATTCTAGTGTCTTGAATTGAAATTCTAAGATTCTTGACCTTAGGGTCGACCCAGGGTCCAAATTTCAAGATCCCAAATTTTTTGGATCTAGGGTTTCGGAAAGATTTATTTCTTGCTTCCAGGTTGGCTATTTCAGGATTGGAAATGGTAAACTCTTAAATTATATTTAATTTAGGTCCACTTTTAAGGGTATAGGTTTAATGGGAATTTAGTTCTCCTATGTTGGCCTCTCTAGAAGTTTGTGCCCTAGACTAGTATAAAAGGAAGCCTTGTCCTCTCATTTTCTCTATCAAGTATCAAGTTTTTCCATCACACATCAAGCACATCAGGCATCCATCAAGAAGAAAGAAAGAAGGACAAGGAAAGAATTCAAGCATTCATTTATCTTCAAGCATTCAATATTTAAAATCATCAAGGAGATCCATTGGTAGCTATTGAAGGATTCAATCTCTATGGAGCCCTATTATTGAAGATATCTCCATCCACATCCATTCAATCTTCTTCCTATTCCAAGATCCATTCAAGATTGGTGTTGAAGATCTAAAGACAATTGATTTGAGACATCCTACATACAATTATACATTCATTTGTAGCATCCATACTTGTGGATTCAAGGATTTGAATCCTCCACAAGGGTTTCAACATATGCAAGGTGAATTATTCCATTTACTTTGTTTATTAATGCAATTTCAATTCAATTTCAAGGTTAATTCCTAAATTGGGGTTTGACCAAGGCAAACCCCTCCCACCCAACAAAAAAAAACCATTTTTCTTGTATGAACAGGTATAGAACAATGAATTACAGTGCAGATTTGGACACCCTTTGCAAAACACTTTTAAGATCTGCGAATAGAATTTCCATTAGAGCAGCGCATGTCAAGGTCGACATAAAGGGGTCAAGGTTGACCTTTACCCCTAGGTAAAAGTCAATCTTTCTTAGAAAATAAAAATATTTTTGGGTTTTGTAGATCTCACAGTTTCAATTCAAGTCTATGAAAATCAATAGTTTCTAAGACTGTCTGACAAGGTTTTCAGCAGATTCATTTTTAGAGGTAAGTACTTTTTATTTCTTCATTTCAATATTAGTCTTCTAGATTTACTTTCCATATCATTAAAATTGTATGTATGTGTTAAATATTGGTTTAGGCTATCTTTTATGTGCAAACCCCCATTGTTCTAGACCCCATCCATATTTTCCACCATACATTTTGGTGAACCTATTTTACATCAACTCTTTCTTTTTGGTGTTATATTTCCCTTTGTATTATCTTGTGTGTTCACCTCCACTATAAATTTTGGTGACCCCGATGAGCTTACCCCCTATCTTTTGTGCAATTAGATGCCTTATTGGGTTTGTGGTGTTTGATTTCCTTTTCATGCTTATAAATTTCATTTGAATGCATTTGGATATATCTAGATCTATTTTCTATGCATTTATTTATTCGTTATCATGTTGCACAAGTTTTTTCAAGTGTTTTTCAAGTGCTTTATTGATAACAACATAATGTATACACTTCATGCAGAGGATGTGCCAAATACGTGTTTGAATATTAAAACCTACAATACTCCTATTCCTAATCCTTCTTCCTCTAATGCTCTTCCTAGCAATGATTGAGGATCCTTGGATTTTAATCCTACCTTTATGGGAGAGTATAAGGTTTCTGATCTTGATTTTATGAAGAAACAAAGACAGTTTGAACAATGAGCTTTTGCTTCTACTTCTAACACCCTTCGTAATAACTTTATCATTGCTTCTACCCACAATGAATCTATCAAACCTACTAATGATGACATAGTGATTACTAAAGTTTTATTGACTCCTTCTAATATGGCTTCTCATTATGGTCTCGGTTATCATTTCCTAGTTAAACAAGGATTCAATGGTCAAGGATGTGGTAAGCATAAAGAGGGAATTGAAATGCTCTTACAGAATGGGGGCATGAGCATTCTTATGGATTGGGATTTACTCCTCAACAAAAAATCAATAACAACAACTCAAATAACACTTCAAAACATGATGAACCTATGAAGGAATTTGACCAAGAAGTTCTTTTTCCTGAACTCCTTCGTGCTAAGATGATTACTAGACCTAAACACAAAAAGAAATGTAGTCCACACTTGAAGACTCTTCCTTTTTGTTTGTTTCATAGTTTTCATGATCACTCTATGAATGAATGTCAAGCTTTACATTATAAGATTAGGCATCTCATTGATAGTAAGGTTATTTATATATCATGTGGCAATGAGCTGTATTTCAATCCCATTTTCCCTAAATAACATTTATGTTCCTATTATGGAGCTCCACATTATGTAAACAATGTTAGCCTAATCCTTCGGGGCTCATTGTCTTGTATAGTGTTGTGAGAAATATAATAGGTCCCCTTCCATCCTTGTTGTGAGAAAGGATGCCATCTCCTTTTCTAGCTTTCTGGGATCCACTTTTCCCTTGGTTAATCAATATCTATCTATTATGTGATATCCAATCATAGATGAAAATTTTGGTTTACATTGAGGATCTCCTTCCTTGATCATAACCTCTTTCATTGTTTGACATTGGGTTTCCATGGTTGATAAATCTCTCACCTTGGAAGTTGAATAGTGTGCTATCCCTCACAAGGGTTACTTTTTTCCCTTCTTGCATGATATCTCTTTTAATTCTTCCCTTCCATGGCCTCATAGGAGTTGTGACCTTCTTGGCTTGGACTGGGTTTTGTCTATGGATATTGTCTTCATATTGAAGAAGGCTTTATCCTTGTTCTTTTCTTTCCTTAACATGTCAAAATAGTAGGTATTTTTCCATCTTAAGGAGGGGGGCATATATATGGCCTCCCTCATTCTATATTATGCATTTTTGTTCTAACCTTTTGTTTTGTAGCATGCTAAATCCTTGGAAGGTAACACACATAAGTTTCTAAATCCTCAAGAGACATGCATTTCCAATTTCAAATATGTTAAATCCTTGGAAGGTAACACACATAAGTTGCTAAATCCCAAAGAGATACACATTTTACAAATGTATTCTATGGTGATATGCAGATATGGATCCATGGGTACTTCATAAAATCCTTCAGAAAATGCTCTACATACATGCACAAAGCTGCCAGAAGGTGCACAACTTTATGGGGTGACTATCAAGTGCTTTCTTGGTGGGCCATCCTATCCTTTTTTGTGGTTCGTAGTGAGATACACACATCTTATTGGGTGAGCTAGCCACTCCTCTCTCCCCTTTTCTCTCTTTTTTCTAGAGATGTCTCTCTTATTGTAATCTTGGAGTTGATGAAGAATTGAGTCCTTGGGGGCTTGAGGACTCCTTTGTCCCTTTGATTTCAATAAGATTGTATTTTTCTTTATGGTGCCCTTTACCAAGAGTTTGCATCGAGTCCATACTCTTGCTAAAGTGGGGGCTAAATGCAGCATCAAAAAATGGAAGCACTTCCATTTAGGACTGGTTTAGCCCTTCGAGTAAGTGGTTTGGGGTCATGTCAAATGCCTTGAATGGGTCTTTGACTTGGATCTATGTTTTTCCCCTATTCTGCCCCATTTTCAATTTCTTTTCTACATAATTCTCACATCTTGAATTGAAATTCTAATATTCTTGACCTCAAGGTCAAGGTTGACCTTTTAGGTCATGACCTTGACCTAGGGTCCAAATTTCAAGATCCCAAAGTTTTCAAATGTTGGGTTTTGGAAAGATTTATTTCCCACTTTCGGGTCGGCTGTTTCGGGCTTCAAAATGGTAAACTCTTAAATTATATTTAATTTAGGTCCACTTCTAAGGGTATAGGCTTAATGGGAATTTAATTCTCCTATTTTGGCCTCTCTAGAAGTTTGTACCCTAGACTAGTATAAAATGAAGCCTTCTCTCATTTTCTGCATCAAGTATCAAGGTTTTCCATCACACATCAAGCACATCAGGGATCCATCAAGAAGAAAGAAAGAAGGAGAAGGAAAGCATTAAAGAATGCATTCATCTTCAAGCATTCAACATTTAAATTCATCAAGGAGATCCATCGGTAGCCATTGAAGGATTCATTCTCTATGGAGCCCTCTTGTTGAAGATTTCTCCATACACATCCCTTCAAGCTTCTTCCTATTCCAAGATCCATTCAAGATTGGAATTGAATATCTAAAGACAATTGATTTGAGACATACTACATACAATTTTACATTCATTTGGAGCATCCATAGTTATGGATTCAAGGATTCAAATTCTCCACAAGGGTTTCAAAATAGGCAAGGTGAATTGTTCCATTAGTTTTGTTTATTACTGCAGTTTCAACTCAATTTCAGGGTTAATTCCTAAATTGTAGTTTGACCAAGGCAAACCCCTCCCCCCCAAATAAACAAAACCATTTTTCTTTCAAGAACAGGTATGGAACATTGAATTACAATGCAGATTTGGACACCCTTTTTGGAAAACTTTTGGGATCCGCAAATAGAATTTCCGTTGGAGCAGCACATGTCAAGGTTGACATAAAGGGTTCAAGGTTGACCTTTACCCCTAGGTCAAGGTTGACCTTTCTTAGAAAAGAAAAGGATTTATGGGTTTTGTAGATCTCACAGTTTCAGTTCACGAAGATGTTAATCAATAGTTCTAGAGACCATCTGAAAAGGTTTTCAGAAGATTCCTTATTGGAGGTAAGTACTTTTTATTTCTTCATTTCAATATTAGTCTTCTAGATTTACTTTCCATATCATTAGAATTTCATGTATGTGTTAAATATTGGTTTAGGGTCTCTTTTATGTGAAAACCCACATTGTTCTAGACCCCATCCATATTTTCCACCATACATAGATCAAAGGTACATCCATAGCTTCTTGATAAAGTATATGATCTAAATACTTTGAATATGTTGAACTCTAAAATTTTTGCTTTGATCGATCGCACAATGTAGCTGCTAGGTAATTGATATGCTTCTTCACTCTACTCTCCTTGGTCGATGCTTATCAAATGGGGAAGAAATGAGATGCCTTGAGGTCTTTTATCCATCACCAAGTGAGTAAGTGCATTTATCATAGTTAGCTCAACTTTGCATAGTGTCCAGTCAAACACAAATCTTGTGCTCATAGGATATGAATCTCCAAATACTACGATCATAGATATAGACTCCATAGTGTCTGTATACACCATATTTAAGCTCACATGAGCTCATTCCACATAATCAAGGGCTAGATATAATCTATTTCCTACATCCAATGCTCCCCCTAAGGCCATGCTTAGCTTTTTAGGTCAATGTAGCAATGTTGAAATCAAGTGAAGGCACAGTAGTATCTACTATCTCTCCCTGAACTAATGCCTTATTAAAATATTTTACCTTCCATATCTTTTCATTATGTTCATTTGCTGGTTTCTTGAAATGGTTCTTGAATTCATCCATGTATTCACCAAGACTTTTACCACTATCACCAATATTCTTCTTTATAACCATAGGAGGTGGTCCTCTTCTTTTGTCCATTCTATTGTACCTACAAAACTTTGCTATATGTCCTAAGTTGTTTCATTTATAACATATGGGTGGTCTTCTATCTTGATTAATCTATAGTTTTCAAAACCATGCAGTATGCCCAAGGTTGTCTCATTTTTAGCATGTGATCTTTTTTATTGATTATTCTATGATGTAATCTTGTTTTTTTCTTGACTGATCAAGTTTCCTACATTCTACTTTCTTGTGTCCATATGCATAATAGTTGTAACAAATAACTAGTAAAGGGTTTGAAAGGGCATTTACCTTTACGATATCTTTTCATGTTTCCAAGTTTGTTGCATCCATAACATCTACCTCTGAAAGGTCTAGTCTAATCTATAGGTCTCTCAAGAGTAAGTCTATATTCAACCTTCACTTCATGTGATTATTCATGAGTTTTAGAACATTCTCCTTCATTGTATCCAACTCTAGTCATATATCCTTTAGGTTTCTGTCTCTCTCTTTGTTCATCAATCTTATCACTTCTCATATGTAACTTCTCAATGTGTAATTTGGCTTGAGTGAGTTCAGCTTTAATGATTTGATTGTACTTCTCCAATTCCAAGAATTTATCCTTGCAGTGATCAAGTTCAATCTGCATTTCTCCTATCTTCATGTTTTGTCCTTTTAGAGTCTCTTCAACTTTGAATATTGCATCCTTTTCATGTTCAATCTCTTTAATCATTAGAAAATTAATTTGTTCTTTTTCTTTCTCTAGCTTCTTTACTTGGTATGATGTATCATTGTTTGAATCCTCATTGTTCTTTTCCATAAGGTCTTGTCTCTAACTTCTAGAAAGTTCAAGTTGTTTCTTTATTTTCTTGATAAAACCTTCTACTCTTCTTAAATTGAATTTCAAATCTCCATTCTCAGCCTTTTCTTTGTCCAGGTCATCAAGTGATGCTTCAAAGTTCTCTTGCAAATTTTTTGAATCCATTTTGATCTTCCTTAAGCTATTAGGCTTTATCTCCAAGGGCCAATAGCTCTGATACCAATTGTTAAGATTGCATAATACTAAGAGGGAGGGTGAATCAATATTACAACACTTTAAGTTAAACTTCAACCAATTCTTAATAAACCATACAAATGTTTAAATGAAAAGAACATAGACACATAACTCATAACACCATTATTTGTTTTCGATGAAACCCTAGCCAAGGCAAAACTTGGGTGGGGATGGTACCCTCAACTATGCACTAAAATATAGAATCCATGTTAGGAGATCTAGCCCTGCTAGGAGCTGAGTATTACATAGTAAATTTCCTTGTTATAGGAATATAAACCTTGTTAAAGGTATACAAAACCCCGTTAAAGGTATACCGAGCTTACAACTCTTACAATCAACAATTTAGTTAAAGAAGTGTTCTTTAAGGATGAACAATATAAGCATCTTCTATGCTTTGATAGTTATAGTTATGGGTCTCATTAATATTTGTCAATCTCTGGTTTCATATCTTCTATCAACCATCACTAATATCCGAAACTCACATTCATATCTCATACATATCTTTCATACTTATTGCTTCAACAAAAAACTCTTTATTTATATCTATTCTGTCATCCAGTCGACTCTCAAATATAATACAAAACATTATAATTACTTATGAAAATAAAAAATACTAAGTTGGTGACCTTGTATTACCAAAGTGTCAATAGTATACAATCTTTATCTGACTTAGCACATTACTATTAGGAATGGGAACACTGAGAGGGGGGCGGGTGAATCAATGTTCACTGTATTTTAACTTTTCACTTTAATCTTTATACTGAACTTAAATGCTTAAGTATTGAAATAAGAATTCACATAAACATGAAACATGAAATCAACACATGACACCAATATGGTTATGAGGAAACCCAAATAGGTAAAAACCTTGGTGGGAATTGACACCCACTAATATTTTGCACTAGTGTTTTGTGATCCTTGTTAGAAGATCCTTTACCCTGTTAGGAGTAGCTTTATAATGCTTTAAGTACAGTAGACCTTGTTAAGAGTCAGACCCTATTAGGAGTCTTTTACAATTATCCCTATTAGGGGAGAAGATGCACTATCCGAGAGCTCACTGCTCAAGTGGTGAAGGCTACAACCTTTTGATCTCAGATACAAACTATATCTGCCAGGTGAATTGTCACTGTGACACTACTTGTTAGATCAGTTCCTTTGATGCGCTGATGCTTTGAACTCTAGAAAATCTCTAATACATCTTCTAGTGTCTTCTCACACTTATGTTCTACTTGTTACAACTTTCTATACACTTCCATACTGAATACAATGGGTGCACCTTATATTTATACGTCTATACAAAATACACATTTAGGTTGGCCCTATAACTAATTACAAACAATGCTTCCAAATGAATTGGCTTAAGCATGCTTACAATTATACATATAAACATTTTGACAACCTAAATACAATGGGTGCATAGCCTTTACAATATTGAATTATAACTGTAAACCAAAATACTAACTGTTAGCTCCATGCTCTGTTCAATGCTGGCACACATTGGCTGTACAACTTCAACTGACTATAACTTTCTCATACTTGAACATCTTATCATGCACTCATAGAATAAGCAAGAATATATTCTAACCAACTTAACTTATAGGGCACATACCATAATTCATCCATACACATGTGCGTTAATGCTCTGAGCTGCAGGAACTCTGTACAATGTCCATTCTTCAACACTTAACTAATTTTTTATCTTTTCTTCAAGTGTGCTAACCGCAAACTACTATATGACTTTGTTTCCATAATGAAAACACTATATCTAGTCATATACCTCAGTATAGACAACTTTCCAACAATCTGCCCCTTTTTCATTGATGGCAACAAAGGAATATGGCCAAGTTGCTAACTGTCCCTAAACACAAAAAACTTTTGTCTTCTATACATAATCTTATATCTCCCTATACATATTATAATCCATATTCTATACACAACTCCCCCTTTGACATTAATGACAAAGGTGTACCAAAAAAAATTGTATCTACACATACTTACTTAGGGAAAACATCTAGATATGCTATCTTAAGGTTCTGGATCTCCTTCTTCCAAAAAGTTATCAAGGAGTTAACTATCTAGAGATGGGCGCATAAATCATATTGAAGCTTCTCCATCTTCTTCAAATCTATGCTCAGACCTTAATCATAGGTTATCATGGTGGCATCAATCTCCTTGATATTTTGATTGAGAACGTCTAGTGAGGGCGTAAGAGCATTCCTCAATTGAGTCTGTCTAGATCTTATTTTTGCCATCTCTTTCTTTGCCTTCTCAATTTTGTCCAACTAACCTTCGTAGACATTTTTACACACGTTCACATCAGTGGATGTTTCTTTCAATGAACTCTTTACCTGCTCAATCATATCTTCTACCTCTTTTATTTTCTTAAGATGGGCATCAATAAGCTTATCCTGATCCATGCAGTCTGCAATGAATTTCCTTCCTTGATCAGCAAATTCTTTTAAGGATGCTTTTCCTGTCTTGAGTGAACTCATTCAATCTCTTCTTCAGGTACTTCTCTTCTGCAACTTTGGATGTAGATTCTTCAAGGCTTGAAAAATTACTTTTGAACTATGAGATAACTATACTCACATCATCAACCGAGTGTACCTTAGACACTTTCTTATCTTCTAACAATAGATTGTTCAGTATGTTCACAAATTCCACAAGGAGAGGATTTCTCATTACTTGTTTCTCCTTTGCCTTCTCCATAGCTAGAACGCTGAACTTAATCAGGTCTTCTTCTCTCCATGAGTCCAAACTAGATGTGTCAGGTGTTAAAATTGACAACAATGCATGGTAGGGAGTGATGGGAGTGCTATCCATCACTTCTAGTTTTACATTGGCTAGTTCCACAGAGGTTTCATCTTTTTCTTGTTCTTTTTCTTCTTTCTTTTCTTCCTCTTCTATTTTGTCTTCTTCTTTCTTATCTGATATATTTTCAATGTGTACTTCTTGATGAGTGGGAGGTGAGCTACTACATTAAATTTCAGGTTCTTGTATGCTCACAAAAGCTTCCTCAAACTTGTCCAATTCTGTGTTAGTGGCCACCATGGCTATCTCCACATTATCAATGACAATGGTGTTGTCCTTGAGTGATTTTGACATGGGCGTAGACTTATATAACTCTATTTGTACTTCCACTATAGGTGCTTAATCTTGAGGACCTTTAGATTTTTCCTTGATGGTCTCTGACCCTTTAGTGACCTTTGTGGGTACATTAGTTGTAGGCACAGTAGGTGGATACATGTTTCTATTCATGAATACCTTCTCAAAGGATTTTTCTATCTCTTTTGCATTTAACTCATAATTCTTATCCATTATGTTTAGAGTCCTTGTCTTTATTCTAAGGTGAGGCTTCACCAGATCTAACAACAATTTCTTCTCTTCTAGCTCACATATAGGAAGGGTATCACCAAGAATCTTTTACCTTATCCGCAGATCTTCCTCAATAGCCTGTCTCTTTTGGAATTCAAGGATATTCCATACTTTGTCAGGAATCATTGTTTTAAGTTCCAAGACTATTTTATTGAACTTTAGCATGTTCTTGACCAACATACCATGAATCTCAGATTTGTTTATTTCATTGTACTTGTCATAGAATTTCCCTACTTGGTCAATTATTCCCTCATCAACTATTCTGGCACTTAGCACATTGAGACTGGGTTTGAAGCTTACTTCAGGAGGTGCTTGGGTGTTTCTTCTATTTCTTGTGACTCTCGAGGATGGATGACTAGTGCCAACATCTTTCTTGCTCTTTGGCATTGCCTTATACTTGGGAGGAGCAGTAAGGTCAATGGTTTCCTTGGGTACAGAAGGAGTATCATCTTCTTTACCTTTCTGACTATCATCTTTTTCAATTTTTATCTTCTTCATCTTGGGGTCATGTGATTCTGCCTTAGCTGCATCTACGCTCTTTAGTTCCAAAGAAATCTTTTTATCCCTTGATTTATCAAGGTCATCTTGAGACACACCATGTATTCTCAAGATTCCTAATGTGACTTTAGCAACCTTCCTTTTTTTGGCTGCGCTGTTTAGATTTGCATCTACTTCTTTTTCCTCTTGATATGTTCCCCACCTAGGTTCATTAGGATCTTTGGGGGTTGATAGTAATACCTATGCATATGCTTCAAGGACCTGTTCCTCTACCTCATAGCCAAGTGGATGAATCCACTTAGTTCTTGGTTCAACAGCTTCCATACAAGTTGTATCTATTTCTACCATAAAGCAAATAGTATCCTTATACTTTTCCACAATGATTTTTGGAATCCTGTATCTCATTTGCATCTTGACCCTAAAGGTCTTCAATTCCAATGTTATATAATCTCTTAATTTTATTTCAATGGATGCTTTGTTGGATATCTGAGGCATGGTTGGAATGGACTTGTCCAAATACAAATCTAATATTCTTCCAACAATACAAAGGTACATGTAGATGATTAATGACCTAAACCTAAATATCTTTGTCTTGTCATGTTTGATAGCTTTGATGTTATCAATCAACTGTGCACACAAGATCTCACACAATTTGAACTCACCATCTTCCTTTACTAGTCTAATGGCTACTAGAATAGTGCCCACATACACACTATTTACCCTGTTGGTGTGATGAAACTTGTATCCTAGTATCATAGACATCAGTTTGATGTCTGCTTGCACAATAGGCTTGATTTTCATGCCACACCTATCACTCCTTGACTTACATGTTTTCTCAACCATCTTTCTGACATCCTTTTCCATAGGAAGGATGACACCTATTCTAGAAAGGCCTATCATCTCATGTATCAAGTCACTAGTGATTCTAACTGGTACATCACCAATCCAAAAAAAATCATTATGAATTCTACTCAATAAAATCTTTATCCATTCTATCTCATAGAATTCATATGCCATAGCATACTCAACAATAGGGTGATCATTCCATTTAGCATATTCATCCATGAATGTTTTTCTGGTTTCAACATGGTATCCATGTGTGCTCTTAGCCTATCCAATCCAACTAGTTCCTTCTTATAGTAGATATATGCCCTAATGTCTTCCACATGTATGATGCCCATAGGTGTGTGGGAGAAGGCTCCCTCTAAATCATCTAGGGTTGATTTAAATGGATATTTCTTGAAAAAAATCTCTTCTTCTCAGCGACATCATAAACAATGGGAGTGGCCATGACTTGTAAATTCTTGCCAACTGAACTCCGAGATAATCTAAAGGCTTCCAAATTGGCACAATGAGCTTAGGGTTTTTGCAACCAACCAAATGCATTGATGATTACTACAAATCACTGATAGATCAATCTCCAAGTCTTCACAACAACTTCCAAGGTTCTTTCTACTCTCCTATCCCTATGAATTTGAATGCAATGAGCAATCAAATAACCTCCCATGTATTTAAAGTGCGAATTCTACCATTAATGCAAGTCACGTAAACCAGGCTGTCACTTCAAAATTTCCAACTTGAGTTTTCTTCACAATCAACATGTGTGCTCTTGCACATAGGTACCTTTATATTTCAAAATCTTAAGTCCAAAGGTGCATACTCTAAGGATGAGTATACCAGCCACGAAGGGGTCTAGAGCTAAATTAGCTCGCTCTATGACCCTGAGTGCCATTCATCCAGATGTAGAGGGTGCATCCACTATGGATGCATCCAATACATTTTCAGTAGTCTTTTCCTTCTTTTTATCTAACCAAATCATGCTTGCATCATCTGAGGCTTTGACAAAATTAAATTCTCCTATGGGATCCAAAACTGGTTCTTTGGCCTTTTTAGCTCTTCCCCGACCTTGCGTCCTTGATCTATAGAACCTTGAGATATGTCTAGCCTTGTTATAAGAGTGCCAAATGACTGGAGGGCTTATATTCCTTGGTGCATTGACATGAGTCACCATTCTGCATTGTTTTTCTATGTGACCATTATAGTTACATATCTGACATGTAACATTCTAAGAACTTCTTACATTTGTCTGATTCTGATTTCTCTGATCTTGCTGAATCCTATTCTTCTTACTAGTCTTGCAATTCATAGCTCTTTAACCAAACTTGTTGCATGAAAAATAGTAGCCATTAAAAGGTCTTACCTCTGTACAGTTCTTGCAATGTGTCCATGCTTGTTACATGCAAAATAGGTGTGTTCTACTTGTTTGTGCTCATTCTTAGGTGGTTCACCATTATCTTTGGTTTGATCTTTAGTCTCCTTAGCATCAATAGAGTCTTTTTTTGAATCCTTTCTTGCTCACATATTGTCAATCTGATTTTGTGCTTCATTGTATCCAATACAACTGGTTTCTCCTTCGGCTCTTCTTGCATACAACTGAGATTCTATCAAATTAGAACTGGTGTGTAATTTTTCAATGTGATTCTTTTCTTCTTTCAATTCAAACTCCAAGCTTTCTTTTCTATTCCTTATTTCCAAGATTTCCATGTTTGCTTGCGTTAGTTCTTCATTCAATTGAAGGTTCTCTTTGATCTATTCATAATAGACTTCCTAATTATTATTCAGCTTATCATCAAACTCTTCAAGTTGTTCTTTTAAGGATTTGTTTTCTTCATTGAGCTTCTTGACCATTGTCCCTAGATCACTGGTAGAGCATTCTTTCAAATCTTTCCTTAGCCTTTTTATGACTAATTGAGCATCACTGAGTTTATCCCTTAGTTCTTCAGATTCTCTTTCTGACTTGTCTAGGTCTTCAAGAGCAACTTAAAGATTTCTTTTCAGATGTTTCATTTCTTCTTTGTCCATGATCTCCTCAAGTGGTTAAACTTCTTTGCTGAGGACTAGAGCTTTGATACCAATTGTTAGGAATGGGAACACTGAGAGGGGGGGTGAATCAGTGTTCACTGTATTTTAACTTTTCACTTTAATCTTTATACTGAACTTAAATGATTAAGTACTGAAATAAGCATTCACATAAACATCAAACATGAAATCAACACATGACACCAATATGGTTACAGGGAAACCCAAATAGGTAAAAATTTTAGTGGGAATTGACACCCACTAATATTCTGCACTAGTGTTTTGTGATCCTTGTTAGAAGATCCTTTACCCTGTTAGGAGTAGCTTTACAATGCTTTAAGTATAGTAGACCTTGTTAAGGGTCAGACCCTATTAGGATTCTTTTATAATTTTCCTTGTTAGGGGAGAGGATGCACTATCCAAGAGCTCACTGCTCAAGTGGTGAAGGCTACAACCTTCTGATCTCAGATACACACTATATTTGCCAGTGAACTGTCATTGTGACACTTCTTGTCAGATCAATTCCTTTGATGCGTTGATGCTTTGACCTCTTGCAAAGCTCCAATACATCTTCTAGGATCGTTGCACACTTCTTCTCTACTTATTACAACTTTCTATACACTTCCATATTGAATACAATGGGCGCACCTTATATTTATACGCTTATACAAAATACACAATTAGGTCATCCATATAACTAATTACAAACAATGCTTCCAAATGAATTGGCTTAATCATGCTTAAAATTATACATATAAACATGTCAGTAACCTAAATACAATGGGTGCATAGCCTTTACAATATTAAATTATAACCGCAAACCAAAACACTAACTATTGGCTCCGTGCTCTGTTCTCTGCTGGCACACACTGGCTGTGCAACTTCAACTAACTATAACTTTCTCATACTTTCATATCTGATCATGTGCTCATAGAATAACCAAGAATATAGTCTAACCAACTTAACTTCCATGGTGCATACCATAATTCATCTGTACACACGTGCGCTAATGCTTTGAGCTGCAGGAACTCTATACACTATCTAGTCTTTAATACTTAACTGATTTCTGATCTTTTCTTCAAGTGCACTTACTCCAAATGGATGTATGAATTTGTTTCCATAATGAAAACATTATATCTAGTCATATACCTCAATATAGACAACTTTCCAATAGTTACCATTCTATCTAGCATTCCCTTAATCATCGTGACTGTTCATATGCCCTGTTTCACTATTCCTTTGTCTTTGCATACCTTCATATCAGTGTAACTTAATGATATCAACAAAAAAACACATGTGACCTTAACTAAACCTCATACATATCCCAAAATGTCTTCCTCTAAGCTCATAATCCATCCTATACCAGATACTGTCTTCGTTGACCAAAATAATACTGTAGAACTCTATAAATTGGATTATGTACTTAGTCATTTTCATGACTATCTCCAACACTCATTATTACTACATGTGATCACTATAACATAAGTGTTTCCATAAATGAAAACCCTCAAGTGATCCATAATGTTACAAGCAGTAGTTTCCCTTTCACCAAAAGATCGACCTGTTAATGCTTGATACAACGAGTAGACTTATAGAAGACACATGAGGCAGTTAAGCTATGTTAGTAATCCTGAGGGGAGAAGTGACCATTTTTCCAACAATCTCCACCTAAGCATTACTTGAGGGGATTCAAACCCATGACCAAGCTCTGATACCACTTGTTACAAGTAGTAGTTTTTGATGCACCAAAAGATCAACCTGTTAATGCTCGATACAACCACTAGACTTATAGAAGACACAAGAGGTGGTTATGCCATGTCAAAAATTTTGAGGGGAGAGGTGACCATTTTTCCAACATGTAATTCTCTCAAAACATCACTTGCCAAAAATATCTATCTAAACCCTAGTAATTTATAGTTGAAGATCAAAGTTGAGCAAGCATTAATTCTAGAATATTCTACCAATCAATTATCACACCCAAATTAACTACTATAGATGAAACCTAACTTAAGAAAGATATTTCCTTATATGAGATTCTGGTTGTTATCAAATCCCTCTAAAATGGAAAGTCCCCTAGGAACGATGGATTTTTATTGCAATTCTATCAGGCCAATATTGAATGTATTAGTCAAGATTTCTTCAATGTATATAAAGAGATTGAGAAAGAGGGTTCATTAGGAAAGGAAATCATGAGAGACATAATCAAAATTTTTCCAAAAGATGGTGGTAAATCACTCATCTATAATTAGAGGCCCATTACATTGTTAAAGACCTCATATAAGAGTCTAGCCAAAGTTTTAGCCAATCAAATATTCGATTTACACCCTATATTCATAAAAATACTCAGACATGATTTATAAAAGGGACACATATTCTAGAGAATTTGATTACTATCTGGGAAGAAATACACTAAACCAGGAAAGATAAACAAGAGATAGGTATGTTTCTACTTGATTTTGTGAATGCTAATGGAAGAATAGAGTGGTCTTTTACCAATATGACCCTAAAAACATTTGGATTTTCAATTAAATTTTGTAAATGGATAGAAATTTTATTTAGCATACAAATTTTATTTAGCCACGCTGAAGCCCAAATTGGCATAAATATCTCAATAAAAAATCCAAATCCAACTTGACAGGTCCATTAGGTTGGCCTACCCCCTATCCCCCTCTTTTTTTGTTATTGCATTAGATGCCTTACATTATATTCTCAAAGATAATAACCTCTCCCCTCAATTGAAAGGAATTACCCTACCCAATAGAGAAGATCTTATCAACCTCCAATTTTATGATGACACTTCTCTCATTGTGAATTTGGAATATGGTAACATGGATTTTCTTGTGCAAAAAGTAAATACATTTCACATCACTTCCGGGGTAAAAAATTGTCTCCATAAATTGATCATGATGGGTTGATATAATGATCCACCTTCATGTCTCTCAAAGTATGGTTTGTGTTGGGGTGGCCCCAATCATATTGATAGATATCTTGGCATTTTTTTTCTATTGATCCATGTCTCAAAGACATGTGGGACTAGATCAGTAAAAAAATCATCTACAAGCTATGTAAATGGAATAAGAAGAAACTCTCATTTGCTAGAAAACTGAAATTATGTAAGAAAATCCTTTCTTATTACAATATTTATTATTGATTATTTTGTATGTTTAGTGCATGCCAAATCATTAAGATTTAGAAGTTATGCCATCCTAAAAAGCTAGCACCTATTATTAGATTCTCTAGTAAGACTCATTTTGGTGAGTTCAAGATGTCATGTTCATTATTCTTGATCCAACAATGTGGCTCCTTTTCTTTTGGCATCTTTAGTTTATTCCTAACACCCCCTTAAAATTTGGTCCCATTTTCCTAGTTATAGGATGCCTAGACAACCTATACCCCAATATTTTAACCCAAATTTGAATGGATAGATGATTATGATATTTTAGAAAGATTTCCAAATTTGTAGTCGGCCTATGCTATTTTTAACATTAAAAATGTTGTAGGAGGTATACACGTAGCCCATATTTTGTCATTTTGGTAACCACAATCAATATTTAAAGTGCTCTACTAAAATTTAACATCCAAGTTTTTAAGATCAAGTTTCAAGAATTATTCAAGAGACTAGGGAAATTTTGAAGCCAATATTCTCTATTGCAACAATATTCTCTCCCATGATGGTCAATCATATGAGTTTTCAATCAAGAAAGAAGATCATTTTCTCCATCTACATGCATTTCATTCATCCATTCTTCAAGGTAAGAGATTCTCAAGCATATGACATTGAATATCTTGAGTGGTATTCATAGATCCATGAATTTGTGAAAGAAATGCTTGATTCCTTCCTACATTTCAAGGTTTAACAACTACATTCAATAAACATACAAGCATCTTCACAAATGTGTATGATCTCGATATCCATTTATAAAGGTATACATTTAGAAGGTACATCTGATATTTACCTTTACACTTACATACTTTACTTTACATGCAATTTGATTTCAAGTTTGATTCCTAAACAAGGGTTTTACCAAGGAAAACCCCTTTCAAACCAATTTTTTTCCATTTTTTGTGTGTAGGAATAGGTGGCAAGACTACCATTATAGATCTAAAAGGTAATGGATTTGACATACAATCTATTAAAATTTTAGATAAAAGTGCATGGTAAAGGTTGGGAAGGTATCCTCTACCTAGTTACAAGACACCTAGGAATCCTATACCCTCCAAAACAACTTAAAATTCAATCACAAGTTAGAGTTAGAGTATAGTTTTTATTTTTGTTTATTCTAGTTTTTCATCTAATTTCTATCTATCAATTTCTACTGGAAGATATCATTTAGACAATTTAACTCCCTATCTTGCATTGGTCAACCATATTCCCTCAAATATATCTCATTTCAATTCATTATCAACAAAGGATCTAATTTGAGTCACTTATTGCTCAAGTCCTACTTGATCCTGTTAGGTCATCTTCCTTCTAATTGTGCAATTAGGATAAGGCAGATCTCACACATATTCCTTTCTCATCCTATCTATTTTAAACCACTTTTCCCTATTATAAATTTAAGTGAATGCAACTTATCACATTTCCATTCTTATTTTTTATGTTATATCTCAACTTTGGAATCTATTTTGATTTGATGGTTAGGTGTGCTATTCATCAAGTTCTATGTGAGATCATGTGTTATAATTCTATTTATATTTCATAAATGTAATGAATGATTGCATATCTCATTGAAATTTACTATTTATATTTTTTTCCTTTCACATGATTTTAATAACATTGAGTCTTATAAGTAGCATTATTGTTAGTAGATTCTATATACTTGTTACCCAAAAATTCCTATCATACAATTTTGGCCATAGGCTAGGCTCTATCCAACAATTCCCATTACTCCTTTTGAGCACCTTAAAAAAATTTCATGGCCTTGTGTCCTATCTTTTGGTCTCTGCAAATTCTTTAGCTCCCTGTTCTGCAAGTATTTATTTTAAAAATGTGACCGTTGGAGGCAAAATACCCTAAAAACCCTTTGGCCTGTTCTATTTCACTGTTACCTTTTTCGGTCACTTAAGGGTTCATTTCTTCATGTGTGCTTTATGTTCTAAAGCCTAGTTGCAAGATCTCTAAGAGTCTTTAGAATATTCCTTTATTTCTCCCAATCTCGTGACTACCCTTTGTTTGTGAGATCTCCCAGTCGGAAGGCTTATTCCATTTTTCATTCCATGACTTGGCGATGGTCTCTTCAGTCAGGTAATCACTCAATGTTACCCGATTTCACCAATCCTTTTAGCAACTAAGAGACTGTGTTCGTAACATCTCTTATTCCTGGTGGTCAGGCCCTTAGCATCAAGTGATCTGGCAAGCGGTTATAGTTTTGTTTGGTGGTCTTGGCTCTGAGGTAGTTAAAGATCCTGCAAGATCTACGGTTGGTGCATGATCTTAAAGAATCTTCTGAGCTCATTAGATCATGTGCTGACCGTCAATCTTCATTCGAATGCAACATTTCAGTAGTCAGTGGGTCCACTACCATGTTTTTCGAGGTGTTTGCTACTAATTGGTCGAAGGATTATGATGTAGAAACATGTCAGAGTGGGCCCAGTGAGTTGGCTTTCCTTAAGATCTAATGGCTAGTGCATGATCTCATGGAATATTCTTAGCCCATGTGATCATACACCCACCATTGATCTTGGTTTATTGCCAAGGTTCCTATCAAGTGGGTCCTTTCTTTGGTGATGTGCCTTTGTTTTATTGGCCGGCCAATTGCTGACGAAGATTTTTTAGTGGGAACGATGTCAGAGAATTTGCAGTGGGGCCAGCTTGTACAAGATCTATGGTGGTCACATGTTCACATGGAATCTTCTGAGCCCATGTGATTATGTGATCGCCATCTGATCTTCCAGTGTTTAATTCGATGTGATCTTGGGTCTGTCTGATGTGCTCATTTCTTATTGGTTGATAGAACAGTGAGTTGGTGGTTGTCAGTGGGCCCAAATCTTTCAGATGAGTTGGTAGTTGCGGATAGAGCTATGGTTGTCACATGTTCGCATGGAATCTTCTGAGCCCATGTGATCATGCGGCCACTGTCTAATGCAAAGTAAAGATTCTTCTACCTTCTGTGCTATTGGTCATGCTGAGGTGTTCACTTTTTATTGGTTCCTGACTGGTGATGTGGCAGACAACTTTTCAAAGCGGGCTTTGTCACTATTGTAAAGGTAATTTGGGCCGTTTGATTTGTAGGTAAAGAATTATATCAACGGTCACTTTTTAAATTTGA
This sequence comes from Chamaecyparis obtusa, assembly GCA_027943335.1. Taxonomy (NCBI): domain Eukaryota; kingdom Viridiplantae; phylum Streptophyta; class Pinopsida; order Cupressales; family Cupressaceae; genus Chamaecyparis; species Chamaecyparis obtusa. The sequence goes on from BSBK01000970.1 coordinate 210,532, forward strand.
CTAGCTGGCCATTGTTTTTCAAATTTAAAATATCTCTATAAGGGTTTCTTGCTGGTCTGTTCCTATTGGTCGATTGCAAGGTTGAGGGTAGCTCAAAATTTATGTTCTCAGGATGGTTGTAGTTGGGAGGGTGATGAAGAAGATCTAGTGGCCGTCGCTTGCTGATTTCTCAGGTACCATGTAGGTGTTCTTACGTCGTAGAAGCATTAAAGGTTGGTGCCACCTGTGGCCTTCTATACTTCAAAATACAAATATCTGTAAGGATAAGATTTGGAGCATTCATGATGAGCCCAACTTGCAGAGATAGGGTCATGGTTATGGTATGAGTTTTTCAACTTGCAGAGGTGGACACGCAAGATATCTGATCGACCAAGACTTTTCAGAGGTACATTTATGGTCAGATATGATAGAGTTAGGGATTGATTATTTTATGAAAATCTATGTAGCCCTAGTTAGATTTTTGCACATGCCTATGTGCAATTAAGGAGATGTATATAATTGTTTTTTGGAGCTTTTAGCTCTTAGAGTTTACATTTTGTAAAAAGAGTTTTCTCTTTCTAGGAGTTATCTATGGCATTACTTCTGCCCTATAACTTTTACAATTGCGATCTTTCATTGAAATCTTAGACTCAATAGAGGCTATCCATGGCATTTGTTTTGCCCTCTGGTCTTTCCCTTGTCTGTATTTCTCTTATTGAATATAATATGTTGGCCTTGTTAGAGAAATCTTGGAGTTCCAGGGCCCTTCTTTCTTTTAGCTTATATGTGTGCTATTGTGTCTGATCTGATTTGAGTGAGTTTGCAGGTATACTTCAACCCCCTGTCATTCTATCTCATTCCTATGCCCTTTTGCTAAAGAGAACATCTACTTCCAGGTCACAATTTGTGTCTTTTGTCTAGACCCCTCTGTGAAACACTTATGCAAGCCTGTTTAGAAAGATTGTGTTTTACAAGATCTGAGAGCTTTCATGCTGATTTGGTGAGTGTATCATGTTCATTTCATTTCGGTGTATCACCTAGTTAGATAGTTTTCTTTTAGTTATTTTCCTTTTAGCATTCCTTCTATCCATTTTCCCTTCAAGAATTTACTTTCTTGTCAAGAAGCAAATTAAGGTGATTATCCAAGAGGAACCAACCTAGAACCTGGAGGTCTCATCTTAGTTAGCATAGGTCCCACAACTTGGAGATGATTCCCATGTTATACTAAGTTATCAAGACCAAGAGAGCTTGAAACAAGGGTGAAAACTTAGTGTATAACAATTATGGCATGCCTGGTGGGACTAAGATCATATTCAAATTTAGAAAACACCCCACCTTGGCCATAAAAATTTTTGCACACCCAATGGGACTAAAGTTTAGATTCATGTTCAAAGTATGCTATCTCTGATATGCTGATAGCATCCTATAGACCTAGAAGAGGTCATTGTACTGCATATCTGGCGACTCTAGAGGTCTACTAGTTTCAAAGATCAAGTGCTGGTATGTTTCAAATCTTTCATATTCAAATTCTAGCAAATTGCATGAGTAGACATGTCAAGTTATTATGGACAGTTAGGTTACTCACCATCCTATTATGAGAATATTGCTCAAAGAGCCAATCATCAACCATATCAAAGCCACCCAAGGCCTACTTTTACCCCAAGCTTTCATACAATACAAGGCTATTAATATATCTAGTATGCCCCAAATGATTTTGCCCTTGTACAGGATTATGAGTGGGCCCGCCAACAAAAGAGATCATGGGCACAAAAGGCACAATGAGAAATGAAAAGCTAGCTACCTCATCCTACTTACCACCCACCCACCCCTTCTCAGCCTAATTGGCAGTGGACTCAGAGCTCTGACTTCATGAAAGAGCAAGAAAAGACACCAAAGGATCTATTGCTTGATTTGATTAAGCAATTATCTGAGATAAGGGAGCAACGAGAAATGGAGGCTCAAGGTTATGAGCAAGGGATAGTTCCCTACCAAGTGGCAGAGACTCTTGTTGATGAACAAAAAATAAGACAATTTCAAGAAGAAATTAAACACTGAGATGATGTTGAGTCAGCAAGGCTGAGATCACAAATTGCTAAACAAGAGGCTCCTAAACCTTAGATCCCAAGCTGGAAGGCCCATTTGTCTATGCCTTCTATGTCACATCCCAAGTTTTAAGGAAAAAAGTTCTTTCCAAGAGCCTATACTTGAGATTCAGTCTACCACTCTGCAAGAACAGTCTTCTCAAGAGAATTTTTCATCTCAAGAGGCCCCTCTGGTCTCTCAAGATGATGAAGTGTTGTGGATGCCCCAATGGGCTCTGCCTCCTGGTTGTCATATGCCAAGTCTTTTCAAGGATACTAGTCTAGTGTCTAAGCAAGGACTTTTGGTAAAAGAGCTTTCATATGATGAGGAGGAGAGAAGATCTAAGGTATCAGTGTTGAGTGATGACTGTGATGAATTGGAACAATAAGGTGAGGAGGTGGAGATTGATGCCCAACTTGAACTCTTGGTTGGATTGTTTGATGACCTCCCCCCCTTTTTTGATGATGAAAATGACTCCATGCCACTACCTATGGGTGAAGGTCAATCAGAAGAAAAGGTTCACCATCAACAAGAGGCTGATATAGAAGAAGATGCCATGTCCTTAATGGACAAGCTACCTATTTTTGTCGAGAAAAATGAAAAGGTCATGATCCTAGCCACCTCTGTGAAATTGTAGCAGCTAGAAGAGATTGATCCTGAGGATATGTTGATTCATGAACTTGATCTCATCTCTGAAGAGAAGACTTCCCAATGTGTAGAAGGCAACTAGAGCCTTGACAAAGATTGTTTGGGGAGCATCATAGGAGGCTTGTGTGTGGAGCTTGATTATAAAGAGCCAGTCATTCCTGGGGATCTTCAGGATATTGACAACTTTGATGAGCTCTTTCCCTATTTAAAAGAAGAGGATGAAAATCCCCTGTCCATGGAGGATGAGTTGACATGGCTATCCATAATGGAGGGTAACCATGAAGATAAAGAAGAAGCCATCAGGGAAAGTCCTGCTTTTAGACTTTTGAGAGGCTGCCCTATCAGATACTTGGCCTAGAAGGAGTTTACTAAGGCCCCTCCATATGATCAACTAGAGGAGGGTAAACTTGATCCTATTTTTTGCAGAGGCAGTTCATCATTGTTTGACAATTTTTTGTGTGCCTCATATCCTTGTAGCTATCCTAATGCACTTAATGCAAAATATCCTAATGAGGAAGGGTAGTTATTTCAGCATACCAGTGAATGGCTTTGTTTGACCAGTTTTCTGCACTAGTTAGTTTAGGATAGGTTAGTTTTCTTGCTTTCTGTCTGTGTTTTTTAGCTTAATCTTCTTGTTTTACAAGAAGTGCTCATGCACAGTTTTGTTCCTCTGGTTCTAGGTTTGTCTCTCTATCAATAATTTTGCATTCAGATGTGACTCCATGCCTAATGGATCATCTTAAGGCCACTAATCTAATGTCTAGCAGGCTGACATCCAATAGAAATTGTCAAAATATTACCCAAAATTTTCTATCATACAATTTTGGCCACAGGCTGCGCTCTATCTAGCAATTCCCATTACTCCTATTGAGCACCTTAAAAAAATTTCATGGCCTTGTGTCCTACCTTTTGGTCTCTACAAATTCTTTAGCTCCCTAGTCTACAAGTATTTATTTTTAAAATGTGACCGTTAGAGGCAAAATACCCTAAAAACCCTTTGGCCTGTTCTATTTCATCGTTACCTTTTTTGGTCACTTAAGGGTTCATTTCTTCATGTGAGCTTTATTTTCTAAATCCTAGTCGTGAGATCTCTAAGAGTCTTTAGAATATTCCTTTATTTCTCCCGATCCCGTGACTACCCTTTGTTCGTGAGATCTCCCAATGAGAAGGCTTATTCCATTTTTCATTCCATGACTTGGTGATGGTCTCTTCATTCGGGTAATCACTCAATGTTACTTGAGGTCACCAATCCTTTCAATGACTAAGTGACTGTGTTCATAAGATCTCTTATTCCTGGTGGTCAGGCCCTTAGCATCAAGTGATCTAGTGAGCAGTTACAGTTTTGTTTGGCGGTGTCGGCTCTAAGTCAGTTAAAGATCCTGTAAGATCTACAGGTGGCACATGATCTTAAAGAATCTTCTGAGCTCATGAGATCACATGCCAACCATTGATCTTCATTCTAATGCAACGTTTCAGTTGTCAGTGGGTCCACTACCACATTTTCTGAGGTGTTTGCTCCTAATTGGTCGAAGGATTGTGATGTAGAAACATGTTATAGTTGGCTTTCCTTAAGATCTAATGGCTGGTGCATGATCTCATGGAATATGGAGCCTAGTGATTTGGCTTTCCTTAAGATCTAATGGCTAGCACATGATCTCATGGAATATTCTTAGCCCATGCAATCATACACCCACTGCTGATCTTGCTTTATTGCCAAGGTTCCTATCAGGTGGGTCCTTTCTTTGGTGATGTGCCCGTGTTTTATTGGCCGACCGATTGTTGACAGAGATTTGTCAATGGGACCGATGTCAGAGAATCTATAGTGTCGCTAGCTTGTACAAGATCTATGGTGGTCACATGTTTGCATAGAATCTTCTAAGTCCATGCGATCATGCGACCGCCATCTGATATTCCAGTGTTTAAGCCAACGTCCTCATGGGTTTGTCTAACATCCTCATTTCTTATTGGTTGTTTGAACAGTGAGTTCGTGGTTGTCAGTGGGCCCAAATCTTTCAGATGAGTTGGCAGTTATGGATAGATATATGGTTGTCACATGTCTGCATGGAATCTTCTGAGCCCATGTGATCATGCGACCACCATCCGATGCAAAGTAAAGATTCTTCTGCCTTTTGTGCTATCGGTCATGCTGAGGTGTTCGCTTTTTATTGGTTCTTAACTGGTGATGTGGTCAAAAAAATTTCAAAGGGGGCTTTGTCACTATTGTAAAGGTAATTTGGGCTGTTTGATTTGGCCGGTAAAGAATTATATCGACGGTTGTGTTTTAAATTTGACTAGTTGGCCATTATTTTTCAAATTTAAAATATCTCTGCAAGGGTTTCTTGCTAGTCTGTTCCCATTGGTCAAATGCAAGGTCGAGGGTAGCTCAGAATTTATGTTCTCAGGACAGTTACAGTTGGGAGGGTGATGAAGAAGATCTCATGGCTATCACTTGCTGATTTCTTAGGTACCATGTACGTGTTCTTACGCTGCAAAAGCATTAAAGGTTGGTGCCACATGTGGCCTTCTGTACTTCAAAATACAAATATCTATAAGGATCAGATTTGGAGCATTCATGATGAGCTCAACTTGCAAAGATAGGGTCATGGTTATGGCATGAGGTTTTCAACTTGCAGAGGTGGACATGCAAGGTATTTGATCGGCCAAGACTTTTCAGAGATACATTTATGGTCAGATATGACAGAGTTAGGGATTGATTATTTTATGAAAATCTATGTAGCCCTAGTTAGATTTTTGCTCCTTCCTGTGTGCAATTAAGGAGATGTATATAATTATTTTTTGGAGCTTTTAGAGCTCAGAGTTTACATTTTGTAAAAAGAGTTTTCTCTTTCTAGGAGTTATCTGTGGCATTACTTCTGCCCTTTGACTTTTACAGTTGTGATCTTTCATTGAAATCTCAGACTCAATAGAGGCTATCTGTGGCATTTTTTCTGCCCTCTAGTCTTTCCCTTGTCTGTATTTCTCTTATTGAATATAATATGTTGGCCTTGTTAGAGAAATCTTGGAGTTCCAGGGTCCTCTCTTTCAACTTATATGTGTGCTATTGTGTCTAATCTGATTTGAGTGAGTTTGTGGGTATACTTCAGCCCCCTGTCATTCTATCTCATTCCTGTGCCCTTTTGCTGAAGAGAACGTCTGCTTGTAGGTCACAGTTTGTGTCTTTTGTCCAAACCCTTCTATGAAACACTTATGTAGGCCTGTTTAGAAAGATTGTGTTCTACTAGATCTAAGAGCTTTCATGCTGATTTGGTGAGTGTATCATGTTCATTTCATTTCGGTGTATCACCTAGTAAGATAGTTTGCTTTCAGTTATTTCCCTTTTAGCATTCCTTCTATCCCTTTTCCCCTCAATTATTTACTTTCCTATCAAGAAGAAAATTAAGGTGATTATCCAAGAGGAACTAGCCTAAAACCTGGAGGTCTCATCTTAGTTAGCATAGGTCCTACAACTTGGAGATGATTCCCATGTTACACTAAGTTATCAAGACCAAGAGAGCTTGAAACAAAGGTGCAAACTTAGTGTATAACAATACTTATGGGTTCATTTGATCTCTAGTCCTCTTTGTTTCGTAGGAATCTTGATAAGACAGACATGCCTACTAAAAAAATTCTCACTATTAATGAAAATTCTTCTTCCCAATCTTCTCCTGATGAATATGAGACATCAAGAGTGCCTCCTATCCAAGTGCACAAATTGTCCCATGATTTTTAATTTTTTGAACAATGGTTAGATCAAGATAATTCTAATACAAAAGCCATTTCCTTAGTAAAGGGTTTGAGTAATTTGATTCACAATGATAAACATGGTGTTAATTTGTTACACACTATTTCCCATCTTATTGGTAGCAATGTTAAACCAATTAAAGATTGTGATCAAGACCTTGGTTTAACTCAACCTCCCACTAGTGTTGATACTTATATTTCTATTACTAATTCATTACCTAGTGTTTCCCAACCTTCATCCATCCCTACCTACAAAGATGTTCCATTTTCATATTCCAATGTTCTTTTTATTTTCCTTAATGGTCCAAACCTTTCACACATGTATCATACCAAAATTTCTACCAAATCCACTATCAATAGTTTTTCTCAAACTGTTTAATCCTTGCAACAAAAAATTACCTTCGTGACTCAATCCAGATATAATATTACCACTTGTGTGATCTCTAGTGCTTTATCCTTGGACATCATTTGTGCCATTATCTCTCAATACATTGAAATACCTCATTTGGAGACTTGCACTGGTAAGGATGATCCCTTGACTCATTTGAATACATTTCAGACATTGTGAAGTGATTTTTCTCATGACCATAGATTCATGGCTAAAGTATTTACTAGAACCTTTCAAGATAAATTATCCTTGCAATGGCATCATTCTTTACCTCCTTATTCTATTGATTCCTTCCAAAAAAATACTAACTCCTTCATCCAAAAATACCTAAATAATATTGGTCCTAGGATTTATTTGACTAATTTGATACCTTGTAAACAAGGAATTGACTTGAAAAAAATACTAATTTCATATTTCTTATCTCGTGTCTGATTTTGATGTGCAATAAATTTTCATTTCTAATTTGCAAAAAATAATTAGAGATGAGGTATTTTTTTTGGATTCTCTTTCTTTACTCAGTTGTGTGTAGTGATTCATAACTATTAGCTTCAAGTGCATTAACTGGAGAGAACCCCTCTAGTGGATCTAGTTGATAAAAGTGATAATACATCCCAACCTTTCCAAAAGTTTAAAAAACATTAAGGTCTTAATCAAGATCAAATATTTATCAAACAATATTGATGCACAAGTGGCATCAACATCCAAAGGCATGGCTCCTTTGTCATCTATTTTTAGACCTTCTTGTAATTGTAGACCTCTTTCTGAATCTTTGCATAATGTTATGTTGAAGTTGATTTTAATGCTAATGTCTTAGTTCACTTACTCCCATCACACCATTTTATCCTTAAAAACAAACCAACAAAAACTTTGACCCCTTATCTTTATCCATACCATCATCAATATAACCATGATACTATTTTTTTTTTCATTTAAAGTCTATTGTTCAAGATCTTATTGATTTTAATGCTATATCTATTGAGGGTGTTAACAATGAAGAAAATAAATCCATTTTCCCTCCCAACCAAAACTTGAAAATTTGTATTGATTATTTACCTTCCCATTCTCCAAATACCATTGAGTCTACCCATTGTTTACCTTCTTTCACCACTATTGGTGATCCTTCTATTGTTGTGAACTATAATGTTAAATATACCAAGGCCAAAAATGTTGTTAACCTTATCGATTATTCAAAACCTAAACACAAACCAACATCTAGAATATTTTTATTACATTTGATCCTAATGGGACTATTAAGATGCATACCAAATGGCATTCTTTACATTTTTGTGAAGGTTAATGGTTGTCCATCTAATGGAGTCCTTATAGATCCTACTTGCATGGTGAATTCTATAACTAAAGATAATCTTTACAAAAGACATCTCCAACAAGAATCCTTTGAAAAATCTAATGTGATAATCAAAACTCTCAATAGTTTCACTTATCTCACCCACAATTCCATTACCTTTCTCATTGTATTCAGTAAGAAATACTTAGATAGAACCTTATTTGTCATCCAAAACTTCTAATCAATTTTAATTTGGGCTTTGTCTTCCGTGGCTTACTTCCATGAAATCTAGTCTCCACTATCCATAAGTTCTTGAAACTTCACCATGATAGAGAAATCATCATGATTAACCATAGTCTCTATTAGCCTGTAGCTACTTGTGATAACTTTGATGTTGACTTATTTGAGCCTAGGATGCCTCAACCAACTCAACCTCACAAAGATAGTTTCTTCCTATCTTATCAAACAATCAAAGTCAAAATATTTTTGAACTTAACAATTCTTCTATAGTTCCATCTCCTTGTCTTGGGCATGAACTTCTTCCTACACATCCCATGCCTCCAATTTATGCTTCAATCCCACCTCCCATATCTTGAAAATACTATTGGAAACTACAACTGAAGCAATTATTGTATTGTCATTGATGTCAAACCTTAACTGGTAAGACTGTTGCTATCTAAGAAAGTACTATATCTATTTGATTATTGAGAAGGGGATAGGCAAGGTTGGTAATAATAGCACCTAAGGAAAGGTTGAGGTATCTTGATAATTCAATGAGTACTTGATTATGTGGCCCAATGATAAGACAATGTATTTTTTTATCTAAGTAAGAATGAAGACTAAACTGGTAGGCTTAATTGAGCAAAAGTGAAGAAATCTAGTTTAAGTCAAGTGATGTTAGTGTTGATCGAGCTAGTATATGTCGAGTAAAATTAGTGTTGACCGAACATCAGTTAATTGACAAGGAAAAAGTTTTTGTGGCGACCAAGCTTTCTAATGAAGACCAAGGAGTTGAACACTATATTGACTGAGCATCAGTATTTTGCATTTGAGGAAGAATTCAGATTTCCAACCGATATCATTGAATTCTTGGATTATGTAAAACATGTTGACTTTATTTAATAATTATATGGAAGCATTTAATGCACTATAAAACATTTTATTGTAAATCTATTAAGAGATTTAAGATATTTTTAGAAGGATAGATGAAGAACATAAAGTTGGAAGGATTCGATGAATCTGACCTAACCCTAAGATCTACGAAGGAGATTAAGTGGCAAAAGATGTATTGACCTAATTGAGGAAGTATTAAGGGAACCTAAGCATGAGGTTGAGATAGTGGATGCTAGAAGTATTGTTGATGTTATTGATTGTCTAAGCAGAAAAGACTGAAAGAGAAGTGGTGTGATTGCTTGAATATGTTTCTGAGAAAATTAGTGATGGAGATGGAAAAGGTTCACAGTCAATAAGCCAACATATATGTATGGAATTGGATCTGATATTTGCAAAGTGAGTTGTATGTTTCTCAGATCAATACTATTTTTACTTTCTAACCATTATATCAGTCAAAATCCTTTTAATAGAGGTTGACCTAACAGTTATTTGTATAAATCCTTTGAACAAGGTTGCATTATAATGGGATGAATGTAAGCCCTATAACAAGGCACACTTTTAACAGAGTGGTTGAAATCCTTTAACCGAGTCACACCTGACAGTGTGTTTGTAACCTTTGACAGGGTTGGATTTTCACAGAGCTCATTTCAGAAGAGTGAAAATAATAGTAACATGTTACAAAGTGGTTTTTCCCAAATTGGGTTTCCACTATAAATCCTGGTGTTAATACTTGTTTGAATGTTTTGGTTTGAACATTTCTATGTTTTACAAGTTAGATACTATTGGATAGTGGACTACACTATTATATGTTTCTGTTATGCAATCGGTAATGACCGAGTAGCTATTGATTGTTGGATCTAATTTGTTGAAGAGTTTTAAAGTTTGTTTTATACATCTAGACCTGATAACAACTGATTCAACCCCCCTCTCTATTGTTCTAAATCATATTAACAATTGGTATCAAAGCTGGTGGTGCTTATAGAGAACAATTTTAAAGGTACTTGGAGCAAATGATCATGATGTATAAGGAGGTACCGAAGCTAAATAAGGAGAAATTCCTTGCATGAAAAAGTTTGATGAAGCTACATCTGGATGGTATTGGTGATTCTACAAAGTATTATGTTGAGCATGACTTTTTCACACCTATTGCACTTCTGACTACCGAGGAAATGAGAGCTAAACAAGAGCACAACCAATCAATGTTGGAGATTGCATCTGCCCTAAGTTATCCAAAATTTGAAGACATCAAAGACTGCACTAATGCAAAGAAAATGGGGGACACTCTTGCAAACATCTATGGTGGTGACATTAATGTACTCAGAGAAAAAGCTAAGAGCCTAAGAGGTAAATTTGATGAAATGAGAATGCAAGAAGGTGAGAATATTGCATAGTATTGTTATAGAATAAAAGAAGTTGTACATTCTATTAGAGGAGAAAATGGAACTATTGATGATGAAAATATAATTGTAAAAGTATTGAGAACTCTGTGTCCTATTTATGCCATCAAAATTTCAGCAATTCAAGAATCTAGATGTAACCCTAACAATGATCTTACTTTGGAAAGTTTAGTTGGTAAGCTTATTGCTTTTGAACTTTCTAACTATGATAACTTCACTATTGCTAATGTTGAATCTTCTTTTAAGTCACAAATGGTTTTGAGTAAGACAAAGAAGGAAAAAGAAAGATGCAACGATGAGAGTGAAAGTGAAAGTGACACATCTGATGAAGAACTTGAGGATCTAGAAGCTCTTATGGCTAGAAGACTAAAAAGGGGAAAAGTAAAGTACAAAGGTAAACTCCCTATTATATGTTTTTCATGTAATAAAGTTGGTCATATAGCTGCTAGATGTCCTGACAGGGATGATAAGGATGAAGAAAGAGACAACAAGCATAAAAAAAAAAGAGAAGATAGAGGTTACCGAAGGTACAAGGACTACAAAGGAAAAGGTAAGAAATACTGCTACATTGCCGAAGAAGAGACTGATACTGATAGTGATGATTTTGAAATTGAAGTTGTCTATGTTGCAATGAAAGATGAGTTTGATGAGGATGAGAAAATTGCATTGATATCTTATGTGAACAAAAATTATAAATGGAGTATTGATAGTGGTTGTTCACATCACATGACTAGAGACAAGAGTAAGTTTGATACCTTAGATCATTATAAAGGTAGAAGTGTGAAATTTGGTAATGATGCACCATGTCCTGTTAGAGGAAAAAGATTGATTAAGATGACTAATAAGATCACTTGTGAGAATGCTTATTGGGTTGAGGGTCTTAACTATAATCTGTTAAGTGTTGCACAACTTAATAGCACTAGCTACCAAGTGGAATTTCATCACAGGAAGGCCAAAATATTTAATCCCATTGGTGAACTGATTGGAAGTGGAGAATAGACAAAAGGTAATTTATTCTATCTAGACCTATCTGAAGAAACATGTATGATTGCATAACTTGATGATATTTGGTTATGGCATAAGTGACTATGTCATGTTAATTTTGATAATCTGGTAGAAATTAGTAAGAAGAAGAAAGTGAGAGGTCTGCCTAGATTGAAGAAACTTGAGAATGTAATGTGCAAAGAATGTAAGTTTTGTAAGATGACAAAGTCTAGTTTTAAGAGCAAGACTTTTACTTCTGAGAATGCTTTAGATTTGGTTTATACTAACCTTTGTGGACCTATGGGTGTACAAAGCTATTGTGGTGCTAGATATTTTATCCTATTTGTCAATGATTATACCAGAATGATGACTGTAATGTTCTTAAAAGAAAAATTTGATGCCTTTAAATTTTTTAAGTGGTACTTGGATAAGGTTGAAAAAGAGACAGGTAGGAACCTGAAGTGTCTGAGATCTAACCAAGGTGGAGAATTTATATCCAATGAATTTAATTTATTTTGCAATGATAGAGGGATCAAAAGATAGATGTCTACACCAAGAACTCCTCCATAGAATGGTATAGTAGAGAGAAGAAACAAATCTATCATGGATTGTGCAAGGACATTAATGATTCAAAATAATGTTGCACAAAAGTACTGGAGAGAAGCTATAAGTACAACTGTTTATACTCTTAACTGAGTACAGATAAAAAAAGGTACAAATCTGACACCATATGAGTTATGGCATGGGTATGCACCTAATGTAAAGTATTTTAAAATTTTTGGAAGAAAATGCTACATACTAAAGGACAATAGGAATGAGAAATTTGATGCTAAAAGTGATGAGGGCATATTCCTAGGCTATTCCATAAAAAGTAAAGCTTATAAGTGTTTGACCTCTAACAATAAAAAAATTGTGGAAAGTGTGAATGTCAAAGTTGATGAGTATGTAGAGAAAAATGAAGCTGACAACAAAAGAAAACCAAAAGATTACAGATATTTTGTGTATATAGAGGAAGGAGAGGCAAGTGACAAACTTGCACCTGATGCAGAGTCTCAGGTAAATAATGCTGAGCATCAGGAAAACAATGCCGAGAGAAGAAGAATAATGTGTCAAGCGATAGGAGGAAGTTATCAAGTATCAGGAAGAGGTTGCAAGCATTCAGAAGCTAAATCTGACAATCTTGTTGGTGAACCTAAAGAGCAAGATGAAAGGAGAGAAGAACCTATTTTGGCACAATATGTAAGGAGACATCACAAGCCTGAACAAATAATTGGAGACAAAGATACTGGAGTTATGACTAGAAGTAAGATAAGAGATCTGACATTCTTACTATGTGAATTGGAGCCTAAGACAACAAGGGAGGCATTAGAAAATGAAGACTGGATACAAGCAATGAATGAGGAGATAGACTAGATAGAGAAGAATGATACCTTGACTCTGGTGCCGAGACCATAAAATAAAAATGTCATTGGAACAAAGTGGGTGTTCCAGAATAAGTTGAACGAGCATGGTCAAATCACAAGAAACAAGGCTAGGCTGGTATGCAAAGGCTACACACAAGAAGAAGGAATACATTATGGGGAGACATTTTCCCCCTGTAGCTAGATTGGAAGGAGTAAGAACCTTACTTGCATATGCTTCCTACAAAGATTTCAAGGTATACCAAATGGATGTTAAGTTTGCATTTTTAAATGGTATATTAGAAGAAGAAGTGTATATTGAATAGCCAGAAGGATTTGTTGATCCAAACAATAGACACATGGTTTGAAAATTGAATAAAGCACTATATGGACTAAAGCAAGCTCCCAGAGCATGGTATGAGAGACTACACAACTACCCGATACAGATTGGATTCTCAAGGACAAATGACACAAGCAATCTATACATGAAAGATGAAGAAGGTGAAGGAATCTTGTTGGCTAAGATTTTTGTAGATGATATTATATTTGGTGGATAAGATGCCTTGTGTAAGAAGTTTTGAAATGAAGTGCAATTTGAATTTGAAATGAGTATGTTTGGGGAGATCAAATTTTTTGTTGGTTTACAAGTATATCAAATGGAGAAAGGAATTTTCATCACCGAGTCTAAATATGTTCATGAGATACTAAAAACCTTTGGGATGGAAGATCCAAGGCCATTAAGTACTCCCATAGCTACTGAACAAAATTTTTCTAAAAATGATGATGCTGCAGAAGTAAACCAGACTTTGTATAGATCCATGATTGGAAAGATACAATATGTTGTACATAGCAGACCAGATATTGCTTTATCTATTGGGATTGTGGCAAGATTCTTTTCCAATCCTAAGGAAACTCACATGATGAATGTCAAAATAATAATGAGATATTTGAAAGGGATTGCTGACTATGGATTGTACTACAAGAAGTATGAAAGGTTTGAACTGAGAGTGTATACTGATGCTGATTGGGCAGGAAATGTGGATAATAGAAAGAGTACTAGTGGTGGAGCTTTCTTTCTTAGACAAAGATTAGTCTCCTAGACAAGAAAGAAATAAAATTGCATTTCCCAATCTACTGCTGAAGGCGAGTATGTTGTTGCAGCAGTGAACTATTCAAACTTGTTATGGATAAAGCAATTGTTGGTAGGCATGAAAGAAGAAATCACTAAACTAGTTGTCATATTCTATGACAACACAAGTGCTAGCAACATCTCTAAGAATCCATTGATGCACACAAAGACTAAACACATTGCAATCAAGTATCATTACTTGAGAGAACTCGTACAAGATAAAGAGGTCCGAATGGAATATGTGAATACAAAAGAACAACTAGCAGACATATTGACTAAAGCTTTACCTAAAGAAGCTCATGAACATCTGAGAAGTCAATTAGGGGTTCTTCCCCTAACTGACGTTTCCTAGTCAAGCTAAGAGCATTGCATCAAATGTACTGCACAAAGTATCTAAAAAATTGATGCAAAGACAGGTCACACTTTAGGAGCAGCCTAGAGTTATGAAAAGTATAAAAAAGCCAAGAATCAGTCATAAAAAAGATGTCAGAGGGAGAAATACTGTTACTGAACTAAAAAATGATATCTACATCTTCAAGATGTATGTTTTAGTTGCTACTTTGGTATTTTTGTCAAAGAGGGAGATGATCACAGATGAATACACATGGTGAGATTTCCTAGAAGATCAAGTAAGAGAGAGAGAGATTTCAGTGGATGGTCAAATAATCATGGCTAATTGATTCTGTATTAGAATGAAGCTAAGGATATTATAAATATTTCTAATGGACAAATAAGTTTTGGATTGGTTGGTAATTCATGTGTTATTCATATGGTGTTGCCATCAATGCCAAAGAGGGAGATTGTTGGAAGCTGCAATTGAAGCAATTGTTCTATTGTCATTGATGTCAAACCTTAACTGGTAAGACTATTGCTATCTAAGAAAGTACTATATCTATTTGATTATTGAGAAGGCAATAGGAAAGGTTGGTAACAATAGCACCTAAGGAAAGGTTGAGTTATCTTGATACTTCAAGGAGTACTTGATTATGTGGCACAATGATAAGATTGTATTTTTTATCTAAGTAAGAATGAAGACTAACTGGTAGGCTTAGCAAAGAAAAAGTGAAGAAATCTATTTTAAGATGAATGATGTTAGTGTCGACCGAACTAGTATATGCCGAGTAAAATCAGTGTTGACCGAACATCAATTAATTGCTGAGGAAACAATTTTTTTGGTGATCGAGCTTTCTAATGAAGACCAAGGAGTTAAACACTGTATTGATTGAGCATCAGTATTTTGCATTTGAGGAAGAATTGAGATTTCCAGCTGACATCATTGAATTCTTGGATTATCTAAAACATGTTGACTTTATTTATTGATTGTATGGAAGCATTTAATGCACTGTAAAACATTTTATTGTAAATCTATTAAGAGATTTGAGATATTTCTAGAAGGATAGACAAAGAACATAAAGTTGGAAGGATTCGATGAATTTGACCTAACCCTAAGATCTAAAAAGGAGATTAAGCGAAAAAAGATGTATTGACCTAATTGAGGAAGTATCAAGGGAACCTAAGCATGAGGTTGAGATAGTGTATGTTGGAAGTATTGTTGATGTTATTGACTGTCTAAGAAAAAAAGGCTGAAAGAGAAGTGGTGTGATTTCTTGAAGAGATTTCCAAGAAGATCAGTGATGGAGATGGAAAAGGTTCATAGTTAGTAAGGCAGTATATATGTATAGAATTGGATTTTATATTTGTAAAGTGAGTTGTATGTTTCTCAGATCAATACTACTGTTACTTTCTAACCATTGTATCAGTCAAAATCCTTTTAATAGAGGTTGACCTAACAGTCATTTATATAAATCCTTTGAACAAGGTTGAATTCTAATTGGATGTATGTAAGTCCTATAACAAGGTGCACTTTTAACAGAGTGGTTGAAATCCTTTAATCGGGTCACACCTGACAGTGTGTTTGTAACATTTAACAGGGTTGGCTTTTCACAGAGCTCACTTCAGAAGAGTGAAAATAATAGTAACATGTTACAAAGTGGTTTTTCCCAAATTGGGTTTCCACTATAAATCTTGGTGTTAATACTTGTTTGAATGTTTTGGTTTGAACATTTATGTGTTTTACAAGTTAGATACTATTGGATAGTGAACTGCACTGTTATATGTTTCTGTTATGCAATTATTAATGACCAAGTAGCTGTTGGTTGTTGGATCTGATTTTTTGAAGAGTTTTAAAGTTTTTTTTATACATCTGGACCTAAGAACAATTGATTGAACCCCCCTCTCTGTTGTTCTAAATCATATTAACAAATACCTTGTAGTTTCTATATCTCAACCTAGTGTTGTGCCTTCTATTCTTCCTTCTAAAAAATAAAAGGACTTGAGGTTGATCGATCCTAAACCACCTCAAATTTTAGATAAAACCAAGAGTAACTATCATTCTCATGAATCTCATCATAGATGTTGTGCTAGGGCCCATGATATTTCTTCCCAAAATATTTCCTCCCCTAAGACATCATCCAATGAATTGATTCCTTTTTACCAACCTATGGATAGCCCAAGGGAGGAATTTCATCTCCAGAAGATGAAATTGCATAAACATGATGATTCTATTCACATCTTACATTATATTTTAATTAATTTGTATGGAGAAGATACTCTTGATGATGATTATGTTTCTAATGAAAATGATATTCATGCTAGTTATTCTAATGATATGTTTGGGCTTATTGATGTTAATCATGATTTACTTTCTATATTTTCAAAATGGCTTTCTCTTGGTCCTAGTGACAAACAAAGAGACTCATCATTAGAGCATAGTCCTTGTTTGAAATTTGTGATTCATTATATGCTTTCTTATAATGAATTGGAATGAGATATATTTTGGGGAATATGTATTACCAATGCAAGATAGGGAGATAAATGAGCTAAATGATAAAGTCAATTTAAACAGACATCCAAAAACCTATAATGAACATAAATAAAAACTACATTGTAACACTAGCTTGTAATTAAAATTTGAAGCTATTTTTGAGGGTATAGGATGCCTTCCCACCCTATGCCCTGCACTTTTTCCCCAAAAAAATAGAGATAATTCATCAGAGTGTGTAACTTCAAAACCTACAATGGTAGATTTTCCACATGTTCTTGCATAGAGAAAAATGGGAAAATGTTGGGTTAAAAGGGAATTTCCTTGGTCAAACCCTTGTTTAGGAATCAAACTTGAAATTAAATTGCATGTAAAGGAAATTATGTAAATTTAAATTTAAATATTAGATCTACCTTGTAAATGTATACCTTCATGAACAAATATTGAGATCACACATATTTATAAAGATTCTTGTGTGTTGTTTTAATGTAGTTGTTGAACCTTGGAATGTAGGAAGAAATCAAGGATTCCTTTCACAAATTCATGGATCTATGAATAAAATTGTAACATATTTAACATTACATATGTTGGATAATCTCTTTCCTTGAAGAATGGATGAAAAAAATGCATGTGGATGGGAAAATGCATCTTCTTTATTGATTGAGAGTTCCTCTACTTGGCTATCATGGGAGAAAATCTTTCTAAAATGAAGAATATTTTCTTCAAAATCACCTTGGATAATTGAAGAATGCTTGAAACTTGATCTTGAACACTTTTATGTGGAATAATAGTAGAGAGCTTGATATCTTGATCATTGTTACAAAAGTGAGGAGAGATAAACCACTTATAGATCTCTCACAATAATTTGGAAGTTAAAACTAGGACATGTAGACTAAATTTTTTGAAATCTGACTAAAACATTGTAACTAACCACCCATTAAAATTTGAGCTCAACTGCTAGGGTATATGTTCCCTAATTTTCCTATACTTGAGTATAGGTTTCTTGGGCATCGTATAATTAGGAAAATGAGACCAAATTTTTAAGGGGGAGTTAGGAGTAAAAAGAATATTCTAGAAGAAAATGATCCACATTGATGGATCAATCATAATGGACATAAAATCTCAAAATTTCCAAAATGGAGCCTAATAGAGCATCTAATTATAGGTGAGATAAATTTTTAAGATGACATAAGAGTATATCAAAGGCTTTCTATGGTCAAATAAGAAATGTGAAAATAAACATCACATGGATAATTAGAGTTGTGCATTCTAAACAAGAAATGTGGAGGCATGGGTCATAAATATCTTCCAAGAAGATTTTCCAAACCTTAAATGGTGATGAACCATTGACGGTTCTGATCAAGAATTTAATATTAGTAATTTTTTTTCCTAGTTTCATAATGATTTTAGAATAACTAAGAGGGGGGTGAGTCAATTATGCTTAGGTCCAGATGTACCAATTCCACTTTTAAACACCTCAAACAATTTATATCTACTCAAAACTCCACTCGGTCTCTATAGTATAGAGTCAATAACATAAACTTGTAGTCTAGTGTCCAAAAGTAATCAACTTGTAGAATATAAAATAGCTAACTATGAAACACATCAAGTAACATTCACACAATTATGACATTGGGATTTAACATGGAAACCTAATTTGGGAAAAACCACTAGTAACATGATACCAATTTTTCACTCTTCTAAAGTGAGCTATGTGAGGAGCCAATCATGTTAAAGGTTACAATACACACTGTTAGGTGTGACCCTGTTAAAGGATTTAATCATCCTGTTAGGAGTGGCCTTTTTAGAGGACTTAAGAACATTCCATTAGAATGTCACCTTTATTAAAGGATTTACAAATGACTATTAGGTCAACCTTGATTAAAGGATTTCAATTGATACAATGGTTAGAAAGTAATAGTAGGTTTGATATGATACATTAAACTCACTTTGCAAATATAGATCCAATGTAGCTCATATGTTGATCTACTGACTAGCCTTCATTGACATCTCCATCTCCGATCTTCTTGGAAACCCTTCAAGAAATCACCACTTCACAACTCTTCTCAACCTTCTTACCCTTTTTCTTAGGTTTTCCAGTCCACAGAATCAACCTCTTGCATAACCTCCAATTAGATTATCTTTATATCTCATTAATTAGGTAGCTTGATATTTTGCCACTTAATCATCTCCATAGATATTAGGTTTTGATCAGATTCATCTAATCCTTCTAACATTTCATTCTTCTTTTAATCTTCTAGATACTTCTCAAAACTTCCCTTTGAATCCATGCATAGGATTGTGTAAAAATGGTTTACCATGCAATAAATAATCTAGCTCATTCATTCATGATATGACACTCTACTAGATAGCAACTGTCTCACCAATTAAGGTTTGACATCAATGAAAATATAATAATTATTTTAATTGTAGTTTCCAACAATCCCCCTCTTTGGCATTGATGGAAACATCATATTCTTAGTTGTCATACAATCCAAAAAGTATGTACTAAAGAAACTTATTTCAACTCTCTCTATGTTCTATTATTAGATATTCATTAATATCCTTACCTTCATTCTGATTCAGTGGTCCAACAATCTCCATGATTTTATCTTTTAATTTCATTTTGATTCTCATCCAATTAGCTCCCTCTTTGATAGATTTCTCCCTCTTTGTATGTGCATCAATTTTACTGAATCTATCATCTCATGCATCTTTCCATCAACTATTCATGGTAACTTATACTTCTACTAAATCTCTCCCTTATCTTTTCATGTTAACTTCTACTGAATCTCTCCCTCTTTGACAACAATGCCAAAGACATTTTCAACTTTCTCATTCATCTTCACCATGTAGATATCTTCATATTATCTTTCTAAACTATATGCTCCTTTTTTCATCTTGCTTATGACTGATCAACATTTTGTGCTTAACTCTTCACAGCTTTAGGCATCTCCTAAAGTGTGACCTTGCATCAATTTTCTAGATATTTTGAGTAATACATTTAATGCAATAATCCATTTAATTTAGATAGCCTCAGTTAGGGGAATCACCCATAGTTTACCTCTTAGATACTCATGTGCATCCTTAGGTAAAGCTTTAATGAATATATTAGCTAACTTCTCCTTTGTATTAGCATATTCTAATCTCACTTCTTTGTCTTGAACTAGCTCTCTCAAGTAATGATACTTGATAGCAATATGCTTAGTCTTAGTGTGTATCACAATATTCTTTGATATATTAATAGCACTTGTGCTATCACAAAAAATAACAATTGGCTCAGTGATCTCTTCCTTCATACCTTTCAACAATTGCTTGATCTACACTATGTTTGAACAATTAACTTCTGCTAATACATATTCAACTTTTGTTGTAGATTGAGAAATGCAATTTTGTTTCTTTCTTGTCCATGAGACTAACTTCTTTTATAGAAAGAATGCACCACTACTTGAACTATTTCTATCATCCACATTTCTTTCCCAATCTACATCAATATAAAATATTAGTTCAAACTTATCAGTCTTCTTGTAATACAATCCATAATACTCTATTCCTTTTAGATATCTTCGTATCTTTTTTACTGCCATCATATGATTTTCCTTAGGATTTGTAGAAAATCGTGCAACAATCCCAATTGCTAGTGCAATATCTGGTCTGTTGTGAACAACATATTGTCACTTTCTAATCATTGACCTAAACAAGGTTTGATTCACTTTTTCTTTATCATCATTCTTTGATAGTTTATGTCCATTAGCCATAGGTGTACTTAGTAATCTAAAATCCTCCATACCAAAAGGTTTTAGTATCTCCTTGATATAGTTAGATTGAGTAATGTGGATACCTTTCTTCATCTAATAAACTTGTAAATCAACAAAGAATTTTATCTCTCCAAACATAGACATCTCAAATGTAGTATGCAACACATTTGAAAATATTTGGCACAGTGCACCTTGTCCTCCAAATATGGTATCATAAAAAAATATTTCAGCTAATAATATGCCTTTACCTTTTTCAGTCTTTAAGTATAGATTGTCATTGTCATTTATCCTTGCAAAACCAATTTTGACCAAGTAATTATGCAATCTTTCATACCATGCTCTAGGGGCTTGTTTCAATCCATATAGTTCTTTGTGTAGCTTACATGCCATGTTTTTCTTGCTTGGATAAAAAAATCCTTCTGGTTGTTCAATGTATACTTCTTCTTATAGTATTCCATTTAGAAATGTAGATTTGGCATCCATCTAATACACTTTGAATCCTTTGTAAGCTACATATGCAAGTAGAGTCCTAACTGCTTCCAATCTAGAAAGTGACGCAAATGTATCCCCATATTCAATGCCTTCATCTTGTGCATATCCTTTGCATACCAATCTAGCATTGTTACTTGTGACTTCTCAATGCCCATTCAACTTGTTTCTGAACACCCACTTGGTTCCAATAATATTCTTGTCCTTTGGTCTAGGTACTAATGTCTAGGTTTTGTTCTTCTCTATTGTTAAATTTCCTCATTCATGGCTTGAATACAATCTTCATTTCCAAGGAATCTTTCACTTATTTGGACTCAAATTCACATAAGAAGAATGTTTGGTTTTTCAACTTATTTCTTGTCATGATTCTTGAGTCTTTTGATCCAATGATTTGATATGGTTTATGATGTCTTCTCACATATTTTGCTAATGTAGGCTCTGGTCTCCATTATTCTTACTATTGTTCATTAGGTTCATCTTGCAAATTTACTTCAGGTTCATTTTGTATCTCTATTTTCTCTTATGATTGTTTAACAATTACTTCCTAATGCTTGGCATCCTTTTGTTGTAACTCAACAACTTTGTTCTCTGGTATAGGTAAATTGTTGGGATCTCCTTCATCCATGTATACAAATAATCTATAATCTTTAGGTTCCTTCTTGCATTCAACTTCATTCTTTTCTGCATATTTATCAACTCTAACATTTTCACTTTCCACAACTTTGTTAGTGTTAGAATTCAAACACTTATAAGATTTTCTCTTAGTGGAATAACCTAGGAATATGCCTTCATCCCTTTTAGCATCAGGTTTTCCATTCCTATTGTCCTTGAGTATGTAAAATTTACTTCCAAAGACTTTAGAGTATTTCACATTAGGTGCATAACCATACCATAACTTGAAAGGTGAAGCATTTTTATCTTTCTTGACTTGTACTCGATTCAAGGTATAGACAACTCTACTTATAGCTTCTCTCGAGTACTTTTCTGCAATATTTTTCTATATCATTAATGTTTTGGCACAATCCATGATTGATCTATTCCTTCTTTCTGCTATATCATTATGTGGAGGGTTTCTTGGTGCAAACATCTATCTCTTAATTCCTCTATCATTATAGAATGTGTTGAACTCATTAGATATGAACTCCCCCTCCTCTCTCAGATCTCAGACATTTCAAGCTCTTACCTATTTCTTTTTCAAATTTTTCCAAATACCACTTAAATAACTGAAAGGCATCACATTTTTCTTTAAGAAACATCATAGTCATCATTCTAGAGTAATCATCAATAAACAAAATAAAATATTTGTCACCATAGTAGCTTTGCACTCCAATAGTGATGCAGGAGCATCTTGGGTGTAAGAGCAATCTTGCATCAACCAATATATATATATATATGTGTGTGTGTGTGTGTGTGTGTGTGTGTGTATGTATATGTATATGTCTATGTATATGTGTATATATATAGATATATATAGATATATATAGATATATATATATATATACATACATATATATACATACATATATACATACATATATATATATATATATATATATATATATATATATATATATATATATATATATATATATATATATATATATATATATATACATATATATATATATTTGGTTTCTTTTCAATAAGGGCTATCTTGTGCATAACTGCTATTTATGGAAACTTTTTATTTTTAGTAAGTTAGTCATACAATCTTAGAATGTTCTAATTTCACATGTGGAGGTTCATCTTAGTCATATCAGCCTGCCAGTAAAGTTTCATTGTTAAATCAACTCTAGTTTTGAAGATATTAAAAATTTTCAGTGTTCGAAATAGGGTACAAAAACTTTGAACTCAATTTGGAAGGCTTTAGAGGCCATGGATGAGGTCAAATTTTTAGTTGAATGAAGCTTTCTTAATTTAGATGTTGTAGAGCTCATCATGCCCTTTCTAAAATGGGGTTATAATAGTCAATCGGTTCAACGGGTGATGACTTATGGTCTCCAGAAGTTGGGCCACCTGAAATGGTGGAAAATAAATTTCCTTCGAAATTTGTGTTCAGGTTTCAAAAGTTATTTTGAGCTGACTTTGATGTAATAAATTGAAAGATAAAATAATTTGAAGTTTGGTCGGCCTTAAGGGCTAAATTTCTGGAACCTTCTCGGGCGGTGGAAATTGCCTATATAAAGAAGACCCATAGTGTTGTCTAGGGCAGTTAGGGATAGTTCTAGGTAGTAGATCTGGGTATTGATTCGAGGCTTTGACGTATAGAATATTGTAAGGGAATGCCCATTTGGCTTTGCATATTGTAATTCTAAAAGTTTGTAATTCCACATTTGTGGAGATAATAAGAATCCAATTTAATGTTCTTGCATATTGTTGTTATTTCTCTGTTTCTGTTATATTTTTGAAGTATTAAGGGGAACACCCTTCATCAAGTGGTATCAGAGCCAAGTTTTCCTGAGTGTGTAAACAGATCACCGACTATGAGGTAGTTTGCACCAAGACCATGGTTAGGGTTTCAGCACACATCACAAATATGCCTCCACGAAAGGAACATGGAGGAAGAGCTAGTGTTGTAACACCTGAGGTTAGAGCACTCCAGAGACAAGTGCGAGCATTGCAAGAAGAGATTTGCAGAGGAATGAATCTTAATGTTAGAGCTGAAAGTGAGGATGAAGCCAACGAAGGAAATGATGATCAAGAAGGAGGCAAAATTTTGAATCAAGAAGAAGAAAGGCTTTTTAAGCCATTTCCAAGATCAGGAAAAGACCTAAGATCGAGGTTCTAACATTTTCTAGAAATTTTAACCCAGAAGAATTGATCGATTGGATCAATGAATGTGAAGAATATTTTGAGTATGAAGATATTGAGGATCCTAATAGCATCAAATTCATAAAGACCAAACTGAAAGGTCATGCGAAGATCTGGTGGCAAGAGATTCAATTGGAGCAAAATAGAAGAGGAAAAGATAAAATCACAAGATGGGATCGGATGGTGGATAAATTGAAGCGACAGTTCATCCCTGTTGATTATGAGCTTGACCTACTAAAGAAAATGCAAAGTTTGAAGCAAGCGGAATGATCTGTTCAGGAGTATACAGAGGAGTTCTATCGAATCCTCATCAGAATAGACCATGCCGAAGCTGATGAGGAAAAAGTTTCCCGTTACCTCAATGGGTTGAGGCCAAGCATTCAGGACGAGCTGAATCTAGTTTGAATGAACAGTATTGAAGAGGCATACCACTTTTCCCCAAAACTAGAGGAAAAGCTAAACAAGAAGTTTGAGAGTAGACAAAATGGAAAAGGTCACGGTGGACGATCTGGTGGATGGTCATATGGAGGCCAAAATGAAGATCCGAAAAAGAAGGATGAGGCTAGTAGTAGTCAAAATCAGATAGGAAACAATTCCAATTATTTCCAAGATCAGAACAATAGAGATCAGAGAGGAAGAGGAAGAGAACAAGGTTTAGGAAGATGAGGCCTCCGTGGAACATATTTTCACTGTGGAGAAGAGTGTCATAGGGCATTTGAATGTCCTCAATGATAAGGAAGAATGAATAGGAGGAATGAAGGCCAGGCCAGAGTTGCACATGTAGATGAAGATGTCAGATCATCAAATTCTGAAGATGCTAAAAGAGGAGAAACGTTGATTAACAGAACAGTCCTGTTGAGTGGTGAGAATGAACCTGAAAAAAGGAGGAGCCTATTTCGCACTGGATGCAAGTGTGAGGGTAAACATTATGATGTGATTATTGATAGTGGAAGTACTGACAATTTGGTGTCAAAAGAGATGGTGACAAAGTTGAAGCTCAAGAGACACCCACATCCATATTGGATTGCCTGGGTGCAGCATGACCACAAGGTCATGGTCAGTGAACAGTGCCTAGTCAAGTTGAAGATCGGCCTGTACCAAGATGAGGTACTATGTGATATCATATCTATGGATGCATGTCATATGTTGTTGGGTAGACCATGGCAGTTTGAAAAATGTCCTGTACATGATGGTCATGCGAATACCTATTCCCTGACAAAGGATGGAGTGTGACATAAGCTAAATTCATTGAAGGAGACTGAAAAAAAGGTATGTGGTAATGCAAGAATAACTTTTGTTGATGGAAGAAAATTCATCGATGCTATGAGGCATGAGCATGTGTGTTTTGCTTTAATTACGAAAGCTGGTAAAGAGGAAATAGAGGATGTACATGTGGAGGTTGCAGATTTGTAGAATGAGTTTTAGGATATTGTATTTGATAATGTATCTAATGGATTACCATCGGTAAGGAAGAGCAGTCATCAGATGGATTTGATTCCAGGAGCTAGTTTTCCAAACAAGGCAGCACATAGAATGACACCAGTAGAAAGTGAAGAGTTGAACAGACAAATACACGAGTTATTGTAGAAAGGGTTGACTCGAGAGAGTCTAAGTCCCTATGTTGTACTAGCGGTATTAGCACCAAAGAAGAATGGAGAATGGA
Organism: Chamaecyparis obtusa; assembly: GCA_027943335.1. Taxonomy (NCBI): domain Eukaryota; kingdom Viridiplantae; phylum Streptophyta; class Pinopsida; order Cupressales; family Cupressaceae; genus Chamaecyparis; species Chamaecyparis obtusa. Next base: position 236,220 of record BSBK01000970.1, read on the forward strand.
GGATGTGTATAGATTCTAGAGTAAAAAACAAGATCACAATCAAGTACCAATTTCCATTGCCATGAATGGATGATATTATGGACTATTTGAGTGGGGCTATGCATTTCTCAAAGATAGATCTCAAGAGTGGATATCACCAGATTCGGATTAGAGAAGGAGATAAATGGAAGACTACCTTCAAGACAAAGGAAGGACTGTATGAGTGGTTAGTCATGCCTTTTGGGTTAACCAATGCACCGAACACTTTGATGCAGCTCATGAACAAGGTTCTGAGAAAATTTCTGGGTAAGTTTGTCATTATTTACCTAGATGATATTTTGATCTTTAGCAAGACATTGGAGGAACATATGATGCATATTCCTATGGTGTTTGAGAAGTTGAGAGATGAGAAATTGTTGATTAATTTGAAGAATGCAGTTTTGTGAAGAAAGAATTAATGAATTTAGGATTTGTAGTTTCAGTAGAAGGTCTAAAAATGGATCCAGAGAAAGTACAGGCTATCATTGATTGGCCTACTCCAAGGAGTGCTACTAAGGTAAGATCTGTTCATGGTTTGGCTAGCTTTTAAAGAAAGTTTATCAAAAATTTCAACAGTATTTGTGGACCCTTGACTGAAACAATGAGAGGGGATAGAAAAGAGGTCAAGTGGACTAATGGGCAAGATAAGGGTTTTAAACTTTTGAAATAGAAAGTTACAGAACAATTTGTTTTAGCACTTCTCAATTTTAGTAAGGTGTTTCAAGTAGATTGTGATGCTAGTGGTACTACAATAGGAGTATTTATGAGCGAAGAAGGTAAACCTATTGCTTATTTTAGTGAGAAGATAAATGATGCCAAGAGAAAATATTTTGTTTATGATCATAAATTTTATGCTATAGTTCAGGCATTGAAGAAGTGGAGACACTATCTACTTCCTAAGGAGTTTGTTTTGTATACTGATCATCAAGCTTTGCAATATTTGAATATTCAAGGAAAGTTGAGTCAAAAGCATTTGAAATGAGTTGAGCTTTTGCAGAGTTATACATTTATTTTGAAACACAGAAGTGGAAAGTCTAATATGGTTGCAGATGCACTTAGCAGAAGGGAACTATTGCTAACAGAGATGTAGATTTAGGTGGTTGGGTTCAAGGAACTCAAGAATTGGTATCCAGATGATCCTAATTTTGGTGAAGCTTGGAAAGCTTGGAGAATCTCATCAAGGAGAAGCATAATAGAGGATTGGTTGGACATTTTGGTCATGATAAAACCCTTGCTTTGGTTAGTAAGAATTACTATTAGCCATAGTTGGGGCAAGATTTCAAGAAGTTTGTATAGAGTTGCAGAGTATGTCAGATGACGAAAGGAGTGAAGCAGAATACTGGGTTGTATCAGCCATTACCTATACCAGAGAAGTCTTGGGAGGATATCAGTATGGAATTTGTTCTTGGTTTACCAAGGACACAGTGAGGACATGATTCAATTTTTGTGGTAGTTGATAGATTTTCAAAGATCGCGCATTTTATTCCCTGCAAGAAGACTAATGATGTTGTTTATGTAGCAGAATTATTTTTCAAAAAAGTAGTGAGACTACATGGTTTGCCAAAGAGTATAGTTTCAGATAGGGACACTAAGTTTGTTGGATATTTCTGGCGTACATTATGGAAGAAGTTGAAAATAGATTTAAAGTTTAGTTCATCACATCAGCCACAGACTGATGGACAAAGAGAGGTGGTGAATAGGAGTTTGAAAAATTTGTTGAGATGTTTGGTTGGAGATAAGCCAACAAGATGGGATTTGATTTTACCACAGGTAGAATTTGAATACAATAATTGTATCAATAGGAGCACTGGTAAATCACCATTCCAGATTGTATATGGGAGTAGTCCTAGGAATGCATCTAAGTTTAAAAAGATAGATAAAGGAGAAATAAGTAGTGCTGAAGCTGAGGATTTTGTAGAACATTTGAAGAACATCCATGAGGAGGTAAGGAATCATATTACCAAGATGAATGCACAGTATAAGGCTAAGGCATATGAGTAAAGGCATAAGGAGTTTTAGGTTGGAGATGACATCATGGTTCATTTGTGGAAGGAGCGATTTCTGGTTGGTACATATAACAAGTTAAAAATGAAGAAGTTCGGGCCATGTAGGATACTGAAGAAGCATGATTCAGGAAATGCATATGAGGTCAAGTTACCTATTGAGCTAAATATTTCACCATTATTTAATATTTTAGAGCTGATAGAGTATCATGAAGGAGGTGTTGAAGATGAGGTTACAGCAGCATAGTGGAGTATTCCAGCAACTAGTTTAGATATCAAGGAGATTGAAGACATACTGGATAGTCGTGTTGGTAGAAGCATAGGGAATAAGACATATGAAGAGTATTTGGTGAAATGGAAAGGATGACCTTTTGAAGATTCATCATGACTAACAAGGGAGGAGGTTAACTATCTTGGTTTTCCTCTTCGCACCTAAGTCGTGACAGGGTCACTTCTCAAATTACCCCGTGTGTCTGATGGAAGAGCATCCTGGATGTAAGAGCAATCTTGCATCAACCAAAATATATATATATATATATATATATATATATATATATATATATATATATATATATAGATATACATATAGATCTATATATGTATATGTAAATGTATATGTATATGTATATGTATATGTATATATATATATATATATATATATATATATATATATATATATATATATATATATATATATATATATATATATATACATCTATATATATACATGTACACACACACACACACACACACATATATATATTTCTAGTTTCTTTTCAATAAGGGCTATCTTGTGGAGAACTACTATTTATGGAAACTTACAATTTTTAGTAAGTTGGTCATACGATCTCGGAATGTTCTGATTTCATATGTGGAGGTTCATCTTAGACATATCAGCCTGCCAGTAAAGTTTTATAGCTAGATCAAGTCTAGTTTTGAAAATATTAAAAAATTTCATTGTTCAAAACATGGTATAGAAACTTTGAACTCAATTTGGAATGCCCTAGAGGCCCCAAATGAGGTCAAATTTTTAGCTAAATGAAGCTTTTTTAAATCAAGTGTTGTAGAGCTCTTCGTGCCCTTTCTGAAATGGGGTTATAATAGTCAATCGGGTCAATGGGTGATGACTTATGGTCTCTGGAAGTTGGGCCACTTGAAATGGTGGAAACTAAATTTCCTTCAAAATTTGTGTTCAGGTTACAAAAGTTATTTTGAGCTGAATTTGATGTAATAAATTGAAAAATAAAATAATTCTAAGTTTGGTCAGCCTTAAAGGCTAAATTTTTGGAACCTTCTTAGGTGGTGGAAATTGCTTATATAAAGAAGGCCCGTAGTGTCATCTAGGGCAGTTTAGGATATTTCTGGGTAGTAGATCTAGGTATGTTGGCAATTTGGCTAATGTGGATGCATAGATGTTGTCATTATGGCAACATATGATCTCTATTAAGAGCGCAGAATCTGGAATGCAAGTATGGCAAGTTGAAGGAAGAAATTGTCTAAGTATGGATACAGTGATCCTGACATAGCACCCATTGAAAATTTAGTTGGTGACGTCCACTGGAGGAATATTTTTGTTTGTGTAGTTAACTAAAGCTTCTACAGAGTATGAGGATACCCCATCTCAGTGCGCATAAAGTTTGGAGTAGTACGGACAAAGTTATTCAAAGTTTACCGAAGATAGTTTTTGCAGACAGAACAGTTTTAGAGACAGTATTAGTGAAAGAGTTAAGGGATTTATTTTTTCTTGTCAAAATAATGACTTAACATTATGAAGGGACAACATCCTAGATGTTTACTCTTGGATAAAGATTTTTCAAGCCAACCATGTAAAGTTATTAGCTCTAATAACTCATATATTAGGCATACTTGAAATGTAATGAAAAAAGTATGTGATGTGTAGAAAGAAAGAAAAGATAACTTGCGATAGTTGTATATTGTGATAGCAGAAAAGGCTATTGATGCGAAGTTGTAAGTAGTACCATATTATAGTCAGAAACATTTTGTATTACTTGTTTGGGTAGTGAGCTCAGCTGGTGATCAGGTTTTGTAATCTAACTCCTAACAGGGTTAAGGCTTCTAACAAGGCCTAAAGTCCTTTAACTGGGACAGATCTACTATATATTGTAAATTGACTCCTAACAGGGTCCAATATCCCTAACAAGATACTTTTGATTAGTGATCTTTGTGGGTACCATCCCCACCAGGGTTTTCCCTTGGCCAGGGTTTCCTCGAGAACATATCATGTGTTATGAGTTCTTTCTATTTACTGCTATGTTTGTTAATCAGCTTGATAATCTTTGTATGCACTAAAGTAATCTGTTATATCCATAAGTGGGCAAAAGAAAAAGTTTGTGAAATACTGATTCACCCCCCCCTCTTAATATTTCTTATTTCTAACAGGGTATTGATTCGAGGCTTTCTCCTACAGAATATTGTAAGGGAATGCCCATGTGGGTTTGCATATTGTAATTCTGAAAGTTTGTAATTCCACATTTGTGGAGATAATAAGAAGCTAATTTTATGTTCTTCCATATTGTTGTTATTTCTCTCTTTTTGTTATGTGTTTGTTATTTCAGAGCTAGGTTTTCTTGAGTGTTTAAACAAATCACCGACTTTGAGGTAGTTTGCACCAAGACTGTGGTTAGGGTTTCAACACGCATCGGGAAAATGCCTCCACAAAGAGAACGTGGTGGAAGAGCTGGTGTTGTAACACCTGAGGTTAGAGTGCTCCAGAGACAACTATGAGCATTGCAAGAAGAGATTCATAGAGGAATGAATCTTAATGTTAGAGAAGAAAGTGAGGATGAAGCCGAAGAAGGAAATGACGATCAAGAAGAAGAAAGGCTTTTTCGGGCCATTTTCAAGATCAGAAAAAGACCTAAGATCAAGGTTCTGACATTTTCTAGAAATCTTAACCCAAAAGAATTGATCAACTGGATCAATGAATGTGAAGAATATTTTGAGTATGAAGATATTGAGGATCCTGATAGCGTCAAATTCGAGAAGGCCAGATTGAAAGGTCATGTGAAGATCTGGTGGCAAGAGATTCAATTGGAGTGAAATAGAAGAAGAAAAGATAAAATCACAAGATGAGATTAGATGGTGGATAAATTGAAGTGATAGTTCATCTTTGTTGATTATGAGCTTGACCTACTGAAGAAAATGCAAAGTTTGAAACAAGAGGGATGAGTTGTTCAGGAGTATACAAAGGAGTTCTATCGAATCCTCATCAGAACAGGCCATGTAGAAGCTGATAAGGAGAAAGTTTCCCATTACCTCAATGGGTTGAGGCCAAGCATTCAGGAGGAGGTAAATCTCATTCGAATGAACAATAATTAAGAGGCATACCAATTTTCCCTAAAAGTAGAGGAAAAGTTGAACAAGAAGTTTGAGGGTAGACAAAATGGAAGAGGTCGCAGTGGATGACCTGGTGGATGGTCATATGGAGGCCAAAATGAAGATCCAAAAAAGAAGGATGAGGCTAGTAGCAGTCAAAAATAGAGAGGAAACAATTCCAATCATTTCCAAGATCAGAACAATAGAGATCAGAGAGGAAGAGGACAAGGTTTAGGAAGAGGAGGCTTCCGTGGAACATGTTTTCACTATGGAGAAGAAGGTCATAGGGCATTTGATTGTCCTCAAAGCCAAGGAAGGATGTATAGGAGGAATGAAGGCCAAGCCAGAGTTGCACATGTAGATGAAGATGCTAGATCATCAAATTCTAAAGATAGTGAAAGAAGAGAAATACTGATTAATAGAAGAGTCCTGTTGAGTGGTGAGAATGAACTTGAACAAATGAGGAGCTTGTTTCACACTAGATGCAAGTGTGAGGGTAAATATTGTGATGTGATTATTGATAGTGGAAGCACTGACAATTTGGTGTTAGAAGAAATGGTGACAAAGTTGAAGCTCAAGAGACAGAAATAGCCACATCCATATTGGATTGCCTAGGTGCAGGATGACCACAAGGTCATGGTCAGTGAACAGTGCTTGGTAAAGTTCAAGATCTGTGGGTACCAAGATGAGGTACTATGTGATATCATATCTATAAATGCGTCATATGTTGTTGGGTAGACTATGGCAGTTTGATAGATGTGTTGTAGATGATGGTCATATGAATACTTATTCCCTGACAAAGGATGGAGTGCGACATACTCTAAAGCCATTGAAGGACACTGAAGAAAAGGTATGTGGTAATGCAAGAATAAATTTTTTTGATGAAAGAAAATACCTAGATGCTATGAGGCATGAGCATGTGTGTTTTTCTTTAATTGTAAAAGCTGGTAAAGAGGAAATAGAGGATGTACCTATAGAGGTTGCAGATTTTTTGAATGAGTTTCAGGATATTGTATCTAATAATGTACCTAATTAATTACCACTAGTAAGGAAGATCACTCATCAGATAGATTTGATTCCAGGAGCTAGTTTTCCAAACAAGGCAGCACACAAAATGACAACAGCAAAAAGTGAAAAGTTGAACAGAAAAGTAGCTAAGTTATTGTAGAAGGGGTTGATTTGAGAGAGTCTGAGTCCCTGTGCTGTACCAACAGTATTAGCACCAAAGAAGAATGGAGAATGGAGGATGTGTATAGATTCTAGAGTAATAAACAAGATCACAATCAAGTACCAATTTCTGTTGCTAGGAATGGATGATATTATGGACTGTTTGAGTGGGGTTGTGTATTTCTCATAGATAGATCTAAAGAGTGGATATCACTAGATTCAGATCAGAGAAGGAGATGAATGGAAGATTTCCTTCAGGACAAAGGAAGGACTGTATGAGTGGTTAGTCATGTCTTTTGGGCTAACCAATGCACCGAGCACTTTCATGCGGCTCATGAACTAGGTTCTGAAAGAATTTCTAGGTAAGTTTGTCATTGTTTACCTAGATGATATTTTGATCTTTATCAAGACATTGGAGGAACATATGATGCATATTCGTATGGTGTTTGAGAAGTTGAGAGATGAGAAATTGTTCATTAATTTGAAGAAGTGCAATTTTTTGAAGATGAAATTAGTGTATTTGGGATTTGTACTTTTAGCAGAAGGTCTAAAAATGGATCCAGAGAAAGTACAGGCTATCCTTGAATGGCCCACTCCAAGGAGTGCTACTGAGGTAAGATCTTTTCATGGTTTGGCTAGCTTTTATAAAAAATTTATCAAAAATTTTAGCAGTATTTTTGGACCCTTGACTGAAACAATGAGAGGGGATAGAAAAGAGTTCAAGTGGACTAATGGGGTAGATAAGACTTTTAAACTTTTGAAATAGAAAGTTATAGAACAACCTATTTGAGCAGTTCTAGATTTTTAATAAGGTGTTTCAAGTACATTGTGATGCTAATGGTACTGAAATAGGAGCTGTTATGAGCTAAGAAGGTAAACCTATTGCTTATTTTAGTCAGAAGTTAAATGATGCCAAGAGAAAATATTCTGTTTATGATCAAGAATTGTATGCTATAGTTCAGGCATTGAAGAAGTGGAGACACTATCTACTTCCTAAGGAGTTTGTTTTGTATACTAATCATCAAGCTTTGCAATATTTGAATAATCAAGGAAAGTTGAATCAAAGGCATTTGAAATGGGTTGAGTTTTTGCAGAGTTATACATTTGTTTTGAAACGCAGAAGTGGAAAGTCTAACAGGGTTGCAAATGCACTTAGCAGAAGGCAACTATTGCTGATAGAGATGTAGATTGAGGTGGTTGGGTTCAAGGAACTCAAGAATTTGTATCTAGAGGATCTTGATTTTGGTGAAGCTTGGAAAGGTTGGAGAATCTCATCAAGGAGAAGCATAGCGGGGGATTGGCTGGACATTTTGGTTGTGATAAAACCCTTGCCTTGGTTAGTGAGAATTACTATTGGCCATAGTTGTAGCAAGATGTCAAGAAGTTTGTATAGAGTTGCAGAGTATGTTAGATAGCGAAAGGAGTGAAGTAGAATACTAGGTTGTATTAGCCATTACCTGTACCAGAGAAGCCTTGGGAGAATATCAGTATGAAATTTGTTCTTGGTTTACCAAGGACACGGCGGGGACATGATTCAATTTTTGTGGTAGTTGACAGATTTTCAAAGATGACACATTTTATTCCCTACAAAAAGACTAATGATGATGTTCATGTAGCAGAATTGTTTTTTAGAGAAGTAGTGAGACTACATGATTTTCCAAAGAGTATAGTTTCAGATAGGGCCACTAAGTTCATTAGATATTTCTGGTGTACATTGTGGAAGAAGTTGAAAATAGATTTGAAGTTCAGTTCATCACATCATCCACAGATTGATGGACAAACAGAGGTGGTGAATAAGAGTTTGAGAAATTTGCTAAGATGTTTGGTTGGAGATAAGCCAATAAGATGGGATTTGATTTTACCATAGGAAAAATTTGTATACAATAATTCTGTCAACAAGAGCACTGGTAAATCACCATTCCAGATTGTATGTGGGAGTAGTCCCAGGAATGCATCTGAGTTGAGAAAGATAGATAAAGGAGAAATAAGTAGTGCTGAAGCTGAGGATTTTGCAGAACATTTGAAGAACATCCATGAGGATGTGAGGAATCATATTACCAAGATGAATGCGTAGTATAAGGCTAAGACAGATGAGAAAAGGAGGCATAAGGATTTTTAGGTTGGAGATGAAGTCATGGTTTATTTGCGGAAGGAGGGATTTATGGTTGGTACATATGACAAGCTAAAAATGAAGAAGTTTGGGCCATGTAGGATACTGAAGAAGTATGATTCATGAAATGCATATGAGGTCAAGTTACCTACTGAGCTAAATATTTGACTAGTATTTAATGTTTTAGATCTGATAGAGTATCATGAAGGAGGTGTTGAAGATGAGGTGACAACAGCACAATGGAGTATTCCAGCAGCTAGTTCAAATATCAAGGAGATTGAAGACATACTGGATAGTCATATTGGCAGAAGCACAAGGAATAAGACATATGAAGAGTATTTGGTCAAATGGAAAGGATGACCTATTGAAGATTCATCATGGCTGACAAGGGAGGAGGTTAACCATCTTGGTTTTCCTCTTCGCACCTGAGTCGTGATAGGGTCACTTCTCAAATTACACAGAGTGTCTAATGTAGGAGCATCCTGGGTGTAAGAGCAATCTTGCATCAACCAAATATATGTATATGTATATGTATATGTATATAGATATGTATATAGATATATATATATATATATATATATATATATATATATATATATATATATATATATATATATATATATATATATATATATATATATATATATATATATATATTTCTGGTTTCTTTTCAATAAGGACTCTCTTGTGTAGAACTGCTATTTATGGAAACTTGCTATTTTTAGTAAGTTGGTCGAACGATCTTGAAATGTTCTGATTTCACATGTGGAGGTTCATCTTAATCATATCAGCTTGCCAGTATAGTTTCATTGCTAGATCAAGTCTAGTTTTGAAGATATTGAAAATTTTCGGTGTTCGAAACAGGGTATAGAAACTTTGAACTCAATTTGGAAGGCTTTAGAGGTGTCAGATGAGGTCAAATTTTTGGCTGAATGAAGCTTGCTTAGTTTAGGCATTGTAGCACTCTTTCCAGCCTTTCTGAAATGGGGTTATAATAGTCAGTCGAATCAATGGGTGATGACTTATGGTCTCTGGAAGTTGGGCCACCTGAAATGGCGGAAAATAAATTTTCTTCAAAATTTGCGTTCAGGTTTCAAAAGTTATTTTTGAGCCAAATTTGATGTAATAAATTGAAAAATAAAATAATTCTAAGTTTGGTTGGCCTTAAGGGCTAAATTTCTGGAACCTTCTCAGGTGGTGGAAATTGCCTATATAAAGAATGCCCCTAGTGTTGTCTAGGCTAGTTCGGGACAGTTCTAGGTAGTAGATCTAGGTATTGATTCGGGGCTTTGTCCTACCGAATATTGTCAGGGAATGCCCATGTGGCTTTGCATATTGTAGTTTTGAAACTTTGTAATTCCACATTTGTGGAGATAATAAGAAGCCAATTTTATGTTCTTGCATATTGTTTTTATTTCTCTATTTCTGTTATGTGTTTGTGGTATTAATGGGAGCACCCTTCATCAAGTGGTATCAGAGCTAGGTTTTCTTAAGTGTGTAAATAGCTCGCCGACTGTGAGGGAGTTTGCACCAAGACTGTGGTTAGGGTTTCAGCACGAATCATGAAAATGCTTCCACGAAGGGAACATGGGGGAAGAGCTGGTGTTGTAACACCTGAGGTTAGAGTGCCCCAGAGACAAGTGCAAGCATTGCAAGAAGAGATTCACAGAGGAATGAATCTTAATGTCAGAGATGAAAGTGACGATGAAGCTAAAGAAGGAAGTGATGATCAAGGAGGCAAAATTTTGAATAAAAAATAAGAAAGGATTTCTCGGGCCATTTTCAAGATCCGAAAAAGACCTAAGATCGAGGTTCTAAATTTTTTTGGAAATCTTAACCCAGAAGAATTGATTGACTAGATCAATGAATGTGAAAAATATTTTGAGTATGAAGATATTGAGGATCCTGATAGGGTCAAATTCGCAAAGGCCAGACTAAAAGGTCATGCGAAGATCTAGTGGCAAGAGATTCAATTGGAGTGAAATAGAAGATGAAAGGATAAAATCAAAAGATGGGATCAGATGGTGGATAAATTGAAGCTACAATTCATCCCTATTGATTATGAGCTTGACCTACTAAAGAAAATGCAAAGTTTGAAGCAAGCGGGATGATCTGTCCAGGAGTATACAGAGGAGTTCTATCGAATCCTCATCAGAATAGGCCATGCGAAAGCTGATAAGGATAAAGTTTCCCATTACCTCAATGGGTTGAGGCCAAGCATTTAGGAGGAGCTGAATCAGGTTCAAATGAATAGTATTGAAGAGGCATACCAATTTTTCTTAAAAGTAGAGGAAAAGCTAAAAAAGAAGTTCAAGAGCAGACAAAATGGAAGAGGTCGCAGTGGATGATCTAGTGGATGGTCATATGGAGGCTGAAATGAAGATCCAAAAAAGAAGGATGAGGCTAGTAGCAGTCAAAATCAGAGAGGAAACAATTCCAATCATTTCTAAGATTAGAACAATAGAGATCAGAGAGGAAGAGGAAGAGGACAAGGTTCAGGAAGAGGAGGCTTCTGTGGAACATGTTTTCACTATGGAGAAGGTCATAGGGCATTTGACTATCCTCAACGCCAAGGAAGGATGGATAGGAGGAATGAAGGCTAGGCCAGAGTTGCACATGTAGATGAAGATGTCAGATCATCAAATTTTGAAGATGCTAAAAAAGGAGAAACATTGATTAACAGAAGAGTCCTTTTGAGTGGTGAGAATGAAACTAAACAAAAGAGGAGCCTGTTTCGCTCTAGATGCAAGTGTGAGGGTAAATGTTGTGATGTGATTATTGATAGTGGAAGCACTAACAATTTGGTGTCAGAAGAGATGGTGATAAAGTTGAATCTCAAGAGACAAAAACACCCACATCCATATCGGATTGGCTGGGTGCAGAATGATCACAAGGTCATGGTCAGTGAATAGTGCCTGGTAAAGTTCAAGATCGGTGGGTACCAAGATGAGGTACTATGTGATATCATATCTATGGATGCATGTCATATATTTTTGGGTAGACCATGGTAGTTTGACAGATGTGCTGTACATGATGGTCATGCGAATACCTATTCCCTAACAAAGGATGGAGTGCGACATAAGCTAAAGCCATTGAAGGAGACTGAAGAAAAGGTATGTGGTAATGCAAGAATAAATTTTGTTGATGGAAGAAAATTCCTAAATGGTATGAGGCATGAGCATGTGTGTTTTTATTTAATTCCAAAAGTTGGTAAAGAGGAAGTAGATGTACCTGTAGAGGTTGCAGATTTGTTGAATGAGTTTCAGGATATTATATCTGATAATGTACCTGATGGATTACCACCGGTAAGGAAGATTAGTCATCAGATGGATTTGCTTCCAAGAGCCAGTTTGCCAAACAAGGTAGCACACAGAATGACACCAGTAGAAAGTGAAGAGTTGAACAGACAAGTACATGAGTTATTGTAGAAGGTGTTGATTCGAGACAGTCTGAGTCCCTATGTTGTACCAGCATTATTAGCACCAAAGAAGAATGGAGAATGGAGGATGTGTACAGATTGTAGAGCAATAAACAAGATCACAATCAAGTATCGATTTCCATTGCCATGAATGGATGATATTATAGACTATTTGAGTGGGCCTGTGTATTTCTCAAAGATAGATTTGAAGCGTGGATATCACTAGATTCGGATCAGAGAAGGAGATGAATGGAAGACTACCTTCAAGACAAAGGAAGGACTGTATGAGTGGTTAGTCATGCCTTTTGGGCTAACCAATGCACCAAGCACTTTCATGCGGGTCATGAACGAGGTTTTGAAAGAATTTCTGGGTAAGCTTGTCATTGTTTACCTAGATGATATTTTGATCTTTAGCAAGACATTGAAGGAACATATGATGCATATTCATATGGTGTTTGAGAAGTTGAGAGATGAGAAATTGTTGATTAATTTGAAGAAGTGCAATTTTGTGAAGAAGGAATTAGTGTATTTGGGATTTGTACTTTCAGCAGAAGGTCTAAAAATGGATCTAGAGAAAGTATAGGCTATCCTTGAATGGCCTACTCCAAGGAGTGCTACTGAGGTAAGATCTTTTCATGGTTTGGCTAGCTTTTACAGAAAGTTTATCAAAAATTTTAGTAGTATTTGTGGACTGTTGACTAAAATAGTGAGAGGGGATAGAAAAGAGTTCAAGTGGACTAATGGGGTAGATAAGAGTTTTAAACTTTTGAAATGGAAAGTTACAGAACAACCTATTTTAGCACTTCCAGATTTTAATAAGGTGTTTCAAGTAGATTGTGATGCTAGTGGTATTGAAATAGGATCTGTTATGAGCCAAGAAGGTAAACCTATTGCTTATTTTAGTGAGAAGTTAAATGATGCCAAGAGAAAATATTCTGTTTATGATCAGGAATTTTATGCTATAGTTCAAGCATTGAAGAAGTGGAGACACTATCTGCTTCTTAAGGAGTTTGTTCTGTATACTAATCATCAAGCTTTGCAATATTTGAATAGTCAAGGAAAGTTGAATCAAAGACATTTGAAATGGGTTGAGTTTTTCCAGAGTTATACATTTGCTTTGAAACATAAAAGTGGAAAGTCTAACAGGGTTGCAGATGCACTTAGCAGAAGGCAACTATTGCTGACAGAGATGTAGATTGAGGTGGTTGGGTTCAAGGAACTCAAGAATTTGTATCCAGAGGATAATGATTTTTGTGAAGCTTGGAAAGGTTGGAGAATCTCATCAAGGAGAAGCATAGCGGAGGATTGGCTGGACATTTTGGTCAGGATAAAACCCTTGCTTTGGTTAGTGAGAATTACTATTGGCCACAGTTGTAGCAAGATGTCAAGAAGTTTGTACCGAGTTACAGAGTATGTCAGATGGTGAAAGGAGTGAAGTAGAATACTGGGTTGTATCAAGCATTACATGTACCAGAGAAGCCTTGGGAGGATATCAGTATGGAGTTTGTTCTTTGTTTACCAAGGACACCACGGGGACATGATTCAGTTTTTGTGGTAGTTGACAGATTTTCAAAGATGACACATTTTATTCCCTGCAAGAAGACTAATGATGTTGTTCATGTAGCAAAATTGTTTTTCAGAGAAGTAGTGAGACTACATGGTTTGCCAAAGAGTATAGTTTCAGATAGGGACGCTAAGTTCATTGGATATTTCTGGTGTACATTGTGGAAGAAGTTGAAAATAGATTTGAAGTTCAGTTCATCACATCATCCACAAACTGATGGATAGATAGAGCTGGTGAATAGGAGTTTGAGAAATTTGCTGAGATGTTTGGTTGGAGATAAGCCAACAAGATGGGATTTGATTTTACCACAGGCAGAATTTGCATACAATAATTCTATCAACAGGAGCACTAGTAAATCACCATTCTAGATTGTATATGGGAGTAGTCTCAAGAATGCATCTGAGTTGAGAAAGATACATAAAGGAGAAATAAGTAGTGCTGAAGCTGAGGATTTTGCAGAACATTTGAAGAACATCCATGAGGAGGTGAGGAAGCATATTACCAAGATGAATGCATAGTATAATGCTAAGGAAGATGAGAAAAGGAGGCATAAGGAGTTTCAAGTTGGAGATGAAGTCATGGGTCATTTGCGAAAGGAGTGATTTCTGGTTGGTACACATAACAAGCTAAAAATGAAGAAGTAAGGGGCATGTAGGGTACTAAACAAGCATGATTCAGGAAATGCATATGAGGTTGAGTTACCTACTGAGCTAAATATTTCACTGGTATTTAATGTTTCATATCTGACAGAGTATCATGAAGGAGGTGTTGAAGATGAGGTTACAGCAACACAGTGGAGTATTCTAGCAACCAGTTCAGATATCAAGGAGATTGAAGACATACTAGATAGTTGTGTTGGTAGAAGCACAAGGAATAAGACATATGAAAAGTATTTGGTCAAATGGAAAGGATGACCTATTGAAGATTCATCATGGTTGACAAGGGAGGAGGTTAACCATCTTGGTTTTCCTCTTCGCACCTGATTCGTGACAGGGTCACTTCTCAAATTACCCTGGGTGTCTGATGCAGGAGCATCCTAGATGTAAGAGCAATCTTGCATCAACCAAAATATATATATATATATATATATACATATACATATACATATACATATACATATACATATACATATACATATACATATACATATACATATACATATACATATACATATACATATGTGTGTGTGTGTGTGTGTGTGTGTGTGTGTGTGTGTGTATCTATATATGTATCTATATATGTATCTATATATATATATATATATATATATATATATATATATATATATATATATATATATATATATATATATATATATATATATATATATATATATATATATATATATATATATATATATATATATATATATATATATATATATATTTCTGGTTTCTTTTCAATAAGGACTATCTTGTGCAGAACTGCTATTTATGGAAACTTTCTATTTTTAGTAAGTTGGTCATATGATCTCAGAATATTCTGATTTCACATGTGGAGGTTCATCTTAGTCATATCAGCCTGCCAGTAAATTTTCATTGCTAGATCAAGTTTAGTTTTGAAGATATTGAAAATTTTCGTTGTTCGAAACAGGGTACAGAAACTTTGAACTCAATTTGGAAGGCTTTAGAGACCCTGGATGAGGTCATATTTTTGGCTGAATGAAGCTTTCTTTATTTAGGCCTTGTAGAGCTCTTCACGCCCTTTTCGAAATGGATTTATAATAGTCAATTGGGTCAACGGGTGATGACTTATGGTCTTCGGAAGTTGGGCTACTTGAAATGGCAGAAAATAAATTTTCTTCAAAATTTGTGTTCGGGTTTCAAAAGTTATTTTGAGCCGACTTTGATGTATTAAATTGAAAAATAAAATAATTCTAAGTTTGGTCAGCTTTAAGGGCTAAATTTTTGGAACCTTCTTAGGTGGTGGAAATTTCCTATACAAAGAAGGCCCGTAGTGTTGTCTATGGTAGTTCAGGACAGTTCTATGTAGTAGATCTAGGTATTGATTCGAGGCTTTGTCCTACAAAATATTGTAAGGGAATGCCTATGTGGCTTTGTTTATTGTAATTCTGAAAGTTTGTAATTCCACATTTGTGGAGATAATAAG
Organism: Chamaecyparis obtusa; assembly: GCA_027943335.1. Lineage (NCBI taxonomy): Eukaryota > Viridiplantae > Streptophyta > Pinopsida > Cupressales > Cupressaceae > Chamaecyparis > Chamaecyparis obtusa. The sequence goes on from BSBK01000970.1 coordinate 251,945, forward strand.
AAGCCAATTTTATGTTCTTGCATATTGTTGTTATTTCTCTGTTTCTATTGTGTGTTTGTGTTATTAAGGGGACCACCCTCCATCAAATAGGTCCACAAAGGTTAGTATGAACCAGTTCCAAAATATCATCAGAAGTGTAGATTTTTCTCTTGAAACTAGACTTTGTCATTTTGCCTAATTGACATTGCTTACACATCACATTATTAGGTTTCTTCAATTTTGGTAACCGTCTTACTCTTTTTATCTTACTAATTCTTACCAAATTATCAAAGTTCACATGATACAACCTCTTATTCCATAGCCATATATCATCAAATTGTGCAAACAAACATGTCTCATCAGATAGGTCTTGGTAGAACAAGTTACCTCTTGTTTGTTCTCCACTTCCAATTAGTTCACTAGTAGCATCAAAGATCTTATCCTTTTTGTGATTGAATTTATCTCGATATCTAGAAATGATCAAGTGTGCAACACTCAACAAGTTATAGTTAAGTCCTTCAACCTAATAAGCATTATTACATTTGATCTTATCAGTCAATCTTCTTGATCCTTTTCTTTCACAAGACATGGTACATCATTGCCAAACTTAACACTACTACCTTTGTAATAATTTAAGGTAGCAAACTTATTTTTATCACCAGTCATATGATGTGATTAACCACTATAAATTATATATCTATCACCTTTACTCACATATGACATGAGTGTAGTTTTCTCATCTTCATCATAATCATCTTTCATAGAAACATAAACAAATTCTACATCATGATCATTAGATTCATCTGATTCACTATCAATTTCTTCTTCAACAATATAACAATATTTATTACCTTTGTCCTTGTAATCCTTGTACCATTTGTAGTCTTTTTCATCCCCTTTTCCTTTGTACTTTCTTTCTCTGCTTTCATCCTTGTCATTCCTATTAGGACATCTTGTTGCAATATGGCCAAATTTGTTAGATGAAAAATAGATTATAGGAAGTTTACCTTTAAATTTTCATTTTCCTCTAAGTAGTCTTCTAGCCATAAGTGCCTCAATCTCATCAAGGTCATCATCAGAGGTTTCACTATCATTGTTCACACATTTTTTTCCCTTTCTTAGAGTTATGAAGAATTGATTGAGATTTGAATGCAGATTCAATATTGGGAGAAGTGAAATTATCAAAATTTGATAACTCAAAAGCAACAAGTCTACCAACTAGACCTTCCAAAGTTAAGCTGTTACGAGGAGCACATCTCAACTCCTTTATTATATAAAATCTAATAGCATAAATAGGAAGTAGGGTTCTCAATACCTTTCTAATAACAGTTTCATCATCAATCTTTCCATTAGCTCCTCTAATAGCATTAATAACCTCTTTAACTCGGCCACAATATTTTACAATAGTCTAACCTTCTAACATTCTCATTTCATCAAACTTACCTCTCAGGATTTCATATTTGCCTCTTAGTACATTTGTGTCTCCACCATAGATAACTGTCAATGTGTCCCACATTTTCTTTGCAGTGGTACAGTCCTAAATGTCTTCAAATTTAGGGTAACTTAGGGCTGATGCAATCTTCAACATTTTTGGATTGTGCTCTTTCTTTTCCTTCATCTACTGGGCTATCAAAGGTGTAGGTGCTGCTATACAATCATTTTCCACATAGTATTTTTCTACATCTCCAATTCCAGCTAGGTGTAGCTTCATCAAACTTTTTCATGCAGGGAAGTTCTCCTTGTTCATCTTTGGTACCTCCTTTTTGTACATCTTGATTTTTAGCTCCAAGTACCTTCAAAATTTTCCTTACAAGAACCACAAGAGCTATGATACCAATTTTTAGATTGATTTTAGAATAACTGAGAGGGAGAGGGGGGGGGGTGAATTAGTTATCCTCAGGTCTAGATGTACCAATTCCACTTTTAAACACTTCAAAAAATTTAGATCTATTAAAAAATCCACTAGGTCTCTATAGTATATAATCAGTAACATAAAGTTGCAGTCCACTGTCCAAAAGCAATCAACTTACAAAATATAAAACACTTGATAGTAAAACACATCAAATAACATTCACACAAATATCACAGAAGGATTTAACAAGGAAAGCCAATTTGGGAAAAACCACTAGTAACATGCTACCCATTTTTCACTCTTCTGAAGTGTTCTCTATGAGGAACCAACCTTGTTAAAGGTTACAATACACATTGTTAGGTGTGACCCTGTTAAAGGATTTAATCACTCTATTAGGAGTGGTCTTGTTAGAGGACTTGAGAACATTCCATTAGAATGTCACCTTTATTAAAGGATTTACAAATGACTGTTAGGTCAACCTTGAATAAAGGATTTCAACTAATACAATGGTTATAAAGTAACAATAGCTTTGATCTTATACGTTAAAATCACTTTGAAAATATAGATTCAATGTAGCTCATATGTTGATCCACTGATTGGCCTTCATTGACATCTCCATCTATGATCTTCTTGGAAACCCTTCAAGCAATCACCACTTCACAACTCTTCTCAGCCTTTTTAGCCTTCTGCTTAGGTTCGCCAATCAACATAATCAACCTCTTGCATAACCTCCAATTAGACTATATTTATACCTCCTTAATTAGGTAGCTTGATCTTTTTATGCATAATCATCTCCGTAGATCTTAGGTTTTGATTAGATTCATCGAATCCTTCCAATATTTCATTCTTCTTCTAATCTTCTAGATACTTCTCAAAACTTCTGTTTGAATCCATGCATAGGATCATGTAAAAATGGTTTACCATACATTGAATACTATAGGTCTTTCATCCTTATCTTCAACACATTTTACACAAATTCGAAGAATTCAACTGTGTCAGATGGAAATCTCAATCCCTTCACAAAATATAAATTGCTAACACTTGTTTGTCACTCTGTTCTTCTACTTGGTCTTCACTAAATAACTCGATCATCGCTAAAATTGTCCTTCTCAGCACTCATTATTGTTTCTCGATTCAATTTCTGATACTCGGTTGTTACTGATGCTTGATCAACACTATATTTTCTCAGATTATACTGGTGCTTAGTCAACACTAGCATCGCTTGGCTTATACTTAAGTTCCTTAATATTTTTCTCTTTTTCTCGGTCAAGACTATACTTTCAAACTTTCTTTTCTCATTTCTTCTAAGCTTCAAATCAACTGTCTTCTTCACATAGTTTTATAAATAAACAACACATTAACTTTTTGTTTGAAATTTGGCTAAGTAGGAAATCATGATGTTTTCATTATGGAAACATATATTCAGTGCTAAGACAACAAAATCTAAGGAATAAGTTTTGGATGAGAACCTATGAAAAATGCCTAAGTATAACAGTATTTATCTATCTACATAGAGACTGTTTTGATCAGGGAAGTTTATAGAAGTACTTTCAGTACATGCACACTTGAACATAACTTATAAATTGTATATTAAAGCTTCATCTAAGAGCGCAAGATTGTACAATATGTACAGACAAAGATATTAATGTTTTACAGAGACAATGTTAAGCCATCCACAATAGAGTAGCGACAAGTAATTGATTATATTGAGTTAAGGGATTATTTAATTTATCAAAGAGATGAGTTGACTAATTAAGGATGACATCCTAGATGTTAACCCTAAGGCATAAAGAGTTAATATTATGTTTTGATAATATGAAAGTTGACTGATAAGCTATATTTGAGATAGCTAGTATAAGGAAAGATATTATGTTATGTGAAGTAGAGTGAATGAATAATCAAGTTGATGTGAAGTTGTAAAGAGATTTTGTATTGATGCATTATGCGAAATCTGATATATGATCAGATTAGTGTGAGTTGATAACAAGTTTTTGTGAAGAGACTACAAAGCTAGATTAGAATATTGAAGATATTCAACAACAGTAAAAGGTTTTTGTATTCTATATTTTTTATTGACTATTATCATTTCATATTTCATGTTTTGGAAGTGAGCTCATCTTGCATACATTCACATTTTTTAATACCAACTCCTAACAAAGTTGAGGCTTCTAAAAAGGCCTAAATTCATATAACAAGGAAAGAGACACTATACAAATGTAATAGACTCCTAACAGGGTCAATAGCTCTAACCAGATACTTTTGATTAGTGGATCATTTGTGGGTATCATCCCCACTGGGGTTTTCCCTTAGCCAAGGTTTCCTCAAGAACAAAGTGGTGTTATGAGTTCTTTTATTTTATGGTTGTGTTTACTATTCAGTTTAGTTTCTTATGAAAGCTATAAGTTAATTTCATATATCCATAAGTGGGCAAAAATAAAAGTTTGTGAAATATTGATTCACCCCCCTTGTTAGTATTTCCTATTTCTAATTCTTTATTCATCATAAGTGCAACCTTTTCACTAGGTCTTCTTGTTATCTCCTCTTTTGAAATCCTCTTGATCAATAAAATGATATGGCACTCTACTAGATAGCAATTGTCTCACCAATTAAGGTTTGAAATCAATGACAATATAACAATAATTTCAATTATAGTTTCCAACACCTAGAAATGCTAAAACATGGAAGAATTTACCCCTTTGTGACATTCTACTAGGTTCCTTTCATGTATCCCCAAAGGGATCCAATATTTTTAAAAGCCTATGTAAAGCGTGGGAGGCAATGATGGACTTAATTGAATATAATGGATCTTTATTCCATTACAATATTTATAAACATAATTCTATTTGGTGGAATATTCACTATAAAGATAAACCCTTAGCTCTCTTATAGGGGAATTTTTCCAAAATGTAGAATTATATAGGCATTGGGTGCTTTGGAAATATCCTTAGGGATGACCTTCTCAAATCTTGGACTAGCCTTTTTAGTGAATTTGATATTCCACACACACAATGGAGGACATAATCTTTCCCTAGATAATCATTATTTTCTCTCTCTTTCTCCAAGGTTTTCCACCCTAAGGATGGTTTTTTTCTTGACATTGAGTATCTTGATGGTTCTAATATGGTTAATATTTAATCTAAAGTTTTTTATAATTCACTTTCTAAGTCTGATTCTCTTTATAATTATTGTCAATCTTTCACCTATGGTGATAGTGATAACTCCCTAATGTCTACTGCTCCATCATATCTAGATTTTTCTTCATGATTACTTCAGGATGACACAAATATATCTTTATGTACTTATCATATGTTCTCCTATGTGACTTTACAATGAATTTAACCCTTACAATGACTTCTTTGCACAAATCAGTTCTTTTTTATATATGTTTATTATTTAATATGAACTCAATCATGAAATTGTCATTGTTTATTGTATAAATTTGTTAGATACCCATGAATTCTTATTTATTAAAATAGAATCATTAAATATTATGACTATTCTTCCATGGATATAAATATGGAAGAGGTTACTCCCTATTTATACCTATCCCCTTTTGAATATCATTATCTCTCCCAACCATTTTTACCAACATGTTTATTATTTGACACATGAGAACACAATTCTGTATAATCCAAGGTTGTTCTTGCTTCTCAAGGAATATAATGATTATGTTTATTATTCTTGGTAGTTTCTTAAAAGATTGAATACAAATTGTCTTACAAGACACACTTCCTTATAGCCCGTCATGTTTGCATGAATATTCCTTGCACTCTTAATTTCATTGTAGTAGATGCAATTAAATGAATTTGACAACAAGACCCTTTCTGGAATTATAATTTCTCTATTTGGTGACTATTTTAGAAGCTTGATAACTGTTGGAAATATATAATACCTCGTTTCAGAATGATTTATCTCTTGCATTGAATATGGTTGCAGATGATTATTCTTCCATCTTATCAATATGATTGATTAGACACTATTGTATCTTTGATATATCTTTTCTTATTCAACTGATCTGTATGAAGTTAGTATTATTTTACATTCTTGATAAATACTAGCACAATTATGATAGTGAAAATAATGGCTTTCCTGTCCTTCAATTATAAGATGTATATTTCCACTGCTATCCTATATTTACTTAATACTCTAGTTGAATCCATTATGGTCTTCTCACCAACCATTGTGAAGGCTTGAGAGATATTTTTATTTTTGTAAGTGTTATAATAGTGAAATTCTTATAAATATTTTATTTCTGCCCTATACTAGAGCTTGAAGTCTTTGTCCTTTAAATGATGAATGCTCACTATTTTCTATATGGTATAAAACAATATTTATTCATTATTGTCATAATTTTATTCCATTTGAATGAATTATCTTTTTGATGTCTCTAGTTTCATTGCACCATGTATCCTATAATGACATGATTTCTTTTATGATTATGTCCCATGACTATTATTTACACTATTGTTTCATTATCATGTACCACTAAGATGTACTTTGTAATCTTGTAGCATGATTATATATGTAACAACAACATGTTTTCATTTTGATTTTACTACAGATTTAGGTGCACATTTATTACTTATCATCATGCTAGTCTCAACCCTCGTGGGAGTTCACTTGGTCCCACATGTCGACAAGTAATAAACATGTATATGTTCCTTCACATGAAAAAAACTTGTTAGATTACACATGAAGTTTAATTTTTCCTTTTTGATGTTTTCATCTGTTCTTATGATTTTTGTGAGTATTTATGCATGAACTAATGATAGGTAGATATAGAACTATGACTCTGAGCTCTAACAAAACCTTTATACTCCCTACAGGTGAATGATCATGTCTGGGAAATCTAAAGATGAAGATGATTTTATTGATGGATGCGAGGGATTCATCATTAAATAGGTAATGACAAGTCCCTCTTCTTTGTTTACTCAAGTAATATTTCCATGTATTTCTACTTGTAATTACATTAATTTTTAATAGTTAACCCACAACTTGTGTGGGGGTTGTACATTCTCTTGATAAATAATAACTCTTGATTGCAAATACATTTGTAATACTCAGATGTGTTATATTTGTATACATTAAGAAATTTTCTTTTATCTTCATTTTTTACTTTCAGTACAAAGCATGTAACTTGAAACTTAAAGATTTAAGATGTACCTTTCACCTTAATCATACAGTCTATCCAAGCTCTACCTTTTTGACCTGAAAGAAAAAAATAGGTAACATTTTTGGCAACCTCTGAAGGGTGTTTTCCTACTAAAGAAAATCAGACCAGTGTCCTTATACAAATACATTCAGCACATAGTCTCTTAACCTTATTGATGAAGGAGCATCCTAGGATTCTTGGCAATCCTATATCAACCAAAAATGTATTTGTCTTTGAAGGTAGATTGTTAGTTTTGATCTTGGTTTGGTGGAGTACTTGCTTGGTTTGGGAGACTGGTTGCTCAATTTTAGTGTTTACTAGGGTGTTCGGTCTCTAAAGAACACACGGTAACTGAAGGTGTTGATTCATTGGCTCTTGACAATAAGTGCATTCCTCAGTCATGCTTAGCATGGTCGGTTGACTGGTGCTCGGTTATTTTCTCTGTTGCTCGGTGTTCTTGCTTACCAACTGGATTGTTTAGTTGGATTGGCTTGGCTGACTGGTTCTACTGATTTGGGTCACACTCCTGGAGTTATGGGTTGACCCTTGGATGTGTGAGGACCTAGATCTAGCATGTTTCATTCTTCTATGTGATCTGATGACCGTTTGGGGCCATCTTGGAGAGTTTATTTTATTTGTAAGGCTATTTGAGAGCTGATTGATGTTTTAGCATTTAATATTTGTTTGTAAGGGTTTATTGTTTCATCAGCCAACTTGTGGATGGGAATCAATATTTATAGGATTCTTGGGTAGTTGTTTAGGGCATCACATAGTTGGAAGGAAAGTTAGTAGCATATGAGCTTAGGAATAGAAAGATTTCTTGGAAGTTTGAGTACAAGTTTAGATCTCTACTTGATGCCTACCAATGTGTTGTGTGTTGTAGACCTAGCCTAGTTGAATACTGATGTTGTAGAGAAGATTTGGATCCTATGAGATCTTGCAGACTATTACTTGCTTTGTATCTGGTCATAACTGGGAAGGCCTTACAACTCGACACATTGCATGTAATCGGTGATTTGATGAATAAAGACTTCTGTTTTATTTTAGATTTCTTGTTGTTGTTGTGTATTTCCACTACATATTGGTTTGGCTACAAGGTTGGTCAGTCCTTAATTGGATCCACCAATCTTGACTCCATTAAGTGGTATCAGAGTGAAGTTGGTTCCTGTTTGAGAAAAGTCTGTTCCTATTGGAGCCGACTTGATCTTGTATGTTTGCATCTGGATCTTGATTTGAAGATGCCTTTGAGGAGAAATCGTGAGATCTCAGAGGAAGAGGAAACTACTGGAGAATTCAATCTTGATGATTTAAGGGCTTTGTAGAAACAAGTGCAAGACCTACAAGAAGAATTGAGAAAGAAGCCTACCTTGAAAGGGGATAGTGATGATGAATCTGAGGAAGATCATTTTGAAGAAGTTGTAGAAGAAGCTTATAGAGATCCTGAGGAGAATAAAATTTTGAAAGCTATGTCTAAAATTGGGAAAAGACCTAATATTGAAGTTTTTGCATTTGCTAGAATCCTTAGGCCAGAAGAATTGATTGATTGGATCAATGAGATTGATGATTACTTTGAGTATGAAGAAATAGAAGATCCTGATAGAGTTAGATTTTAAAGACTAAGTTGAAAGGTCATGCAAATATCTGGTGGAGGGAAGTTTAGTTGGAAAGAGGTAGAAGAGGAAAAGAAAAGATCACTAAGCTTTTAAGTAGACTAAAAAATTGGTACATGAGTATACCAAGGAGTTTTATACAATCCTAATTAGGACTGGTCATTCTGAAGCTGATGAAGAGAAGGTTGCTAGGTATGTCTATGGTTTGAGACCTAGTATTCTGGAAGAGTTACTTATTGTGCGGATGACAACAATAGGAGATGCTTATTAGATGGCATTGAAGATTGAAGAGAAACTGAAAAAGAAGTTTGAAGGAAGACAAAGCAATAGGAACAAAGGTGGTAAAACTGGTGAAGCAATTGCTGAAAGTAATGTGACAGAGAACCCTAAGCCTGATGCGGGATCTAGCAGTGGTCAAGTTACTAAGAATGCTGGACAAAGAGGAAGGTGGAAGAATGATTTCACTGGTACTTTTTGTAACTATGGTGAAGCTGGTCATAGAATTTTTTATTGTCCTAAGAAAAGGGTGGCACTGGCTACTGAAGAAGATGTTGGGAATGTTGTAGAAAAAGGTGAGACACTTATCACTAGGAGATTAGTTGCATGTGTCCATGAACCGGTGGAAAGGAAAAATTTGTTCAGAACTAGATGTAAGTGCAAGGATAAGGTATGTAATGTCATAGTTGATGGTGGCAGTTCTGAGAACTTTATTTCATATGAAATTGTTAGTAAATTGAATTTGGAAAGAAGGAATCATCCTAATCCTTATCAGATTAGTTGGATACAAGATGTTTCTAAGGTTAGAGTTGAAGAACAATGCTTAGTTAATTTTTAGATTGGATCTTACCAAGATGAGATATTGTGTGATATATTTCCTATGAATGCTTGTCATCTGTTTCTTAGTAGACCTTGGCAGTTTGACAGGAATGTTTTGTTTGATGGTCATACTAATACCTATGTCACTAGGCATGAAGGAACTTGGCATAAGCTGATACCATTACAAGAAATAGGGGTTAAGGGATGTGGAGTTATTAGGTGTTATCCTTATGAAAAACCTCAAGAGCAGAAGGTTGATAAAACTATTCCTGCGAAGTCTAGTTTGAAGGAGAATGATATATCTGAAGAGTTTTTTTAGATTAAGAGGCAGATGATCTTTCTGACAGAGATGGTACAATAGATAATGACATTTGTGACACAGAGAGATACAGATGATGTCGAGTTGATCAAGGATTCCGGAGAGGATGAACCTTACCGAGGCACTGATGTGATCGGTAGTGGTTAGAGTCAATTTCTATCAGTTGCCAACTGGAAGGATAAGAAAAGTGGAAAGCAGAAGAACTTACTGCAAGGAGAGATGAATGAAGTAAAGACTACTTGGGATGAAGGACAAGAGGAGATATGGGTGAAAAATAGATTCGGCATACCTATTTTGATTTCCTTGAGACATTTCAGATTTCCTTATGAGAAAATATTTCTTACCTAGGGTATTTGAGGTAGGAGAATCCTAGGATTCTTGGCAATCCTGTATCAACCAAAAATATGTTTGTCTTTGAAGATAGATTGTTAGTTTTGATCTTGGTTTGGTGGAGTACTTGCTCGGTTTGGGAGACTGGTTGCTTAGTTTTAGTGTTTACCGGGGTGCTCAATCTCTGAAGAATGCTCAATAACTAAAGGTGTCAGTTCACTAGTGCTCAGTGATAACTGCGTTCCTCAATCATGCTTAGCGTGATCGGTTAACTGGCACTCAGTTATTTCCTTTGTTGTTCGGTGTTCTTGCTTACTGACTGGATTGTTTAGTTGGATCAGCTTGGGCAACAGGTTCCACTGATTTGGATCGTGTTGCTCGAGTTATGGGTTGACCATTCGATGTGTGAGGACCTAGATCTAGTGTGTTGCATTCTTCAATGCGATTTGATGACCATTTGGGGCCATCTTGGAGAGTTTATTTTATTTGTAAGGCTATTTGAGAGCTGAATGATGTTTTAGCATTTAATATTTGTTTGTAAGGGTTTATTGTTTCATCAGCCAACTTGTGGCTAGAAATCAATATTTATAGGATGCTTTGGTAGTTGTTTAGGGCATCAGATAGTTGGAAGGAAAGTTAGTAACCTATGAGCTTAGGAACAAGAAGATTTCTTGGAAGTTTGAGTACAAGTTTAGATCTCTCCTAGATGCCTACCAGTGTGTTGTGTTGTAGACCTAGGCTAGCTGAATACTAATGTTGTAGAAAAGATTTGGATCTTGTGAGATCTTGTAGAGTGTTACTTGCTTTGTATCTAGCCGTAACCAGGAAGGCCTTACAGCCCGACACATTGCATGTAATCGTTGATTTGATGAATAAAGACTTCTATTTTATTTCAAATTTGTTGTTGTTGTTGTTGTGTATTTTCGCTACATATTGGTTTGGATGGAAGGTCGGTTAGTCCTTAATTGGATCCACCAAACTTGATTGCATTACTTATAAAACTCAAACCTTATCCAAACTTAAAACTAAAACACACTTGCTAAAAAATGGAAAGCAAAAACCAAAGAAAAAATAGAAACTCAAACTGAAATAGGTTAAAGTTGATGAAATGTATTAGCATTATGTAGGGCATAGGAATAATTTATGAAACAATGAGCTATCTAGCTCCTATCTCATATGATGGGTATACTCTTTAGGAAGTTATGATATATTTTACCCTCTTAGCCTATTTTCAATAAGACACAACTAAAAACAATTAACTAGAAAATGTTGATGCAAATCGTTAGGATGACAAAAAAGAGTTATATATGATGTAGGGAAACAAATTAATATTCACACCCTATATTATGTGTGTTCATTTATTCCATTCTAATTGGGTACAATAACATTATCCTTATTTATCCTAAGACACTAAAAGACAAAAATAGAAAACTAATGTGTGTGGACAACACTTATTTGAAAACTCAAACTGAACTACCATAGTGAACCAGAAACAACTAACCTAGTCTAAGCTACTAGATTCAGATCACCAACTTAGATGAAAATATTACAAGGTTGGTTAAAGTAGCTACTTGTCTTCTTCATTGTATAATGCTTAACTCAATCACAAGTAACCATAAGAATCTGAAGTATACAAATAAAATTTATGAAATGCTATATAACGACTCCTCATGATAGAAAGAAAACCTACCTTCCCACTCATACTTATCATTCATAATGTTGTTTGGAATAAAATGTGTAGAGTGGAATGATCATAGTACTTTATCTAAAACTTCATGGTCAAGTAAAAGCATTAAATTTCATGGTCAGTTGGCCTCTGATTTGGCTATATTCTTAATGGGACAACCTCTTTAGTGCACAAAAATTGATATTACAATACCAACCTTCTTTTGATAGACTTCCCTCTTGACATCATCTATCTAATTAGGACCCATTACCTCTTTATCAACCTTTAGTTCATCTACTTTCTAATTTAATTTATTTATTCCAAGTGGATAAAAAATAATGGTGGGATCTTTATATTCTTCATGTTGAACATGAAATTTTTGTTCTACAACTTTTAATCCATCATACAACTTGGAACAAAAATAATTGTTAATGCTAAAAAAATAATCCTCTTGAAACTTTTTGGTCTTGTCATGCACATCATCAATATCATGCCTAATTTTCTAAAAACTTGAAATAATATTTAGATTTATACCTTTTTCAATGGGATATCGATCTTCAATATTCTTAAAATTTTCAAGGAACTCTTCAAATTGTTGTTCCTTATGCACTTTCTCATCTAAAATCAGTCTTGGAAGAATATTACCTCCTCATGAGTTAGCATGTTGTTTTCATTTTACAATTATTGATTTGGATCAGGAATTGTGTCTTTATCTTCCTACCATTTAGTAATTACATCTTGAATAGGTGATGACCCCAATTCTGAATCTAGACAAGTAACCTCCTAATTTCTTGTTTGTTTCTTTTTAATTATTACTAAATTTAAATTTAGCATAGTTTCTATAGTTCCATCAATAAAACCTAGAAGTTCAATAAACAAATCATAAACAATTGCATTCTCTTGTTAACTATAATCATGTAGCTCATTAAACTAGATATAAAAACCATTTTCATCGTAAAAACCTGCATTACATCATAAGTGATTTCTTCACTTTCCTACAACAAATATGTTCTTTCATCTTGAACATTATGCACATGCATATCAGTAAGTAAAATTTCTAATTTTTCTTAACTATACATTTTATTTCCCTAATCTACAACTATCTAGAATTCAAGGGTTATTCTAGGTTTTGAGAAAGTTGTTCTTGAGGTACCAAGTTTTCAATAACCTTCTCATATTGCTTATTTTCTAAAGAATGGGTTCATTACAGCTTGAGAATGCACTCCAACTTTGAATTTCATACCTAGAGGACTTAGGAGACTTACTTTGTATGAAAATTGGGGTTTTGACCTTAGGAATTTCCTACATGCAAAACAACAACTATTTCCTCTTATGGTCTTAATTTAGCTCTGTTGAAAGTGCTAATCTATTATCGAGACTAAAGAAAAAAATTCCATGGTAGTGGGTTGTTGTTCTTGGTCTTTTACAAGGTTTACGACCACAAAATATTGATCATGCATAATGTAATTACCCAAAAAATCTATGCCAATGTGATTGAATGGCTCTACCTGATGATTTTTTGTTTTCTATTCATCTAAAACAAGATTTGTAATACCTTTTGGTTGTGACGAAGATGCAATCATGACTGCATATTTATCTTTTGCAGGCTCATCTATTAATGGGACCTTTTTGAACATTTCCATCATTAGATCTTTTTGTCTGGGTATTTTAAGAGCATCCAACATTGAAATGTTAACATGAGTCTTCTTCATGTGATCTATAATATTAAATGAATTAAAGCTAAACTTTTGCTGACCTCTGGGAACTGCAGCAAATTTTCTCACTTGTACTGGTTGTATTGGAAATTTTTGCCAATCTTTACTCACCAATGGTTGAGTACTTCACATAATTTGAACTTTTTATTAATTATTAATACCAACATACTGACCTTGTTGAAAATTCATCAAAGCCACCTTAGGTGCACATTTATTATACTGTGAACCCTACTGTTGTTGAGCTTCCTATGACATAGCCTTTGAATAATTAGTCCAATAATGTTGTTGGATGCAATAAAAGAACCAATCCTCTTCTTGTGCTACATTTTTTTGCATTAGTACCAACTCTCTTGAGGTTCTTGGGATCATAGGGTTATAAGACTGACTAGTTCTTTAAGTGAAACCTCTTCCTTGACCTGGGTTACCAGCCTAATAATTAGGCTTGTTCAGTTGATCAAATACTTGATAGGACCTATTACCTTTATTTTTTTGCCTCTCTAGGCTTGTGATCTTCTTTCCATAGGTCTGTAAGGTCTTCAACATGCTTTCATTTTTATCCTTAAGATCTATATTCTACTCCTTAAGCTCTCAATATGGGGTTGTAGAAACATATTCTTGAGCTCCAACCCAATTCTTGAATGTTGGACATGACGGAACAATAGCCACAATAGGAGGTACAACTTGTGTACTTGGATAGATTTCTGCAAAATAAGTAATTCAAGGACTTGGTGCAATCTTACCATCTTGTATCTAGCTACTTTATGTCCTTATAGTAACATCAAATGCTACTGGTAGAGTACGTACTCTCATAGATTGAATCTGCACTAAAATGTCACTATTTAATGCCTTAAGATAAAACAAGAAAGCATAATCATTAAAGGGCTTTACTAATACAATAATTTTGTCTCATGTCCTTTAGAAGTGATAATTGAAATTTTACATCTCATTATTTTGCCTCTTTATAGAGGTCAACTGATCAAGAAATGAAAAGTGATTTAAATTTTTCCTCAAATTGATGATTTAATTTCTCTCCCAATTCATCCCATGAGGCTATAGAATTAACATGTAACCCCTGAATCAGACTAAATATTTTCCCATTAATAAATCTTCCAAGAGATTTAATGCAACGTCTTAATGAGTCACTTGATGTATCCCACATAACAAAGGCACATCTCTGATGTGCTCAATTTCTAAAACATGCTCTTTTCTAGTAAAAAAAATGTAGGCCTTTTAAAGAAGCTACCAGAATATCATGTTGTTGTTGAATATATTCATAGGACTTCCCAAGGTAAATTCCACAAAAGGATGATTCCTAGCCATTGGAGGTGGAACTTGGTAAAACTAGGTTTACCGTAGCTAATTGTTCTTGATTGTACCTTTCTCATGAGATGAAAATGCCAAATCTACTAAAAAACATAAAAATTAGAGTTACCAAGTGTTGAAAATTACCTTCTTGATGATTGTAAGTTGTTGTTCACAACAAAACAATAGTAAAAATAAATCTCATAAAAACTGAAAAATTTTGTTTGTGTCCTAGTGGGCATGCCAAAAAATTATTGTCAGTCCTTCACCCATGGTGACAATGATAACTCCCTAATGTCTACTTCTCCATCATATCTGGATTTATCTTCATGATTAATTCAAGATGACACAAAGATATCTTTATGTATTTATCACATGTATTCCTTTGTGACTTTATGATGACTTTAACCCTTACTATGACTTCTCTACACAAATCAACTCAGTTGTATATATGTTTGTCATTGAATATGCACTCAATCATGAAATTATCACTGTCTATTGTACACAACTATTCGATACCCATGAATGCTTCTTTATAAACATAGAATCATTAAAAATTATGATTTTTCTTCCATGGTTGTAAATATAGAAAATGTTGCACCCTATTTATACATGTCCCCTTTTGAAAGTCATGTTAGGATTAACAAGACATAAATAACAATTACATGCAAATATAACCAATATCAGAAAAAAAAATAAACCACACAAAAGAGAACAGAATACACAAAGATTTAACGTGGTTCACCCAATCCCTGGGCTACGTCCACCAACAGCAAGTCCAATATTATTATTATCCAGTGATTACAACCCAATTACAATCTGTAATCACTTACAGCTCAATTCCACTGCAAGTACTAAAATGATACATAATGAAATCCATAACCCTCCAAAAATATCCAAAAATATGTCAGCCTCAAAAAAATTCACCTCGAGGGTTGCGCCCCTGAACCCCCACTCTTCAGGGCTTCCACCCCCAAACCCCTTCTCGGGGCCCAGCCCGGCCCTAAACCCCAAAGAGGTCAAGAGAAAAAGTGTACAGTACTTTCTTGGATAGTACTTTCTTGAGAAATCACCAAAAGCTAACAATCTCCCACTTGGTGACTGGTCAGTATCCACACTAAAAAACCTCCCACTTGGAGACTGATCCTGTAGCAATAGCGCTACCATATAAGGCTCCCAATGGATTGAACCACCCTAGACTCAGTTGTTCCTTTATTCTGTTCAGTCTAGAAGACCAACTGAAGCTGAACATGAGTTTAACTTTTCCCTTGTTACTACCTTTGTAAACATATCTGTTGGATTATCATCTGTATGAATCTTTTCTAGCTTTAACTTCCCATCATCCAAAACTGACTGAATGAAATGGTATCACAACTGTATGTTTTTTTTCTTTGAGTGCAAAGAAGAATTCTTCACAAGATGAATGACACTTTGGCTATCTATATGCAAAAAATTATCCGTTTGTAGATGTCCCAATTCTTCCATGAAGAATTGAAGCCATATCATCTCCTTGGCTGCCTCTGTAGTAGCCACATACTCTGCCTCTATAGTGGATAAAGAAACCACCTTTTGTAGTCAAGAAATCCAACTCACTGTTGTCCCTCCAATAGTAAATACATAACCTGTAGTACTTTTCCTACTATCTATATCTCCTGCCACATCTGAGTCAACATAGCCTTGTACAGTAGTAGTAGAACCCCCAAAGTGTAAACACTTACTGGATGTACCTCTCAAATATCTGAGAATCCATTTGACTGCATTCCAATGCTCAATACCAAGGTTACTCATATATCGGCTAACGACTCCCATTGGATGTGCAATATTTGGCCAAGTACATACCATAGCATACATTAAGCTCCCTATAGCTAAAGCATAAGGCACCTTAGACATTTTTGCCTCTTCTTCTAATGTCTTAGGACACATCTCCTTAGTCAATTTCAAATGACCAATCAAAGGTGTGCTGACAGCTTTGGCATTCACCATAGAGAAACATTGCAACACCTTCTCAATATAATCAGCCTGAGATAGAGATAACTTCCTATTTTTCATATCTCTACAAATTTTCATACACAAGATTCATTTTTCTACCCCCAAATCCTTCATAGCAAATAAATGTGCTAATTGTTATTTCAACCCCTTAATGTGATCCATGTTAGACCCAGCTACAAGCATATCATCAACATATAAACATAAAATAATGTAGCTGTCATCATCCAACCTCTTAAAATAAACATAATGGTCAGAATGACACCGACTGTATCCATGCTCATTCATAAAAGTGTCAAATTTAATATACCATTGTTGAGGTGCTTGCTTCAAGCCATATAAACTTTTATGCAATGTGCACACCAAATTCTCCTTACCCTTGACCTCAAATCCTTGTGGCTATACCATACATATTTCTTCATCCAAATCACCATGAAGAAAAGCTATTTTAACATCAAGCTGCTCTAAATGCAAATCTTCAGTAGCCACAATACTTAAAACAATACAAACAAAAGTCATTTTAACAACTGGAGAAAATATCTCATCAAAATCAATACCCTTTTTTTGTACAAATCCTTTTACAACTAACCTGGCTTTAAATCTTTTCTTACCTCCATCCTCTTCTTTCGGCTTGTAAACCCATTTATTTTGTAAAGCCCTTTTACATGCAGGTAACTTGCATAAATCCCAAGTGCAATTTTTCAGCAAGGAGTCCATTTCCTCTGTCATTGTAGACTCCCATTGAATCTTTGTATCCACCTGTACAACTTCATTATAACATTTAGGTTCACCAGCATCTATTAGCAAAATAGAATACAAAGATGGAGAAAATCTTTCTAGAGGTCTACTTAGCCTTGTTGACCGTCTAACATTCACTGGGGTGTGTGGTATTTGTTGCTGTTGTTGCGGAGCATAAGGAACTATTGGAACATCATCTTTTGGATTATCATCCAGTACTACATAGTCATTTTCTTTCTTCTCATGCTGCTGCAATAGATATTTGTATAATACTTTCTCATTGAATATGGCATCCCTGCTTCTTACAATTTTATGATTTTCAAAATCCCAAAGCCTATAACCAAATTCATCAATGCCATATCCAACAAATACACATTTCTTTGACTTAGCTTCTATCTTGGTTCTATTTTTAGAATCTATATGTGCAAAAGCTTCACAACCAAAGGTTTTGAGAAAAGAATAGCTCACCTTCTTACCACTCCATGCTTCCTCTGGAATACCACAGTCCAAAGAAGTAGAGGGGCCTCTATTGATTAAATAAACAACAGTGTTCACAGCCTCTTCCCACATGTTTTTGGGCAGCCTAGCATGCAACCTCATACTCCTTGCATGCTCCATTATTGTCCTATTCATGCGTTCAACCACTCCATTTTCTTGTGGAGTCCTTGGTATAGTTTTCTCCCTACAAATACCATTAGAGGAACAAAAATCTTTAAATTTTGTGCTGCAATACTCACCACCAATATAAGATCTAAGCATTTTAACCTTTTACCAGTCTCATTCTCAACCAAGCATTTCCTTTTCTTAAAAGTTTGAAATACATCAGATTTCTATCTAAGAAAATAAATCCATACTTTTCTTGTTGCATCATCTATAAATGTAACATAATACAAAGAGCCACCAAGGGAAGATACCTAAGTTGGTCCCCATACATCTATATGCACAAGCTCTAATCTCTCATTTTTCTTTTCCTTCCCACTCTTTACAAAACTAACTCTCTTATGTTTTCCATAAACACAACTTTCACATAAATCCATATTGACACATTTCAGACTAGGTAAATTTTGTTTTGAATGAAGTAAACTCATACCTTTTTCACTCATGTGCCTGAGTCTATTGTGCTAGAATGTTGTGTCAGAACCTACAGCAACAGTTTGACATTCTTCCTGCTCAACTACAGGCACTGTTCCTAAACATTCATTATCTTCTGAAACAATTAAAGTAGAAGGAACAGTATGACCTGTACAAAGATATAAGGTGCCTACTTTCACACCTTTTTCTACTACTAAGGAACCTTTTGAAACCTTCAAATTTCTATCATTAAAAGTAACTGTGCAACCCTCATCACCCAGTTGCCCTGCTGAAATTAAATTCCTACTCAGCCTTGGAACATGTCTTACCTCTTGTAGTAGCCAATGATTCCCATTCTACAACTTAATCTTAATTTTTCCCTTTCCAACTATCTAATAGGGTTCATTATCGCCCAAATAAACTTGCCCAAAATCCCCTTGGACATAGACAAGAAAGTAACCTCTATGGGGTGTAGCATGAAATGAAGCCCCAGAATGTAAAACCCATGAATCATCAATACTTTCTAAAGAAAGAAGCAAGGCATCCTCTTCGGGTTTATTACTTACCACATTTTCCTCCTTGTTACCTTCTTGTTTGTCTCATTCTTTATTCTTTTGAGACCAACAATATTTCTTCTTATGACCTGGTTTTCCATAGTACCAACAATCGTTTGGCCCTTTGGATTCAGACCTCTTTCCCTTTGATTTTCCTCTTGATTTCCCATGATTTCTAGAGTTATTTCCTCTCTCATTGGTTCTACCTTTTCTTTTTGCATTTAAGACACTACCTGATGTGGATCCACCTGAACTTTTCCTACAAATTTCCTCACTCAAAATAACACCAATAACATCATCATATTTTAGGGTATTAGAACCAGAAATAAAATTACTAACAGCCAATACCAAGCCATTCCAACTTTCAGGCAAAGAACACAAAATCAAGAGAGCCTTGAATTCTTCATCAAAAATAATATTGATAGAAGTTAATTGATTGGTAACTATATTAAACTCATTTAAAAGATCAGAAAATGACCCACCTTCCACCATTTTTATATTAAACAAACACTTCATGAGAAATACCTTATTTGAAGCAGAGGGCTTTTCATACAACTTCGCTAGGGTTTTCATCAAATCTTGAGTTGTCATTTCATGTGTAATATTGAATGCCACTGATTGTGCTAGGCATAATCAAATACTACCAAGAGCCTTTCTATCAAGAATTGCCCAGTCCTCATCAGAAATGCTTGTCGATTTATTGGCTTTTCCTTCCAACGCCTGCCATAGATCTTTCTGATAGATATAGTCCTCCATTTTCATTTTCCATAACTAAAAGTTCTACCCATTAAACTTGTCAACCTTCAGCCTACCCTCATCTACCATTTTTCTCACTCAACCGTGAGACTCCCACTAAACTGTGAGATCTTCCTACAGAGGATAAATAAAAAATAACCTTGCTCTGATACCACTTGTTAGGATTAACAAGACAAAAGTAATAATTACACGCAGCAAATATAACCAATATCAGAAAACAATAAACCACATAGAAGAGAACACAATACACAAAGATTTAACATGGTTCACCTAATCCCTAGGCTACATCCACCAATAGTGAGTCCAATATTATTATTATCTAGTGATTACAACCTAATTACAATCTGTAATCCTTTACAACTCAATTCCACCACAAGTACTAAAATGATACATAATAAAATCCCTAACCCTAAGCCATATTATACAATATTTTTCCGCTTTAGGGTTAGAATGAGTTACAATCATGTTGGCCCAAAAATAGTTGAAAATATGTTGGCCTTAAAAAAATTTGCATCAGGGGCTGTGCTCCTGAATCCTCACTCTTG
Organism: Chamaecyparis obtusa; assembly: GCA_027943335.1. Classification (NCBI taxonomy): domain Eukaryota; kingdom Viridiplantae; phylum Streptophyta; class Pinopsida; order Cupressales; family Cupressaceae; genus Chamaecyparis; species Chamaecyparis obtusa. Next base: position 272,336 of record BSBK01000970.1, read on the forward strand.
GGGGCTGCCGCCCGCAAACCCCCACTCGGGTCCTGGCCCAGCCCCAAACCCCAACGAGGTCGGGAGGAAAAGTGTACAGTAATTTCCTATTCAATCACCACAAGCTAACAAGTCATTATGTCTCCCATCCATTTTTACGAACATGTTCATTATTTGACAAATGAGAACATAATTATGTATGATCCAAAGTTTTCCATACTTCTCTAGGCATATAATGCTCATGTTTGTTTTGATTAAGTAAAATCAGGTTTTGAAAGGACCCGAAACCTTGTACAAAAAAAATCAAAAGATATAGCAATATAAGGCTTAGATACAATAGTGGAGACCTCCAAAATAGTAGACGGATAATCCACCAGAAAACCTCCCCCGGCGGACAATAGTCCACAATAAGGGACCTTACGATTTAAATTTAGAGCCACCCTTGTAGGACCGAAGATTCATATCCAAAGGAGGAACAAAAGGCTTTGGTTTCTTTCCTTTCACACTTGTCCAACCGTCCTCCAGATTGGCAACATCTTTCACCCAAACCCCTGAAGAAATAGAAGAATGGCTGAGCAAAGAATTAGCCCCCATCAACACATTCCCCGTAGGAGAAACTAAAAAGGGAGAACCCATAGCTGAAGCAGACTAGACAGCGAGGTCAACAGCAACAACCATAGTAGTTTTAGTCTGGACAGTAGCATGCTGGACAATAGAGTCAACAACATACTAGACAACAGAGTCACTAGTCTAGAGAGTAGCACTAGTCAAAGTGTCATTCGACCCTACAGAAGCAGCCATAACAGGCTACACCACAACCTCCTAAGAAGAGCCCAGAGCCTGCTTGCGAACCTCAGCTGAAGATTTATTCACTATATAATGTTCAGCAGTGACACTTGACCACCAAGAAGGTGGTCGTTTTGATTTCACCTTCTCGAAAGAGCATCGGGCAGCCACATGGCCAGTCAAGTGACATTTCCTATAGTGGAAGGGAATACCCTCATAATCCAAAGTCTGTATCCAAGAGCCCCACAGAGAGGCCAAGCGGATCTTCTCAGGGAGACCCTTAGAAACATCCATCTCAACAAGGATGCAAGCAAAAGTCAAATGTAAAATATCAGAAGTATCCGAGTCCACAATCTAAAAATCCCCAAGAGCATTCCCTACAAATTCCAAGACCGGATCCAGCTAGAGATGCAAGGGAAGATTCAAAAGCCTAACCCAAATCGGAATCTTGTTAAAGGATTCAAAAAGCGGGTTGAAATCCTTATGCTAGGGTTTGGCCATAAGGGGGAACCGATCATCCCATGAGAAGCTATAATCACACAAGATAGATTTCCTATCTTCAGGATTACTAAATTTAACAATGAAAAAATCCCTTGCAGCTGGGTAAATCTAAACATTTTCAGATAGTATCGACTCCCATTGGTTGGAGATCCAAACATGAAGAGCAGATAGAGAAGGCCAAAACCCCCTAAATCAGAATATAGTAGCATTCAAAGAGAAAATTTCTGCAGTTTCATAAATTTTATCTACAATATCAGAATCTAGCTGTATCTGAATAGGCTTACTCACAATCACAGGGGAAACCACCCGGGACCTTAAAGTCCCTGAAGAATGAGCATGAGCACTCCCATGGAGGCTAGCCTCAAAGGTGGCAACATCAACATAAGAGCCAAGGGCAACACAGGAACCCCCTGCCGAAGCCCTTCAATCAACAGAGGCATCACCCCTACCACCAAAGGTAAAGGCCATCTGAGAATCATGAGCACTAGCCGCAACAGAGCCACTAGCAATTAGGGGCCTCTGCATGGAAATGGGTGGGATCATTGATCGTTTGAAATTCGGGAGAGCGGGAGTGCGTACAAAGTTTGTTAGTGTTGAAAGGGTGATACCAAAGTCTTAATTATAATGCTCATGTTTGTTATTCCTACTTGTTTCTTCAAATCTTTAATATAAATTATGGCTTACAAGACACCCTTCCTTATAGCCCCTCATGGCTACATGAATATTCCTTGTACTCTTAAATTCATTGTAGTCCATGTGATTAAATGACTTTAACAAAAAGACCCTTTTATGGCATTATAATTGCTCTATTTGGTGACAAAGTTAGAAGCTTGATAACCATTGGAAACAACTAATGTCTCCTTTATGAATGATTTCTCTCTTGCAATATTGCATGTGGTTGCAAATGATTGTTCTTTCATCTTATCAATTTTATTGGTTAGACAATATTGCATCTTTGATATAGCTTTTCTTGTTTAACTGATCTATTTAAAGTTAGTTTTCTTTTACATTCTTGATAGATATTAGCATGGTTATGATAGTGGAAATCATGGCTTTCCACTTCTTTAATTCTAAGATACATCTTTGCACTTTTGTCATATAAGTACTTAAGACTATAGCTGAATCTATTATGGTCTTCTCACCAACCATTGTGAAGGATTGAGACATATTTCATTGTTGTAAGTGTTATAACAGTGATATTTTTATAAATGTTTTACTGGTGCCCTATAGTGGAGCTTGAATTTTCAATCCTTTAAATTATGAATTCTCACTATTTTCTATATGGTAGAAAACAACATTTGTTCTTTATTGTCACATTTTTTTCCTTTTGAAAGAACTTTCTTTTTTATGTCTCTACTTTCATTGCATCATGTACTCTGTAACAACATGATTGTTTTTATGATTATGTCCCATGACTATTATTTACAATGTTTTTATTATCATGCACCATTGAGATCTACTTTGTAATCCTTAGCATGATTATATACGTAAAAAAAACATGATATCCTTTTGATTTTACTATAGATTTAGCTACATATTTATTACTTATTGACATGTTGGGCTCAACCCTTGTGGGAGACCACTTGGTCCCACGTGTTGACAAGTAATAAACATGTATTCCTACACATGAAACAAACTTGTTAGATTAAATATGCATTTCTTATTTTTTCCTTTCTGATTCTTTTTCTGAGTAGTTATGCATGCATTGATGATAGGTAGACACAGAACTATGACTCTGAGCTCTATCAAAACCTAAGTTACACTCCCTCTAGGTGAACTATCATGTTTGAGAAATCTTAATATGTAGATGGTGTTGTTCATGGATGCAAGGGATTCATCATTGAATGGGAAATGACGAGTCCCTATTATTTATTTACTCTTAATCTTTCTATGAATTTCAACTTGTAATTGCATTAGTTTTATTAGTTAACCCATGACTTGTGTGGTTGTTGTACATTGCCTTGATAAATAAAAGAACTCTTGATTGCAAATATATTTGTAATACTCTAATATAATATATTTTCATACGTAATGAAATGTCATTTTATCTACATTGTTTTTCACTTTTAGTACAAAACACTTAGGTTGAAACTTAAAGTTTAAAAGTGTACCTTTCATCGTAATCACACAAGTTTCCCAAATTCTACCTATTTAAGTTGGAAGAAAAAAATAGGTAACAATAATCACTACAAGTCTTGTTGGAATATGTCTTCCTAACAAATCATAGTAGGATATTATGGTTGGGTATTGGAATAACATCATTGTACCTAAGAAGTCATGCTTTAGTTGGCTACTTGTGCTACAAATGATACCTTATAAATTTTTACATAATGACATTGATATAGGTAAATGTTGTAGAGACACTGAAATTATTAAACACATTTTCCTATATTTCCATTCTGCTAAAGAGATTTGGAATATTTTTTGTTTCACTATTATTGGGTGGAAGTGTGACTCTCATTGGTTTGACATCTTGACTAGTAATATTAGCAAATTATCTAATGAGATGAATCGATTTTTTTATTTTTTTATCAACTAATATTCTTTGGTAGATATGGATTTATAGGAATGAAGAGAAATATCAAGGTAAGGAGAGAACCCTTCCCAAGTTGAAAAACAAAATCATCAATTTTCATGTCACCTCACAGGTCACTGTTACACTAAAAATATCAAAGAAAATGTCTGAAAAACTCTCAGAATATGGACTAGTAAAAATTAATGAAAATAAACAATAAATTACAGAACTGCAAAACAAAGTTGCAGAGATGGAGGAGAATGTCGCCTCTTTGATCAATACCAAACTAGTTTTTGGTAATGTGATCACTTCACTCCGCAACATTACTAACAAATTAATGCATAAAGCTATGATGTGTCCTGGGTTCTATTTTGGGACAAAAAAAATAGGAAGAACTTGAAGAAGTACTAGGGAGCTAATTAGGACTAGGGTAGACATGAAAGCACTTAGAATGAGGAGTTAGAGGAATGGGCTGTGAGTATTCATCGTCTCTCAAGGAATTATAAGATTATTACTTTGAATGGTAATGCTAAGGAAGCTTCTCTTTGAAGCTGGGGACCTCTTTTATTTCGTTTTTTGCATAGGCTTCGTCACTATAAGAACTTTAACCTTTTTCTATTTCAAGTTAGTTATTAGTTTAGTTTTATTACATCTCAAAGATTGGATAGCCTTATGGGCTAATATCAATTGTATGGTGCTATGGTTTACTCTGAAACTATCAGAGCTATAGATTTTGATGTGGTTACAGTGCTATAACATCAATGTCAGGAAGTATAGTAGATCTTTGAACTGGTTTAATGCTAGAATATAGGTGGTAGGAAGTATAGTGGCATTTTGATGTGGTTTGAGCGCTATTATATTTATGGCTGGAAAAATAGTGTTAATAGTAGTGATAGTCTTAGTTATAGTTTGTTATGTTATAAATTTTTTATTGAAACGTTGAAGCTCTAGTGCAATTTTTTTTGCCCTTCAAGATGTAATGGCCTCAAGGCTGGGTTGTCGTGTTGTATTGTTCTTCTTGTTATATGGGATCAGTTCCCTTTCCTTGTTGATTCAATTAAAAAAAATGAATGCAAATTTCTACGATCAAACATAAAAAAACAACCGTCAAGAGAACCAACCCTTTCTAAAAGGATTCCTAGAGTTTGTGAAGACATATAATGAGCATGATATACCAGAGAGTAGCACAGAGAACACATGGAAACAAACTATGACGAACGGAGAAAGTATTCACAACACTGCGGATAATAGGAACAACAAAGACTACTTATAAATTCTCTTAAATATGTAACTCTTGTTTCAAGTTATATGATTAGATAGTAACTTGTTTTAGCTCTAAAAGTTGTAATCACATTATAATCTTTGTGTCTGATCTCTCAAGATCAGAACAGATCTCTCATTTTTTATTATTTTAGTTTATCCTCTATCCATAATATAATATAAAAAAAAAATTAATCATGCCAAGCTAAAATCGAACTCATTCCTACTAAAATCATTTAAAGTCATATATTAGAACCAATTGTTCTCACTGTTATATGAATTTAGATAAACCAAAAAAGATATTAGTAAATTTTATTGATCACCTTAGAGGTTGAATACATATAGAGTTTACATAAAGTAAATAAAATATTAGTAAATTTTATAAATCCCCTTGAAAATCTGATCAGACACAAAGTTTAATAAAAAGAGAGAATTTTATAAATCCTCTCACAACCTTGATTAAGGTTATATGTTTAATCCATATAAATTAAAATTACACATATATGAGGTAACAAATATATAAAAACATAACATTTAGTAGTTTAGTTGAAGTATATGCTCCCTTTAGTAGCATGTAGAGATCTAAAAGCTCTCCAATCAACTGCAATATCTTGGAAACATTTTCAACATAACATTTGTTTCCACTGCAAGAAAAGGATTGATTATATGTGCACATAGAGAGGGAGTTACACAGATTAAGGCTTTTTGTGGTGTTGTGTATAGATATAATCTGTATGAGCAACCAAAGTACGTCTATCTAAACATTCTTCTTCACCCATATCATCACTGCAATCTTTATTATCCTTGGATTCTTCTGTTTCCGAGTTGTTGGCAATCTGCAATAACCACATTTAAAAGAGAACAATGTTCAATAAATTTGCAGTTCATAAACAATATAGTTCATAGACTGAATATTTAAATGTAGTTGACGTTTCTAGGTGACTGATTGTTTATAAAACTGTTGATAATTTTTCATGAAAATAGTGAATATACAACCTAATATAAAAACGGTTAGTATGTTAAATATAATTAAAAAGAGAGCAAGATTTAACAAAATTGATGTTTATAACTAGTCAGAATTTCGTAGTCAATCAATTAATTATTTAATTATTTTTTATCAGATAAATAGGATTTTGAAAAAACTCAGAATCTTTTACAAAAGAAGGATAGAACCAGAAACATACTAGATATTAAAAAACAATTAAAATGAACAATTTTTAAGCTATTAACTGTTTATAAACTAATGATGATTTGTAAATTATAAAAACAATCAGTATGTTAACACAATAAAAAGATGAATAAGCTTGAACAAATTACTGTTTGAATATTTTTATGAGATGTGAAAGATTTTGAAGGACATAGAACCTTAGGCAAAAGAAGATTTGAATGAGAAATGCAACTAGACAAAAAGAACAAAATAAACACTTCCAAACCCCTTACTATTTTATAAATCATTGACGATTTGTAAAGAAAACATTGACTGTTCAAATGGGCTCTCTAAACAGTCTGCATGTTGACGAAAATACAACTGAAATAAACTTAAAAAATAAATAATATGTTAACTACAGAGTTCTGATGAGATCCCTACACTAACCCTGTTATAATAGCACCCAATAATATGTTAACTACAATAAAAAAGAAAACAAGGTTCAATGAAAAAACTCAGTATTTTGGAGTCAACAAACTGATTATTTAAATAATTATTCTTTATAAATAGTCAATATGTTTCTGTTTATAAACTGTTGGCGGGTCACAGTGAAATCATTGACTGTTTACCTGAAATCTATAAACAGTCTACATTTACAAGGATACAATCAAAATAAACATCAGAAACAATCAATGAATACATGCACTGTTTTTTAGTCAATGCATCGATTATTTAAGTCTCATTTAAAAATAGTCGATGGCACTGTCAAATAGACTAATTGTTCAAGTACTGTTTTTAAACAGTTAGTTGTCTGTAATGAAAACACTGAGTGTTATGTGGATCCTGTAAACACTGTGTACAAAAACCAGAACACGACAAAACTCCAAAAACAATCAGTATGCTAACCACAACAAATGGGTTGGCAAAATTGGGGAAAAATATATGGAAAAATCACAAGAATCAGAAGAGGTCCAACAATGGTTAGGGAATATTACAATGTTTTTCATCTCCATTTGATCGTTTGTGGACAACATGGAAGCTTTTAGGGCACCTGCACCATCACCAAAACAAAAGGAGCATTCACAAACTTGCTAAAAAAATTTCGACCCATTTTATAAAATCAATATTTATGAATATCCAATACATTTAAAGAATAAACACCCAACACCAATTGAACTTTCAGGGGTTTAAAATGAAGTTCAAGTTTCTGAATTCGAAGATGTGTCAGAGAAAAAGTTCTTGTACAATTTTGAATCTAGAAACTTGAACTTCATTATTATAGATTGTGGAAATCTAATAATAGTTTAAATTGAAGTTCAAGTTTTTGAAATCGAAGATGTGGAGAAAAAATTCTCGTACAATTTTGAATCTAGAAACTCGAACTTCATTATTATAGATTGTAGAAATCTAATAACAGTTTAAATTGTTAGCCCTAATTCCCATAAATTTTTACAATTCCATAGAAAATCGAAAAGAAATACCTCTTGGATTTGGACGTGCAGGCATGACTGCAGTCACCAAGAGAATAATACAGAGAGTTAAAAGGCACAGCCTTTTCTGCTGAACTGAACTTCTGCACAATTTCACCATTTTAGAGTAAAAGAAAAGCAACCCAATTGAAGTTGAAAGAGATCTTGTATTCCCATGACTGCAACTGAAACAACCAATTTATAGAGATGAATGAAAGTGGACTGTGGAATTATAAAAAACAAAACAAAATACAAACACGCAAAGCACACGAGAATCAGGCACGTTTGCTTCTTTTTGGGGTCATGTCAGGAATTATCTTGTTTATTAGATTTCATGGTATGAAAAGAAGAGAAGCCTGATGTACCAATAAGAGTAGAACATGGGTTTATATTATTATTGTTGTCTACACTTTTGAGAAAAGAAAGTCCAATGCTTTAATAAGGCAGGATCAATCTTATCGTTTGCAGTCTTCATGGTATAATAGAACTCTGTTTTGTTAGTGGGGTCTGACGCGCATTTGGTTTTCACTGCACCGTCCATCCCGCACTTATCGTTAAGAAGATTCCCGTGTTTTGATGACTGCATTTGTCCCGAATCATGGTGTTGTTTCATTTTCATTTTTGTATTGTATTGTCATGTTATTTCATTTTCATTTTAGTAGTGTATTGTCATGTTATTTCATTTTCAATTTTGTTTTGTATTGTATTGGATTCCATTAGGGTGTTCATGGGGCGGGAGTATTGTGGATTCCAGACCAGATAGTGATAATGATAATTGTTGCAAATGGGGTAGACTCATGTTATTTTAGAGTATCTCATATAAAAAGGAATTTAAGGAGTAGCTTTACTCGGTTTTTTAATTTCTAAAGTGTCTCATTGGTTTTGAAATTGGAGATGGAATATACTCAATAGCATGGTAAATAAGTTTTCATATTTTATTAAGAAAGTGGTATGAAGTCAAGATTGAGAATTTATAAAAGTGGAAAGTTCAAGGAAAAGAAGGGTTTTGGATAGATGGTGGGAGAGGAGGAGGGAACACTTTTGGATTTGGTTTAGATTTTTTAATGTCTTTGTGCAAGAGTTCTCTTAGTGCATAAGAGTTCTGTTTTGGTACAACAATGTTCTATTGAGAAAGTCACACCCCACTTGCTATGGGGCCTTCACATGTAATTATGTAGAAGTAAATGAGGGTTCTTCTTTTGTTGTAGGATTCTTCTTTGGATTGTGTTTGTTTAGTGTGGAAAGTGGGATGGATGACTCTAGCTAACAATTCAATTTGGATCAAACCCTCTTTCACTAAACATTAGATTAGAAACCACAAAGTGGTGTTATGTTGGACTAACTCTTACTCAAAGAGAGTAAAGAAACCATTACACTCTATTATTTTGTTTCTTGAAAGATTGAAGTGATTGATTTAGATATCAGCTAATTTGGTCCTAAAGCATGCACAAAAGAATACATAAATTGATAAAACTAATAGATAGATAGATAAACAATAAGCTACAAGAAAATATAGATCTGGAGCACTAATACTGAGATGCCACCTTGATAGCAAGTATAGCTCAAAATGGTTGGTCATTGGAGCTAGACTCCATAGTTTCGACAAGTATCTAAGTGAATTTGGAGAAAAAAATTGGTATTAAAGGAGCTTTTAAAGTATCTTCCCACCAAGTTTTAGGCCAAACAGGCAAGTCACTAGCACTAGGCAACACTAACCCAAGGATAACAGTGCTAGTTGCCACTAACCAAGGTTTTTATAGTGAAATTCTCTGAGAATCTTTATCGCTATATACTCAGCATTCTCATCCCTTCAAATTTTTAAGGAAATCCATTTCTGATCTTACAAAATACGCATAAGAGAAGGAAAATTATGTTGTCTCTATATGGGGGCTTGCCTCGGTCAAGCCCCCATTTTGGTGATTACTATCTCTAATGAAAGCCAAGTTGAATCTAAAAGCAATAGTGGGTGTTGTGAAACTTATGTGTGCCAAAGAATGTGATGAGAAAATGAGTGCATAAACATAAATAAGAGCCCTACTCAAGTGTACTAGATTGAACCTTAGATGAGAAAATTGAAAAGGTGATGCATATATCAACTCAAGAAAACATGAATCACATAAATAAACATAAATTAATTATATAACTCGAATCTAAAGCTAAATTATAGAAATGTAAGTAATGGCACGAAATCATATAAAAAAAAGTATTCAATTTTATTAAAATTTGAGTGCACAAATAATATAGTAGAATGTGAGGCTTTGCTACTAGGCTTGAATATAACTATAAAATAGGGAATAAAATTGTTTAGAAATTTTGGATAATGTGAACCCATTATTCATAGCTTAGGTCTAGGTATTTGTCAAAGCATAAGAGGTTAAGACAATATGGATATGTTGTTTGGGATACCATTCAGTACTTTGATGCCTTTTCAAATGAGTGGATTGGAAGATCAAAGAATGTAATGGCATATTTTTGAGAGAATGTTTCTTTGAGGGGGTCAGATATAATACAACTAGGAGTTTGAGAGAAGTAAAAAATAGGCCTTAACTACTTGATAATGCTACAATTTGCAAGTTTTTGAAAACTATAGTGACTTTCTTAAATTCCTACAATGTGAGGATGAGTACCAGTCCTAGGAAATTGATTGCAATAAAATTTGTAGGGAGAATGGTAAGCATACAATTTTTGGGATTCCAATTATTCAACTAAAGAAAAATAAGACTCTCAAAGGGTTGGTTGCATTAGACAGAGTGTTTGATGGAAATAATAGAAGTTTAACCAAGGTTGCACCAACCAAAAATGAAGACTTAGAGGAAGTCAAATTAGGCACTAAAACTTCCCCTAACAAATTTTTTATTGGTAAGAGAATAAATTTTGAAATTAGTTCAAAGCTTATTATTGTATTGAGAAAATACAAGCATATTTTTTCTTGGTCTTATAATGATCTAAAATCTTATACAGAGGATTTCTTTCAACTTAAAAATACCTCTAAAACTAGATTCCAAACCGTTTAGACAAGAAAAAGAGACCTATAAACCTCATCCTAGAATCAAAGGTGTAAGAAGAGTTAACACAACTCATAGAATCAGACCTATAAAATAGTCCACTTGGGTTTCTAACTTACTACTAATTAGAAAGAAGAATGGAGACATTAGGTTATGTGTGGACTTTAGAAATTTAAATGTATTTTGATTAAAAGGTAATTATCTACTACCATTATGGAGGTTGTGTTGTAAAAAGTAACTTGTTGTGAGTTATTGTCAATGATTGATGAATTCTCAAGATAAAATAAGGTAAAGTTCAATGAGTTTAAGAAATACAAAACAACATTTAGAACTCCTTAGACATACATGTTTATGTGAGAATGTCATTTTCTTTGACTAATGTATGTACAACATTTCAAAGAGTCATGGATGTTGCATTTGTAGAATTAGTTGACACTGGAATGGTGGTATATCAATATGATCTAACAACATATTCCAAGAATACCAAGGACCATTTTTCACATTTGTAAAATATCTTTGATAGAGCATCAGAATTTGGGAATTATATCAATTACAAGAAGTGTACATTTGGTGTTAGAGAAGGAAAGCTATTAGGGCATATAATATAAAAAGATGGAATTAAAATCTGATCTAGAGAGAGTATCTAAATTATTGATAGGATCCTCATTCCCAAGATGGTAAAAATAATGTAGTCATTTTTTGGCAAAATCAATTTTACTAAATAATTATTTCAAATTTTGTAGAAATTGTCAAACCAATCTCCAAAATGTAAAGAAAAATGCAAAAATTTAGATACATTTTTTGCCATCAAATGTTGGTAGTTTTCATTGTGTTTTTCATTAATGTTTCTATTAATGACAAAGAGAGATTATTAGTAATATGTTTTTATTATAGTCATTGATGTCATCCTACTATTTGCATTGATGTCAACTTGATGATGTGTTGTGTTAAACTTATTAGTATTGTGTGTCCAATTTTTTCAATGGTGTAGACCTATTATTGGCATTTATGTCAACCTGATGAAGATTTGTATGTGTTCATTGTTGTTAATGATGAAGAGATATGTCATTTGTGTATGGGAAGAAGGAATATGCAAGAAATAGTATTTAAAATTTAATATTGCATGTTCTTCTTGGAAAACGTTGTTATGATGCCTAGAGATGATAATGAGTTAGTATGGTGTATACTTAGAAGGTGTTATGCTTGAGAAGCTAGTATATGCAAGCAAGGGTATTTGAATTACTTATGGAAGAATTATCTACATCTCTTTGCATAAGAAGTTAGTGGCTTGTGGTTTTTGGTGTTGTCATGTATGGTTTGTGAATGTTGCACTATCCTAATTTAAGGTCCACATAAGTTTAGAGGTTGAAGTTATGTTTTGTTGTTTTCTCACAATGAGGTTAGCTATTAGTAATGGTCAGGACTGGTCCAAAAAATGCTCCACATTTCTTTGAATTGATGTTTCAAGGTGTACAATTTGGTGGACATTTTTATAATGTCTATGCAATTTTTTAGTTTAGATATCTTGTGTTGGCTACATCCAAAAGTGAAGTTATGTTATTTCATGTTTGACATTATTGTTTGTGTTGGTTTATGACTGAATCAGCCAATTTTGGTGATTTTATTTATGATTTATTGGTCTAAATACATGTTTTAGAAAGAGTTAAAAGGTTGATATTGATCTTTCCATGGTGTGTTATGCTTCAAATAGAATTACGTACATTGGAGAATGGTTTTTGGGCTGATTGGTTAATATGTTCTTATTCTTTTCTACACATTGTGTTTAGTTCCAACTTTGGAGGGTGTTGTAGTGCATGATCATTTATTAAATCAGTTTTAGAATGTGTGTCATGATGTATTTGGGTCCACATTATCTCCAAAATAAGACCACACTGACTATAAGTGTTCACGATGGCTAACTTTTTTTAAATGATGGATATCTCTAATGTGGCTAACCTAGTTGTATTTTTTATGATAAAATTGATATATATAGATGTATGGATGGTTGAGTCAATTTTAGGTTTATATTGACTTGGATTGTATTTGGATTAAATGTGAAGTTAGTGTGATGTGAAGTGGAAGAATAGAGGTGCAAATTTGTGAGTTTGACAAAATTGTTGTAGTGGTTGATCAAGAGATCCTACATCTTTTGGAGTTCATCACTTTCCTATGCTTTCTAGAATAAAATGGCTCTTTTGGAAGCTTTTGCATACCTATATATTTCCCTGAAGAATTTTTTTTCTTATGTGATTTTCAAGTCCTTTTTATCTTTCCGAAGGTTGGTGTCTTCTCCTACAAGTTCTTTTTAGTTGCAGTGCACTCATTGTCATGTGGCTTTAAATATCTGTAATCAATTTTCATATTGTGAGTGTGATTCTCACTATATTTTTTCCTACTTTGGGTTTCCACGTAGAAATATGTTTAGGTGTTTGTTTTGTTATTGGAATATCTTGCATTAATGGCTAGATGGAAAAATATAATAAATAAATTTATTTGATAGAAAAGTTCTTAAGATATAGTCAAGAATGACTCATTCTCCCTATCAATCATGAAGTGTATTTAACAATTGGTATCAGAGTTAAGTTCCTCTTAAAAAATCTTGATTAATTGAGGAATATCCAAGATGGTGAATGATAATGGTCGCAAAGTGTTGGACTAAGTATGTAAAGGTGAGTACTAAGAGGGGAGGGTGAATCGGTATAGTAAAACACTTTAAAACTATCTAAAATTTCTTCCTTAACTATTTATTGATTCCATAAATTTTGCATGCATCTCATAAAACATATAAAACATAACACATTGGTATGTGCGAGATCATGGAATGCCAAACAATGGCGATGTCAAAAAATAAATTTTTCACTCATCCAAAAGCACTTTTCACTCGTCAAAAAGCACACTAAAAAGTTTGTTGACATTTTAGTAGGCTTGGGTGTCAGTACACCTAACCAAGCCAAAAGCCAAAGCACAAGCCTCATCAGATATCCAATATTATCTAATATCTAATGTTATATCGGATATCCGATTTTCACCAGTAAATTATATTCGTAGCCCGTGGCTGCATTCAACATTTTCATTGTGAAAATGTTGAACACAACCAAAGATTTCACATATCGGAAACAATTTGATATCTGATTTGCTCTAGATTGAAAGGTAAGTTAAATTTTTAAGTTTCTATTGTTTTTAACTGAAATTTGTAGTTTTTTTTAATAAAAATTAGGGTTTAAATGATATTCTTTATTGTTTCTTTAAATTGATTATAATTATCTATTTTGGTTGTAACTGTAATTAGACATGGATTCAAACCAATCAGATTACTCTCCCAATAATCTCACAAATAATCTAGAACCACCTCCAAACAATCCCCCACCTTCAGAAAACCAACCAGTCTCAAACCCTCTATGTTTAGAGGATCTCATAGGAGACAATCTAATTTAGCTTTGAGGATATCAGATCACATATGATGATATACCCATATTGCGCCCCATATTTTCCACGTTGAAATCCATTATTGAAAACATCAAGAAACTTACAAAGCAACATAATGTTGCACTTCTTTGTTGTGATTCCATGCATGCCCAGTTTGACAATGGGCTTGACTATGATCAAGTTCTGAACCTAAATATAACAAAACATGACATATGTAATCTTTTTGTGGATCCCAAAACCGGTTTAAAAGTGGACCCTAAAAAACCAAATTTGTCAATTAAATGGTGTACAAATGATGCAATACCTGACAAATTTTGGGACCAATGGTGGATGGTTTTTGATAGACCACTCCACAACAATTTGGATGTCCCATTCTATTTCATATGAAAATTATAGGCTGAATTTGTGCTCGGTCATAAGGTAAATTATTTTGATATAATGATTTCCCACTAATGTGTTTTTATGTGTTCCATTTATGTTCAATTGATGACAGAGGAGGAGATGGCATAGGTGGAGGGGTCCATGATTTCGGCCATTTCATTTGGCCTTGACACTTCCATGGTACATGCATTTTAAAAATTATTTTATTACATATTGATGTAGGTGTCACCAGTTTCCACTGGGGGGCAATGTGAGGGGGTTCAGGCATCTGGCGTTGACAAGGGGAAGGTAATTAAGTATTTTAGATTGTTTATGAATACATGTATACTTTTCATTTCTGCATACTCATTTTTAATTTACATGGTTTATTTGACAGAGGGTGGTGTCTGATGATATTGTGAGACCCTTTCTCCACGATAGATTCACATGCATCTCAATTCACAGTGATAGCCCCACGGTACTTATATTTATAAAGTTATTTGTGTGTATTTTACTATCAAGTATATATAATATGATCAAGTCATGATTGTATGAAGTATCTGTTTGAAATTTTTAGGTCACCCCTAGTTTGAGGGAGGTACAATGCCAAGGGTTTGTATCATTGATGACTCAACTAACATTTCCTAAAGAAAGTTGAACACAAGTAAGTTTTAATGTTAATTCAGTTATTTTGTAAACATATATTTTCTATCAAGGATTTAACATTAAATAGTATAACTCATAGATCAATCTCATGTTTGTAAACATATATAGGTTGGACTCGACACTGGTGGCATTGTCCCTTCATTACCAAGGACATATATTAGGTCTCATGTCCGCGTGAGGAGACAAAGAGGCGAGGTACATGAGAGTTCAATTTTAAATTTTATTTATTTATTATTCTCGACTATGATTTTGAATTTTTATTTTTTATTTGTAGAAACCATATAAATTAAGTAATCTAACTTGGGGTTTCACTTTTTTGTTTGAATGCAGGATCCATCAGAGCCAACATGTACTTGAAAGAGGTTGCATTTTAATGATCCACCAGTAGAATAGGATGTCCTAGAAACATTTGTAGTTGAAATTCTTATTTTGAGATGCCATATGACACATTTTATGATTGCGTATGCCACATTGTATCTAGATATATATTGATTTTATAAATATGTATAGAATTATTATTCATTTTGATATATATGAAACTTGATATTAAGATCCAATTTGTTAATTGTGTGTTCATTTATTCATTGCTAGTATGTAAATATGCTTGTGTGTACATGTACTTAGGTGTAGGATTTATTCCTTAAGTATATTCATGTATATTGAAGTACATTCTTCATAACCTAAATTCATGTGTATGGGCTACCTGCATTCAACTTAACTGAATTCATGTGTATGCTTTATAATCTATGTGCTACACGTATGCTTCATGACTTAAGAAAATTTATGAGTATGCTTTATGTGCTACATCTGTTCACATGTGTAATTCATAACTTAAGTGAATTCATTCTGTATGTGCTACATTGTATTCATGTGTATCTGATGCTCTCAACCAATAAAATCCTTCGAAGTTCACTTCACAAATCTGGTGATCACCTTGTCAAATCAACTCTTCTGCAATGTATCATGTTACAACTCTATTATACATGTCAAATGCACATTATTCCATGAGAATCAGTGAGAACATTCATGGAATGATGCTTCTACATCAATATTTTGTCAAAATTTTATTGAGAAAACAATGACCTATTATTCTAGGTACCAAACCCTCCTTTCTAGGGTCTCTAGGCTAGGGCTTGTTCAAAAAGACTCTTACAAATCTCTCTAGATCCCCCCAATAGATCTAACACATCCCTATGGACCAAAATATTATATATCCATCACAAAATATACTCATCCTTTGGAGTATATGCATGAAAAAATGAGTGGTGTTGCTTCATGCACCTTTAATCAACATTTACCACCATTTGTAGTCTCTCCACCACCATATCGTGCATATCCCTACAACCAAACACTATTGTACAAGACACCAATTAATTCCTTGACTTCAAATGTCAATGAAATGATGCAATACAGACATTGAAGTGATAACAAGACAATAGAAAATAAATTTACTCCATTTGCAATCACAGACACATTCCACAATGCATTCAAATGCCCTGGTTTAATGACTGTACCCACGGGCCAGTAAACTAGTTTGCAAGAATATAAATTTGTTTATTGATTTGGAACCATTTACATTGGTTGGCTATCACACCACTCTACATACTAAACCATAATCACTTGGATATCCTCTAATAGATCCCCAAACACTCTAAAACTCTCTACAATAGTCACAAACTGACTATTAACAATTACACATTTTTTAAAGAAGTTGTCAAGTTGACAACTACCTTTGTAAAATCGACCCTCACAAGAAATATCTTTTCTTAGATTCTTGTCTAAGGCTTAAACACCCTATCGCAAACTAAATATTTCCCCTAAAGTCATCTAGACCTCATAGTGACTCTTAAGGCTTATTTTTCCAATAATGCACTATTACACCATTTTAGCACATTTAGTGCATTTACGTCATTTTAATGGCTCTATTGGAAACATTAAAATCAATGTTGACCTTTAAGGTCTTTATCAATGTTACACAATGATCATAAAAATATTACAAACATATTTAAAACACATTTAAATGATCATCCTTGGTCTCCTCACATTTTCCAATGACCCTTTATGGTCATGTCCCCATCTCCCTTGGAGAAGAAACATTTGTTCATTGTGGGCACAAACCAATGCTTCCATCACATCTGGTTGGGTAGGTTTACCCTAGGAATGGTCCCACTTTGCCTCTTGACACACCAGAAGACTCACTGACATACCCAATGGTACTTAGTGCACCTTGGGGACACTTTGGTCCGGCATGGTGATAAACATTCTAGTGACTTCATGTTCAAAATGAGGTTGTCACTAGCATTCACCTGGCCAATGGGAGCTAATGGCGCATACCATTTGGTGCCAGGATGAATGGTTTGGAAGAAACTTAGTGGTTCAACTTTTAATTGACGCTCACTACATGTTTTGGCATCAAGCGAGATTGGCATGCCAAATTCAAACAAACTTGAACCTCCCAAAATAGAGAGTTTTTATTGTAAGCCTCAAAAACATGGTCCTTTAGGATCTCATAGTTCACTGATACCTCTCATGGGGTCTAAGATATGTTCCTTGAAAGATCATTTCCCAATGGTGCTTACTGCACCTTGGGGACACTTTGTTCTGACATGGTCGCAAACATTCTAGTGACTCCATGGTCAAAATGAGGTTGTCACTAGAATTTACCCACCCAACTAGAGCTAATGGCATAGACCATTTGGTTCCAGGATGAATGGTTTGGAAGAAACCCAGTGGTGCAACTTTCAAGTGACCCTCACTATAAGTTTTGGTGTCAAGCGAGATTGGCATGCCAAATTCAAAAAAAAAAATCTCCCAAAATGGAGAGAGGTTATTATAGGCCTCATAAATATGGTCTTGTATCATCTCATGATTTGTTGATACCTCTCACGGGGTCCAATATACAAGCCTTGAAAGATCGCTACCCAATAGTGCTTACTGCACCTTGGGGACATTTTGGTCCGGCATGGTCATGAACATTCTAGTGACTCCATGGTCAAAATGAGGTTGTCACTAGCATTTACCCACCCAACAGGAGCTAATGGAACATACCATTTGGTGCTAGGATGAACGGTTTGGAAGAAACCCAATGGTGCAACTTTCAACTGACCCTCACTTCAAGTTTTGGTATCAAGCGAGATTGGCATGCCGAATTCAAACAAATTTGAATCTCCCATAATAGAGAGAGGTTAGTTTAGGCCTCAGAAACATAGTCTTGTAGTATCTCACAGTTTGTCAATACCTCTCATAGGGTCTGAGATACGAGCCTTGAATGTTAGTTTTCCAATTGTGCTTAGTGCACCTTGAGGACACTTTGGTCCAGAATGGTCATGAATGTTCTAGTGAATCCATGGTCAAAATGAGGTTATCACTAGCATTTACCTACAAAACCAGAGCTAATGGAATAGATCATTCGGTGCCAGGAAGAATAATTTGGAAGAAACCCAGTGGTGCAACTTTCAACTAACCCTCACTGCAAGTTTTGGCATCAAGGGAGATTGGCATGGCAAATTTAAAAAAATTTGAATCTCCTAGAATAGAGAGAGGTTATTGTAGGCCTTAGAAACATGGTCCTATAGCATCTCATATTTTGTCGATACCTCTCACGGGGTCCAATATACGACCCTCAAAAGACCGCTGCCCAATCGTGCTTAGTGCACCTTGGGGACACTTTGGTCTGGCATGGTCACGAATGTTCTAGTGACTTCGTGGGTGAAACAGGGTTTTCAATACAATTTACCCACCCAACCAAAGATAATGCCTTAGATTGTTTGGTGCTAGGATGCAATCCTTCAACACTATCCCTTCACCAAGAGGGTTACACTTTTTTACTTGAATGGACACTAAACTCTACATTTTGAAAGAAACTTTCAGTTTCGGATGCATATTGTCATTAAACCATTTGAAATCAAAAGATGAAGCAAAATAGAGTCTTTTGGAATTTTCTGTCTAGATTCTAAATATATTTTTTATTTTTATTTTTGAAATGATTTTAATGGTTTTCTATTTCTCCCACGAAAATGAGTATGTTGTTGAAAACGTCATTTTAAAAGAGTTACATTGTTTTCATAGAGCATAACTTTTTTTATAAAATAGATATCAATTTGCTTATTTTGAATTTAGTTTTTTAACATCCATATAGAGGACATGCAATTGGTTTTATGATATTATCATGATTATTGCATATTTAATTAACTTTTGAAGTTGGCTAAATTGTAATTTTCACA
Organism: Chamaecyparis obtusa; assembly: GCA_027943335.1. Lineage (NCBI taxonomy): Eukaryota > Viridiplantae > Streptophyta > Pinopsida > Cupressales > Cupressaceae > Chamaecyparis > Chamaecyparis obtusa. Next base: position 291,673 of record BSBK01000970.1, read on the forward strand.
TACCTTGACTACATAGCTTATAACTTGTGTATTTATCTAATTTCATTTTTTTTTTATACAAAGAGAACTTCAATAGATAGGGCATAGATGTTTTTTAGAAGTTTTTTTTCTCTCATTTACTATTTTTCAATAAGTATCAAACATAGAGGTAGACATAAGATGAAATATCTATGTTTAGTAAAACTAAAAATACAAAGTCATAATAAACTTAATATATATTAACATTATAATCATTGGAAAGATTTTTCTGAATAGCACCTTACTAAATAGATAGGTTTGTCAAATGGATTCATTTGATCTTCCAAAAGATAATGTCAAAGTGATTTCTTGTCAGCATTTTAATAGGTGCGAAGGAGACTCCATTGTAGGTATGAATGAGGAGTATATATGTTCTATCAATGTTTTTTGTATTTAAGAGGCTTTGAGCTAACCATTTTTAATTAATTATTTCAAATGGAACCTCTCAAGGCTTAAATCATTATATTTTATTAAAAATGTGTTACTTCAGCAAAAATCAACATGTCTAAAAAGGTGTAACCCACTATTGTGGGGCACCTCCCTAGGGAATCACCATTTTACTTTGGACACAATTGAGCATGATTGACTCAATGACTCCAATTATTACATCATTTGACAATACAAATGTACATGGAATTAAGACTTGATACAAATGTAAGGATACAAAATTAAGGTGATATAGCTATAAGGATGCAAAATTCATAGTAAGGAATCACGATTTTTGCACTTTACATTCACATTAAGATGATACAAATGTAAGGATACCAAATTAAATATGTATTTATAATCAAATGGTACACATTAGGATATACAAAATGTGGGCTCAAGTAATATTTGCAAATAAACCCCATGGGCACTTTTATATTTCAAATTTTGCATCTAATACGCATGATGAACCTCATTATTGTTTATATATACAAAATTTTGTATCTAAATATGCACATTACAGTCGATTTTTGTTTTTATGTACAAAATTTGGCATCTAAATATGCACATTACAATTGATTGTTGTTTTTATATACAAAATTTGGCATCTAAATATGCACGTTATAGTTTTGTTGTTTTTATATACAAAATTTGGCATCTAAATATGAACATTATATATCATACAAATTTATTGTATATCATTGATACAACATATTATGAATAAATATATCAATGTTATCAGAAGTTTGAGATATATAATTAATCAAAATATTAGATACATAAATATATATAAAAAATAAGTGTCATTTCTACTCCTTAAGTGTATAAGTTTAACACATGGTACACGATGACATCTACATTCCAATCCCTGCATTCGAAACACAGAAGAAAAGTTAATAGAGAAAAAAAGAAGTTTATAGGTTGACAAAAAGATTATTGGCTCAAACAAATAAAGTATAAAATTACATTTAATTTATTGAACGTAACCGTAATAAACATGAAAAACCTTGTAGTGAGTTGAACTTACCTACTTATGTGTGCTTGAAGGGTCATCTCTCTACTTGAGGGTATTTAATATTTTTTCATGATCAGCAGTACTAATAGTCCAAAGTTCCTTTGTCTTTGGTTTTCCTTGATGTTTCAACAACTTAACATTGGCTGCTATAACAAGGTATGAATACATGAAAATGGTTTTGTGCTTCTCGTAGTCTTTATATGCAAGAATGCCATTATTTCTAATCATGTATGTGTGCAACCATGTTCCTGCAACAACATGTAATCCTATTTGATATCTGAACATATCATCATTTGTCATCAGTTGTGCAAGTTTATGCTTTCCTTGTACACAACGTGATAACCAGTAATCTGATCTCTCATCATTCCCTTGTGGTGCAACCAATGAAAAAACATGTCTTGGTTGTAGAAGAACTTAAATATGGTCGTAGTCAAGTGAACAATTCATGTCATCATTTATTATAGAGAATGTGATAGATAAAGGAGTTAGATAATGTGGAACCCACGTATTGACCCACTCACTTGACTCACACTGATCCCTATCACACTAAAGACACCTCGGACAATAACAAGCTAACTCTCATGTCTAAATGGTCCATGTACTAGCATTTGAGCTTCAAAATGAATGCATTTTTTAATAATCTTTCATGGTTTGACAATCCAAGCTATCTCTTATTGTTCCCAACTCAACCAACCAAAATAATCTATGCACTATTGAATCAAGACTCCCCCCCTATGACAATGTTGAAGTACACCAATCAACAATAGAACAAGCATCAAGGAGTTCTGTACCTGAAATTTTCAATTGCTCCTAAACTATACCTCTCTTTACACATGTACACGCTCCATCATGCTCCCCTTTTCCATGACCGGGCTCAAAAAATCTCCAAATATGAGGTACACCTCTCTCTACATGCATTATACATAACCGATAAAACATATGAGCATTTTTTAATTGACCTGTGCAGTTATCTGACCAAATGAGATGTCTATCCATATCAATATTATTTTCCCGCACCTACTCAAAATAATTCTCAAAGAAATGTTGGACATACTTGTGAGAGTGAGATCTATCATCGCTCATATAAAAATGGTACTCTCTGATTATCTTTCGGTCAGCTTTTTTACTATTAGGGGAATGTCTATATGTTATGTGCACAAAAATAGCAACCTGAATAGAATTATAATATTGATCTTGCAACTCATTTTGGGGCTACAATATATAGTTCTTTACAAAGTCAATGACTGATATAATAGTTCCAATCAGGAAAGTTTCCTTACACATTCTGAATTGTTGATCCAATCACTGAGATCTATGACTATGCCTTACATACTTGTAAAAAAGATTCTTCCTGAAATCTAAAATAAAATCAGCTACATTGCATTCTTTTATAACCAACTCACATCTAGATCCTTTACCTCCACTTTTCAATGTATATTTAGTGGTTTCATATACCTTTTTGTGGACAATTTGTTAGGAATAGTCCCATGATTCAATTCTATATCCAATTAAATATACAAGAACATTAAGCATAAACACAATATAAGAACACTTAACACAAAACCACAATTTTGGTTACGGGGAAACCTAAATAGGTAAAAACCTCGGTGGAAATTAGCACCCACTATAAAATGCACTACAATATAATGATCCCTATTAGAAGATCTTACAAACCTATTAGGAGTTGATATTTACAATGCATTTAGTACAGTGACCTGGTCAAAGGTCAGACCCTATTAGGAGTCTTTTATAATTAACGCTGTTAGGGGTGAGGACACACTATCTGGGAGAACACTGCTCAAAGGGGTGAAGGTTGCAACCTTCTATTTAATAGATACACACTATATATGGACCTTAGTGAACTACAAGTTAGACCTGATGTCTAGATCAGTTCCAATGAATAGAATACACCTTCTTCTTAGTCACATAGACCTTCTACTAATGGCTCAATACTTCACACCTTCTTCTCTACTCTTTTCTTTCAACTATCTACCATACTTAGCGATCACAACTGAATGGCTATAAGTATCTTTCTCCAAATGATATAATCAAGTCGGCCTATTAGAAATTCCTTGAGATCATATTAGAGAAACAATATAACTCTCCAACAACATCTCCAATAGCTATACTAAGCATGCAACACTAATTAGGACTGAGCAACTCCATATGAGTAGACGTGTCGCTTGACACTGTCAGCTCCACTAAATTAACTAATTATTTCTTCTCATCCTAAAATACATTATGCACTCTTAACCAAAATTTCTTAACTCTTCTCCAAACACTAATCCAAGCATGCATATCCAAATGATAGGTGCAACTACTACAACAATAAAAAAATGTCGACTCTATCTGATAAACTTAGGAAACTGTAACTGTCAACTTGGAAACATCATAACTCAACCTGTACTGCATAAATAACTCTACTTCCATGAACATAGCTTCACTAACATGTTTACAACATAAATATAAATGCACAAGGATCCATTACAACCATACTGCAAATCACATATTGAACTCTTCCTGGGATCTGTTAGGAACACTTACTAATACAAACAACTATATTATTGTCTTCACTCAGAATCAACCTCCACGACTATGATATCATGATGATAACATATCTAGGAACCATATACTCAAGGCTCTCTCCATTAGGCTTCCACACATGCTTCTTAACATATGTTTTCATCAATGACAAATATATAGTCAATACTAGCTTGCTAGAAAATCTCCAACAATCTCCCCCTTTGGCATTGATGGAAACATATGGAATGAAAAACACCACCAATAGAAATGTATAATTATTTTCTAATATTCTTCATTTCCTCAAAAAAACTCCCCCAAGAATGAATCCTCCATCTATCCTCTTACTTTTTCGTTTCTTCTTGCTAAATACTCACTCCCCCTTTCTACAATTGTTACACATGAAGTTTTATAATTCTTATAATAAAATTCTCCATTTCTTCAACAAAACTCCCCCAAGGATGAATCCTCCATCTACTTCTAAATGCTCTGAATATCAACTGCTATATCCTCTTATTGTTTTGTTTTTCATGACTATATAATTACTCCCCCTTTGACATCAATGGCAGAGGGTGCCAAAACAAATAAGCACTGGTACTACTCCTGAAGTAGAGTAGTCAACCATCCATCAGTCACTGAGGACTGATGCACTCCTGCAAACTCTAATCAAATTCAGGGAAGGGAATTACTCCTAGCTTCTCCCTGAGATACTCAAATGTATCCTTTGGTAAAGGCTTTGTGAATATGTCTGCTAGCTGATCTTTTGTACTCACATAGTCCAATTTTACTTCTTTCTGTACAAATTTCTCTCTTAGGAAGTTATATTTTATTTCAATGTGTTTTTTCTTTGCTTGCATCACAAGGTTCTTTGACATATTGATAGTGCTAGTATTATCACAATGAATAACAATAGGATAATTAATCTGAATTCCAAAATCTTTTATCATTTGCTTGATCCAAATAATTGTAGAACAATTTAATGCTGCTTCTACATACTCTGCTTTTGTTGTGGATTGAGAAATACAATTTTTCTTCTTTCTTGTCCAAGTAACAAGCCTATCTCCAAGAAATACTACTCCTCTTGAGGTACTCTTTCTATCATCCATGCATCATGTCCAATATGCATCTATATACACATGAAGTTCTACATTTTCTAAATTAGGATACCATAAACCATACTCTATGGTTCTTTTCAAATATCTAAATATCCTCTTTACCACCATAAGATGACTTTGTTTAGGTTCAGCTGCAAATCTTCCAACTATACCAATTGCATTAGAAATATCAAGTCTAGATTGAGTAAGATAGATTAGTTTACCAATCATATACTTATACAAGGTCATGTCTACTGCTACTGAATCATCTTCTTTTGAAAGCTTGCATCTTGTTATCATAGGGGTACTTATTGGCTTGCAAACATCCATCTTGAACTTCTTCAATATCTCTTTTACATACTTAGACTGATTAATGAAAATGCCTTTGTTTGTTTGCTGCACATTCAGTCCCAAAAAGTACTTGATAGGTCCAATCATTCTCATTTCAAATTTTCTCTGCATTTCTTTAGCAAATTCTACACTAAGCTTGTCATTACCACCAAAAATAATGTCATAAAAAATATAGCAATGAACAATAATCCATTAGGTGTCTCTCTTATGAATAAGTTACAATATGCTACTCCTTTCTTGAATCCAATCTTTGTCAAGTATCCATCAAGTCTTTCATACCATGCTCTAGGGGCTTGCTTAAGTCCACAGAGGGCTTTCTTTAGTCTTCATACTGTATCAGGTTTGTCTAATAAAGTAAATCCTTCAGGCTTATCTATGTAAACTTCTTCCTTCAACTCTCGATTTAGGAATGCTGACTTGACATCCATCTGATATACTTTGAAGTCTTTGAATGTAGCATAGGCTAGAAACAACTTTATGGCTTCCAATCTTCTTACAGGGAAAAATGTATCTGAATAATCAAATCCTTCTCTTTGTGCATATCATTTACATACTAGTCTTGCTTTGTTTCTTACTATTGTTCCATCTTCATTCATCTTGTTTCTGAATATCCACTTGGTTCCAATCATATTCTTATCACTAGGCCTAGGGACCAATTCCCATGTGTCATTCTTAATTATATGATCTAGCTCTTCTTTCATTGTTTCATGCCAATCTGAATCATTACATGCATCTTCAACACTTAAAGGTTCAATCTATGAAAGTAAGGATACCTTTTCATTAGCTGTTGAAATTTTTTCTTTTTATCTTGTCATGATTTTTTTGTTATGATCTCCAATGATATCTTCCTTTGAATGGTATCTAGATGTGAATTTTGGAACATTAGGTGTGACTCTCTCTTCTGACTTATGCGATTCTTATTCACTAGTCTCAGGGTCATTGAATAATACATCAATGTTATCAAACATTTCTTCAACAATTGTTCTCTAGTGGTAGGTCTAGGTTCTTCTTCAATCATAGGTGCATAATCATGATATCTTTCTTGAATCATAAACTTTTCATCAATCTTAACATGAGCACTTTCAATGATCTTCTTCGAACTTAAGTTAAAATATCTATAAGCTTTTATTTTAGTAGAGTAACCAAGAAAAATACCTTCATCACTTCTTGCATCAAACTTTCCAATAGCTTCATCTCTCTTGATGTAGCACTTGCTTCCAAAGATTTTGAAGTATTTCATAGTAGGTACATTACCAAACCATAGCTCATAAGGTGTCTTATCTGTGCTTGGCCTTAATTGACTTATATTGATAGTAGACACTGCAATATTGACCACATCTCTCCAATAGGTGTGTGTGGCCTTTCCTTCAATTGTGTCAAGTATGATCCTATTCCTTCTTTAAGAAATTCCATTCTGCTAAGGGGTTCTAGGTGCACTTAGCTATCTCTTTATCCCATGTTCTTCGTAGTACTCATAAAATCTATCAAAGGTGAATTCTCCTCCTCTATTTGATCTCAGACATTTTATTTTTAATCCAAACTCATTTAAAAATTTAGCTTTGAATATTTTGAACTTCTCAAATGCTTCCAACTTGTCTTTTAAGAATGCAAACCACATCACTTTAGAATAATCATCAACAAACAAAATAAAGTATGTTTCACCATAGTATAGGCTTGTTTGAGTTGGTCCACATAGGTCTGTATGCACTAAATCCAATTTGTTCTCTACCAAATTATGCTTTCTTCTAAATGAATTCCTCACATGCTTTCCCATCACACATTCCCTACATATTGTATCAATCAGTTTTGGAATGCTAGGAAGGTCTCTTACTGCCTTTACATTGCTTATCTTCACTATGCTGTCAAAATTGATATGACATAGTCTTTTGTGCCATAGCCAACTATCATCTACTTTAGAAACAAAAAAACTTGCTTCTGAATTGAACTAAAAATTTTACCTTTTTTCTTTTAGCCTGATGCAATCATTTCTCCTTCTTTTATATTAATGATGCACTTGTTGTTTTTGAATTCCAACTGATATCCTTTGTCAAGAAACTATCCAACACTTAGTAGGTTATGCTGCAAACCATCAACATAAAGAATATCATCATTGTTGTTCTTTCCATCCAAGGTGATAGCTCCTCTACCTATGATAGGTTTAGGAGTGTTGTCTCCAAATCTAACCATGTTGCCTTTGTACTTGTCCAAATGTACAAATCTATCTTTGTATCATATCATGTGATGTGAACAACCACTTTCAATGATCCAATCTATTCTGATGTCTTCTTGTGAAATCAATGCTACATCTTATGCTTTCTTTTCATCTTCAAGGTCCATTTCATCAAACATTTTCTCCATATCTTCAAGAGCAATGAATCCAATTTCATCTTCTATCGAATCTTCATCTGATACTCCATCTCCAGCATAGTAACATTCTTTAGTATACTTAGGCTTGTAATTAGTTTTGAACTTCTTGACTCTTGTAGGACACTTAGAAGCAAAGTGATCAATCTTGTTACATGAAAATCATTTGAATGGTAACTGACCTTCATATTTTCCTTTTGCTTTCATTTCTTTCTTAGCAATCATAGAAATGAAATAATCTAGTACTTTCTCTTCATTATCATCATCAAAATTACTAGAAGTGTTCAAGGATTTCTTACCATAGACTGAACCTTTGAAGGCTCTCTCACTTTTAGGCTCTATCATCAAACTTGATATCTTGAATGCTGAAATCTTTCTTATTAAGGTCTCTCTTTTGAAGCCTTTTGAAAATTGAATAGTCTCATCTAGGATGTTTATCTTGATCTCATATTCTAGTGTCAATGTAGTCATTAATTTATCCATTATGTCTTCTTCTGAAATTTCTCCACGATTGTTTCTGATTCCTGCAACATCTTCATTAATCCTTTGATTGTAGGCTCTGATGTTCTCTTCAGGTATCATCTCCAATGTATTGTAATTTTTCTTCCATGTCTTTCTTTGTGCATTCTTGGCTTGAACATCTCCTTCAAACATGTCTTCTAGATACTTCCATATCTTCTAGGCTTTATCTACTTTCTTGATATTTGAAAACTCACTATCAGACAAGGAGTTGATAAGGGCTTCTTTGGCAATAGAATTTTGAGTGAACATCTCCTTCTGCTTAAGAGTTGCATCTCCCTTTGTAAGATCTAAAAAAGAGGGAACCTGAACTTCTTTGATAGCTACTTCAAAGATTTCAAAGGCAATGCACTGCAAATGTGTCATCATTTTTCTCTTCCAATCTAGATAGTTCTCTCCATCAAACTTAGGACTTTCTTTTCTAAAGAATGCCATCTGATCAACCTCAAGCCATTAAAATTTCTCTCCAAGGTACTTGGGTTTGATATCGATTGTTAGGAATAGTCCCAAGAGATAACTGAGAGGGGAGGGGTGAATCAGTTATCTACAAGATTCAATTATTTATCCAATTAAGTATAGAAGAACATTAAGCATAAACAAAATATAAGAAAAATTAACACAACACCACAATTTTGGTTATGGGGAAACCTAAATAGGTAAAAACCCCATTGGGAATTAGCACCCACTATAAACTACACTAGAGTATAATGATCCATGTTAGAAGATATTACAACCCTGTTAGGAGTTGATCTTTATAATACATTAAGTACAGTGACCTGGTCAAAGGTCAGACCCTGTTAGGGGTGAGGACACATTGTCTGGGAGCACACTTCTCAAAGGGAAGAAGGCTACAACCTTCTGTTTAACAGATACACACTATATCTAGATCTTGGTGAACTATGAGTTAGACCTGCTGTCTAGATCAGTTCCAATGAATAGCATACACTTTCTTCTTAGTCACATAGACCTTCTACTGATGGCTCAATACTTCACACCTTCTACTCTTATCTTTTCTTTCAACTGTCTACCATACTTAGCGATCACAATTGACCGGTGTTAAGTATATTTCTCCAAATGATATAATAAAGTCTTCCTAATAGAACTTCCTTGAAATCATATTAGAGAAATAATATAACTCTCCAAAAAAATCTCCAACATCTATACTAAGCACAAAACACTAATTAGGACCACATAACTCCATATGAGTAGACATATCACTTCACACTATCAGCTCCACTAAATTAACTGATTCTTTCTTCTCATCATGAAATACATTATACATTCTTAACCAAAAATTCTTAACTCTTCTCCCAACACTAATCCAAGCATGCATATCCAAATGATAGGCGCAACTACTACAACAATAAAAACAATATCGCCTCCATCTAATAAACTCAGGAAACTGTAACTGTCAACTTGGAAACATCATAACTCAACCTGTACTGCACACTTGACTCTGCGTCCATGAACATAGCTTCACTAACATGTCTACAACATAAATATAAATGTGCAAGACTCCATTACAACCATACTGCAAATCACATACTGAACTCTTCCTGGGACCTGTCAGGAACACTTACTAATACAAACAACTGTATTACTATCTTCACTCGGAATCAACCTCTGTGTCTATGATATCATGTTGATAACATATCTAGGAACCACTCAAGGCTCTCTCCATCAGGCTTCCATGCACGTCACTTACCATATGTTTCCATCAATGAAAAACATATAGTCAGTACTACCTTGCTAGAAAATATCCAACACAATTGTCTTTCCAAAATCATGTTCATAGCCCTGATGAAAATATTCAAAAAACTTCACTATCCCACCACACTCTAAGCAGTTTTCATTTAAGTAATATTTTCTATAAAAGAAACATCCATCATCTCTAGGAAATAAAAAATGATCTAGAAAGTCTCTTGATGATTTTGGAAGAGAACTTGCACCACACTCCTATTAATATTATTTAGAAGAACAGAGAGGGGGGGGGGGTGAATCATTTGTTCTTAGGTCCATATGTAGCACTTGAACTTTTAAACACTTCAAAAATCTTAGATCTAATCACCAACACAACTCAGTCTCTAAAGAATATATATACCATAAACATATAACATCCAATCCACTATCCAAAAGTAATTAACTTGAAGAATATAGAAACATTCACATCAAAACATTCACACAAGTATAACACCAAGATTTATAGTGGAAACCATCTTGGGAAAAACTACTTTGTAACATGTTACTAATATTTTCACTCTTCTGAAGTGAGCTCTGTGAAAAGCCAACCTTGTTAAAGGTTTACAAACACACTACTAGGTGTGACCTTGTTAAAGGATTTAAACACTCTATCAAAAGTGACCTGGTTAAAGGATTTAAGTACATTCCATTAGAATACCACCTTGATTAAAGGATTTAAACAATGACTATTAGGTCAACCTTGATTAAAGGATTTAGACTGATATAATGGTTAGAAAGTAGCAGTAGTTTTTTATCTTAAAAAAAATACAACTCACTTTGTAAATATCAAATCCAATTCACATATATATGTTGATTTATTGACTGAGTTCCATTTCCATCTCCATCTCTGATCTTCTCAGAATTCTCTTCAAGAAATCACAACTCTAATCAACTCCTTCACCTGCAGCCTTCTGCTTAGACGTATCAGTCAATAACATCAACAACTGCTTTGACAATTAGGTTTTCCTTTATACCTCTCCAATAGGTAGATCCATCTTTTTGCTGCTTAATCTCCTCCATAGATCTTAGGTTAGGTCAGATTCATCGAATCCTTCCAACATTTAAGTTCTTCATCCATCCTTATAGATACATCTTCAATCTTCTCATTGAATCCATAATAAAATGATTTACCATGCATCAAATTCTCCATACAATCAATTAATAAATTCAACACAATTTACATAACCCAAGAATTCAACTATGTCAGATGGAAATCTGAATTCTTCATCCAAATGTAAATTAATAATGCTCAATCAATACTATATTCATCTCCTCGGTCATCATTGCGTAACTCAGTCATCTCTACAAACTGTCTCCCTCGTCTAACACTATCTTTCTCGATAATTTCCTATCGCTCGGCATAAACTAATGTTCGGTGAACACTAAATTTACTCAGCATATACTAACGCTTGCTCGACACTAACATCACTCAGCTTAAACTAGATTTCTTTAATTTTTTTAGTTAAGCCTACTTCTTCAGTCTTTCTTCTTACTTAGATAAACAATACATTATCTTGTCATTGTGCCAAATAATCAAGTACTCATTGAAGTATCAAATAAGTCAACCTTTCCCTAGGTTCTATTGTTATCTCCCTTTCCCTAATCCTTTTCATTAATCAATTGATATAGTACTTTCTTAGATAGCAACTGTCTTACCAATTAAGGTTTGACATCAATGAAAATACAACAATTGTTTCAATTGCAGTTTCCAACAATCTCCCTCTTTGACATTGATGGCAACACCATATGAAAAAAAAATGATTTACCAACCAATCCAAAAATTTGTCATTGCATCAGAAATATTTATAATATCCTTAGCTTCATTCTAATTCTCAATAATTTATCCTTGCTTGATCATTCACATAGTTACTCCCTATGAATCTTTCATGTCTCTCTCCCTCTGATTCTCTGAATCTCTAAATCTTGGAACATATACCTCAATGTTCATTATATCTATGTTTTCATCTAAATCTCTTCCTCTTTGACAATAATGCCAAAGAAATATCTAGAAATTACATCTTCATGTCTAGGTGCCATCTTGTCAGTTCAGTATCAGTATTTCTCCCTCTATCATCTTTCTTAAGACTGATTATCAGCTTTGTTGTTCTTTGCACAACTCTAGGTCACTCCTAAAGTGTGACCTTTCCTGCATCAATTTGTCAGATACTCTATGCAACACATTTGATGCATTACTCCTCGCTTGACTAGGAAGCCTTAGTTAGGGGAAGCACCCCTAGTTTACCTCTAACATATTCATGAGCATCCTTAGGTAAAGCTTTTGTGAATATGTCTGCTAGTTGTTCCTTTGTGTTCACATATTCCATTCTCACTTCTTTATCTTGTACCAATTCCCTCAAGTAATGATACTTGATAGAAATATGTTTATCACTAAATATAACAATTGGTTCAGTGATCTCCTCTTTCATACCTTTCAACAATTGCTTGATCCATACCAGATTTGAATAGTTCACTGTAGCTGCTACATACTCAACTTCTACTGTAGATTAGGAAATTCAGTTTTGTTTCTTGCTTGTCCAGGAGATTAATATTTTTCCAAGAAAGAAAGATCCACCACTTGTAATTTTCATGTCATCAATATTTCCTATCCAATCAACATCAGTGCAGACTCTCAGTTATTTGTCCCCTTCAAATATCTCAGTATTCTCTTCACAACCATCATATGATTTTCCTTAAGATTGGTAGAGAATCTTGCCACAATCCCAACTTCAAGGGCTATATCTGGTCTGATGTGGACAACATATTGTAGCTTTCCAATCATGGATCTATACAGGGTTTGATTCACTTAAGCAGTATCATCAGTCTTAGATAGTTTCTATCCAGTAGCCATAGGAGTACTTATTGGCCTTGAATCCTCCATTCCAAAACTCTTTAGTGTCTCTTTGACATATTTATATTGTATGATAAAGATACCTTTCTCCATCTGATAGACTTGTAAACCAACAAATAATTTGATCTCACCAAACATAGACATCTCAAACTCAGTTTGCATCTGATTTGAAAATTTCTAACATAGGGCATTTTGTCCTCCAAATATGATATCATCTACAAAAATTTCAGCTAACAAAATCCCTTTACCTTCTTCAGCTTTCATGTACAGCTTGATCTTGTCATTTGTCCTTGAAAATCCAATCTTTATCAAGTAATTGTGCAGCCTTACATACCATGCTCTAGGGGCTTTCTTCAATCCATACCATGCCTTGTTCAATTTATAAACCATATTTTTTTTGTCTAGATCAAAAAATCCTTTAGGTTGATGAATGTATACTTCTTCTAATATACCATTAAAAAATGCATAATTGACATCCATCTAATATACCTTGAAATATCTATAAGCAACTGTATCATCTTAAAATGGAAGCACTTCCATGTTAAGAGTGTTTAGCCCTATGAGTAAGTGGTTTTGGATTATGTTGAATGCCTTGAATTGATCTTTGCTTGGATTTGGCTTTCTCCCCTCTTCTCACTTCTTTTCCGCTCTTGATTCCTTCATTCTAGGTGAAATTAGGGTTAGGACCCTAAAGATTCTCCTTAATTTCCTTCTTCTATGGTTCTATTTTATAGGTAGGACTTACAAATAGTTCCTCTTGGACTTCATCATGTTCATCATAGGATTTTGTGCCTCTCCCTAGCACTCTGCCCTATTCTCGCATCATTTCTAGGTCTCCGAGCACCCCCGGGACCTCTTGTTTCTCACTCTGATTGAGACCCTGAAATCTATGCCCTTAAGGTCAAATTTGACCTAAAGGGGTCAAATTCGACCTAAAGGGTTGAAAGTTGACCTAAAGGGGTTGAGCTCATCTTTGACCCTGGGTTCAAATTTCAAGGTCCAGGGATCTCCCGTTGTCAGGTTTTGGAAATAATTGTTTTCTTACTTCCATGTCCGCTGTTTTGGTCTCTGAAATGGTAAACCCTTAAATTATATTTAATTTAGATCCATTCCTAAATGGTTGAGGCCTAATTGGAATTTAATTCCCCAAGGTGGCCCCTCTAGAGGATTGTGCCCTAGATCACTATAAAAGGAAGCCTTCCTCTTTCATTTTCACATCAAGTTTTCATGCTCAAGCACTCTCAAGAAAGGAGATCAAGAAATCATTCCATTAAAGCATTCAAATCCTCTTCTCCATCCAAGTTCTCCATTGAAGATCAAGGATTCAAGCATTCAATCCATTGAAGGGATTTCGTTCAAGCATGCAAGATTCATCATTTAAACCCTAGATCTAGCCATCATGATGGTGTGATATTCCTTCAAGATCCTTTTGTTCATCTTCAAGATCCATTCATTCTTCCCTCAAGGTGGATTCCAAGCATACAATCATGGAGGTTTGATTTACATTTGTTGATGTTATGTTCAAGATTTCATATTAACATACTTCATTACATTTCAAATACAATTTGCATATCTATTGAATATCATAGCTTCATTGTTAGATCTACTTCTACTACTTTCTAGCATTCTCCATTTCAATTTCAATATTAAGGTTGATTCAAAACTGGGGTTTGACCAAGGAAAACCCCCCAAACAAAGAAACAAAACCATTTTTCTTGCAGGTTCAGGTGCGAAATTTTGGATCTGACAGTAGATTTGGATACCCTTTTCACCTAACTTCTGGGATCTATGAACAAAGTTAGAATCAACCTTCAAACAAAAAAAGTAGCCTTTGACCTTTTATGAGGGTCAAAGACTACCTGCTATCAGAAAGATAAATGATTTTTGGGTTTTCTTTATCTTGGCATTTCTAGTCCGAAACAGATTGTAGAATTGCCTAAAAGTACACACAGACACTAGAAAATGGGTATTTCCAAATTACTTTCATCATGAGGTATGTATTTTATTTAATCTAATTTCAATTATTTTCCCTTACAATTCAAATGTATGTGTAAAATATTGTCTTTGGGTTCTCTTTCATGTGCAAACCATTGTTCTAGGACCCCATACACTATTTTATACTATACATTTGGTGAACCCGACATGCTTACCCTCCTTTCTTTTGTGGATTTAGATGCTCTATTGTGTTAGATCTTCCTTTGTATTCCCTTGTGTGTTCACCTTCACTATACATTTTGGTGAACCTGTTTATGACAACTCTTTCTTTTTTGTGTTAGATCTTACAATAAGAGTAGAATTCTTTTATGATCTTGCATTTATATTTCAAAAATACAAAAAAATGCAAAATTTCTTAAAAAATACAAAAACATTTACATTGCTTTGTGGGATTAGATGCCCTATTGTGTTTGATTTCCTTTTCATGCTTATAAGTTTCATTTAAATGCATTGGGATATATCTAGATCTATGCATTTCTTTAGTTGTTATCATGTTGCACAATTTGTTTCAAATATTTTCCAAATGTTCTTCTATAACTTTTGGGATTACACAACATCCTCCTCTCACCTTACCATTGCACTATGTTACACCTAGAAATACTTTATCTAGTGTGTGTGATGTTTCTTTGTCCTCTTTTGAATTTCCTTGTAAGGATATATTAGAGCAAGAAAATGAATTTAATCTATCTCTCCATCATATTTCTCTTTATGCAGATGAGTTGAGGATTGTTGTTAATTCTTCTCCTAATACATGGTTTTTCTATGAGCCTATTTTAGAATATAATTTACCTTCTTTCCCCTCTAGGGATCCTAAAATGTGCCTTATTGGTAGGGATGAATCCTCCTATTTGGGATGAACCTTTGGACTTGGATGTTGATTACTCTCTTCCTCATGACACCATTGTGGATGATCCCTTGGATAAAGACATTGATTTATCCCCTCCTCATGAAGAATATTTGATACAAGAGGGTGATTTATTAATGGATGACATATTCATACACGATGATAACTCTTTTTCAAAAACATAATCCCCTTATGTAGACATTTTAGTGAAAGAAGATGATATCATAGATGCTTTACCTCCATTTGAGATTCCTTCTAGTGATAAGGCATTAGTGAACAATCATATGAATTCCCTTAATGCTCTCCCTTTTAGTGATGATCCTATGGAGAATCAAGATCTTACCTCATCTCCTCCTAGGATTTCCTCTTTTATTCCTTCTTGTGAATCTATTTGTAGTGTTGAGACAACTAAAATGGTTTATCCTAAACCCTTGTTGACTGTCAAAGGTTGTCCTCACATTACTATCAAAGGTAAACCTATGGAGTCTTTCAATGATCAAGGTTCTATAGCTCACACTTATCGTACAAGGAATAACCCTCAACCTAATCTGGTGGTTTCTACTTCGTTGCCACCTTCTCAACCTATTCTTCCTCCTCCACCTTGTCTTCCTAGCAAGGAGTATGATTTAATAAACCAATTGCAAAATACTCCTACCAAGATTTCTTTATGTGAGCTTCTTCAAACTTCACCTACCTACTATGAAGCCTTGTAAAAAGCTCTAACAAATCTTCCCACTCCACCTCCTAATCAAGAGAACATTAATAACTTCTTACAATGCATGCATGCTACCCTGGGTCCTCCTGACATTGTTTTTACTCAAAAGGATTTACCTTCTAAAGAAGTTCAAAATCAATATGATGTTCTTATGGTTGTTGTTACTATCAATAAAATTATCATTCATATGACCTTGATTGATAATGGATCTGGGCTTAATGCTTGTAGCATGGACATGCTCAAAGTGATTAATGCTGATCTTTCAACTATTCAACCTGACAATGTAATTCCTATACGTGGCTTTGATAACATTGCTAAGAATACTTTAGGAATCATTACCTTACCTATAAAAGTAGGACTAGTCATCTTGAATACACCTATTCATGTTATACCTAGACCTCTCAATTATAACCTTCTTTTGGGTAGACCTTGGTTGCATGAGATGCATGTCGTTCCTTCCACCCTTCACCATAAAGTCAATTTTATACATAAAAAAAAGATGTATTCACTTCATGTGTATGATGTGCCTAATCCTTGTCTGAATATTCAAACCCACACTACTCCTACTCCTAATATTAATCCTTCTTCCTCTAATGCTCTTCCTGATGATGATTCAAGAACCTTGGATTTTACTCCTAGCTTTATTGGAGAGTATAAAGTTAATGATCTTGATTTTATGAAGAAACAAAGAGAATTTGAAAAACAAGTTTTTACTTCTAAAGCCCTTCATAATAAATTCATCACTGCTTCTACCCACAATGAATCTATAAAATCTACTAAGGCTGATATTGTGACTAATGCAGTTCCATTGACTCCTTCTATTATGGCTTCTTGTTATGGTCCTGGTTATCATTTCCTAGTTAAACAAGGATTTAATGGTCAAGGATGTGGTAAGCATAAATAGGGAATTCAAATGCCCTTACACACTAGGGGGCATGAGCATTCTTATGGATTGGGATTTAGTCTTCAACAACAAATCAATATTAACATCTCAAATAACATTTCAAAGCATGATGAAACTATGAAGGAATTTGACCAAGAAGTTCTTTTTCCTAGACTCCTTCATGCTAGGATGATTACTAGACCTAAATGCAAAAAGAAACGTAGTCCACACTTGAAGACTCTTCCTTTTTGTTTATATCATAGATTTCATGATCACTCTACTAATGAATGTCACACTTTACATTATAAGATTAGGAAGCTCATTGATAGTAATGTTACTTATATATCATGTGATAATGAGTTGTATTTCAATCCTATTTTCTCTAAATAACATTTATGTTCCTATTATGGAGCTCCATATTATGTAAACAATGGTAGCCTAATAATTGGTGGCTCATTGTCTTGCATAATGTTGCGAGTGGTATAATAGGTCCCCTTCCATCTTTGTTCCTACACTTGGGGGGCAAGGATGTCATCTCCTTCTTTTCTATCTTTTCGGGATTCACCTCTTTCCTTGGTTAGGAAGTATCTATCTATTATGTGATATCCAATCATACATGAAAATTTTGGTTTGCATTGAGGATCTTTGTACTTGATCACAACCTATTTCATTGTTTGACATTGGGTTTCCATGGTTGATAAATCTCTCACCTTGAAAACTTAATAGTGTGCTATCCCTCACAAGGGTTACTTTTTCACTTCTTACATGATATCTTTGCATTCGTCCCTTCCATGGCCTCATAGGAGCTGTGACCTTCTTGGCTTGGACTGGGTGTTGTTTGTGGATATTGTCTTGATGTTGAAGAAGGCTTCATCCTTGTTCTTTTCTTTCCTTAAAATGTCAAAATAGTATGTTTTTTCCATATTAAGGAGGGGGGCATATATACGGCCTCCCTCGTTCTATATTATACATTTTTGTTCTAACGTTTTATTTTGCAGCATGCTAAATCTCGAAAGGTAATGCACATAAGTTGCTAAATCCTGAGGAGACACACATTTTTCAAATTTTTTAATATGCTAAATCCTGAAAAGACACACATTTTCAATATGCTAAATCTTCTGAAGGTAATGCACATAAGTTGCTAAATCCTGAGGAGACATGCATTTCATATTGATAGTGATACAAGAAGGTGGATCTATGGATATTCTAGAAGCCATCAGAAGATGCATTACAATTGTAATCATAGTTTATGGGTGCACCTATTGGGCTCTCTCTCCAGGGTGATTCATGGTAAGGTGGGCATCTTACTAGGCGAGGTAATCACTTTTTCTTTTGTCTCTTTTCACTTTCATGCTAGTAGGATGGGATCATGAGGCTATGTTATTTATAGTCTTTCTCTTGTCTTTCTTATGTAATCATTTATGCTTTTATGATAGCTTTCCAAATATGATATTAGCATGAGAAATATTTCTTAGCGAGGTTTATTATGCTAATTGATTTGGGTTATTTAGTACTAACCCATGTTCTTTTGGTTTTCTCTTTTCACACCCTCGTGCATGTATATTGAGTTAGAATCCTTAGTTTGGGGGCTTGTGTCCTTAGCTAAGCGTTATTTTATCTCATTGTGAATACAATTGTATCTCCTCTTTCTTCTCCTTTACCAAGAGTTTGCATTGAGTCCATACTCTTGCTAAAGTGGGGGCTTAATGTATTCTCTTAAAATGGAAGCACTTCCATGTTAAGAGAATTTATCCCTTCGAGTAAGTGGTTTGGGGTCATTTCCAATGCCTTGAATTGATCTTTTCTTGGATCTGGCTTTCTCCTCATTTTCCACTTCTTTTCTGCACTTGATTCCTTCATTCTAGGTGAAATTAGGGTTAGGATCCTGAGGATTCTCCTTAATTTCCCTCTTCTATGGCTCTATTCTCTAGGTATAACTTAAAAATATGTCCTCCTAGACTTCATCATGTTCACCATAGGATTTTGTGCCTCTCATTGGCACTCTACCCTATTCTGGCATCATTTTTAGGTCTTCGGGCACTCTAGGGACCTCCTATTTCTCACTCTGACTGAGGCCCTAAAATCTATTCCCTTAAGGTCAAAGTCAACCTAAAGGGGTCAAATTCAATGTCAACCTTGACTAGGTTAGGGTTGAGCTCATCTTTGACCCTGGGTTCAAATTTCAAGGTCCCAGGATCTCGGGTTGTCAGGTTTTGGAAATAATTGTTTTCCCGCTTCCGGGTCCGCTATTTTGGTCTCCAAAATGGTAAACCCTTAAATTATATTTAATTTAGGTCCATTCCTAAAGGTTTGAGGCCTAATTGGAATTTAATTCCCCAACGCGGCCCCTCTAGAGGATTGTGCCCTAGATCACTATAAAAGGAAGCCTTCCTCTCTCATTTTCACATCAAGTTTTCATGCTCAAGCACTCTCAAGCAAGGAGATGAAGAAATCATTCCATTCAAGCAAGAATCCATTCAAGCATTCAAGTCCTCTTCTCCATCCAAGTTCTACTTTGAAGATCAAGGATTCAAGCATTCAAGCCATTGAAAGGATTTGCTTCAAGCATGCAAGATTCATCATTCAAACCCTAGATCTAGCCATCATGATGGTGTGATCTTCCTTCAAGATCCTTTTGTTCATCTTCAAGATCCATTCATTCTTCCCTCAAGGTGCATTCCAAGCATACAATCATGGAGGTTTGATTTACATTTGTTGATGTTATGTTCAATCTTTCATAGTAACATACTTCATTACATTTCAAATATAATTTGCATATCTATTGAATATCATAGCTTCATTGTTAGATCTACTTCTACCACTTGCTAGCATTCTCCATTTCAATTTCAATATTAAGGTTGATTCAAAACTGGGGTTTGACCAAGGCAAACCCCTAAACAAACAAACAAAACCATTTTTCTTGTAGGTACAGGTGAGAAATTTTAGATCTGAGAGTAGATTTGGATACACTTTTCGCTGAACTTCTGGGATCTGCAAACAAAGTTAGAATTGACCTTCAAACAAAAAATGTAGCCATTGACATTTTATGAGGGTCAAAGACTACCTGCTATCAGAAAGATAAATGATTTTTGGGTTTTCTTCATCTCAGCATTTCCAATCTGAAACAGGTTGTAGAATTGCCTGAAAGTACACATAGACACTAGAAAATAGGTATTTCCAAATTAATTTCATCTTGAGGTATGTATTTTATTTTATCTAATTTCAAGTATTTTCCCTTACAATTCAAATGTATGTGTAAAATATTGTCTTTGGGATCTCTTTCATGTGCAAACCATTGTTCTAGGACCCCATACACTATTTCATACTATACAACAACATATGCAAGTAGAGTTCTCACTCCTAATCTTGCTACAAGGGAAATGTTTCCCCATAGTCTATTCCTTCTTGTGCATAACCGTTGCATACCAGTATTGTCTTGTTCCTTGTGACTTGTCCATGTTCATTAAGCTTATTTCTAAATACCCATTTTGTTCCAATAACATTCTTGTTTTCTGGTCTCGGCACCAAAGTCCTGGTATCATTATTTTCTATTTGATCAATTTCTTCATTCATAGCTTGAATTGAGTCTTCATTCTCTAAAACATCTTTTACTATATTAGGCTCAAACTCACATAATAAACATGTAGGGTCTTTCAACTTACTTCTGGTCAAGACTCCAGTTTCCTTATCTCCAATGATCTTCTCAGGCTTATGATGTCTTCTTACATAGTGTGCCAATGTAGGTTAAGATTTATTTTCTCCTTGGTCTTTAGGTTCATCATGAAAATTATTAGATTCTACTTCTGATTTCTCAGCAACATCCTCCTGATGCTCAACGACATCCTTGTGATGCTCATTAGTGCTTGACGTGACTCTGCATCTGGTGTAGGTGTGTTACTTGCCTCTCCTTCTTCCCTATAGAAAAAAGATCTATAGTCTTCAGGTTCTCTTTTGCCTTCTTATTCATTTTTCTCTACATATTCATCAACTCTCACATTTGCACTTTCCACAATTTTGTTAGTGTTATAATTCAAACACGTATAAGCTTTACTCTTAGTGGAATAACCTAGGAATATGCCTTCATCACTTTTTGCATCAAACTTTCCATTTCTATTATCCTTTAGTATATAGCATTTACTCCCAAATATTCTAACGTATTTCACATTAGGTGCATATCCATGCCATAATTCATAAGGTGTAACATTTTTACCTTTCTTGATTTGTACCCGGTTTAAGGTATAAATAGTTGTACTTACATCTCTCTAGTATTTTTGTGCAACCTTCTTCACAATCATTAGTGTCCTTGCACAATACATAATAGATCAATTTCTCCTCTCAGCTATACCATTTTGTGGAGGTGTTCTAGGTGCAGACATATGTCTCTTGATTCCTCTTGTTAGATCTTTTTCTTGAAGGAACAAACTTGATAAATATGTATGCTTGATTCTCAAATTATGAACTCTCAAGTTTGACAAGACAAAGTCTAATTAATGAGGATTGAATAATATCCTCCTTCTTCTTCGAGCTCCATAGGACTCAGGTGGGTATTTCCTAGATAATTTAATATGTTTCAAGTAAACTTCAAATTGTGGATTAGGGTCCTCACTGCTATGCTATTATGTTTCTAACTACTTTAATAAAACATCATTCTATAAATGATTGAAACTATCTTGATACAGAGTATGACAAGGAAACCAATGAATGTATAGAAAATAATAGTGGCACAAGGATGTTAATCCTTCTTCTTTTTCTAAGCTAAACTCAAGGAAGAATAACCTCTTTGCTTCTCTCTTAAAGGAATCGGTAATATGAACTATATTTACTCAAATATAGTCCTTTTAAAACATGCATGAACTTAGTAAAAAAATGTGTTTGAATGATAAACTTTGTCTTTGGTGACTAAAAGATAACTACATAACAAACATCCAACCAGTTCCTAATCCTTGGGAAAATAGTTATTTGAATGTAAATCCATAGCAAGAAATCAAAAGGGAATATAGTAGAATACCTTGCAAGCTACATGAAATTTGAATAAAATGCCTTAAAAACTATCATGTCACTTCTATATTGTTGTTATCAAAATCCTAACAATTATGTTTACCCTCTGAAATTATTCATGAAACTTTAATCCTTTCCTTGAAAGAAATTCACAAACAATTAGACTCGTTTCCTTGCAACTGGTATGTTTTTACATGCCTTACAAATAAAAACCATACAAGAGTATAACACAAAATTAAAGAGACAACAACCAAATATAAAAGAAACTACAGTGTATTTTATTGAAAATAGTCATGTTTCAATACGTACAAAACTTGAAGCTTAGAAGCTTAAAACAAAAATGAGTTGTTTTCTCTGCAGAGATTCTATTCCATTCCTAAGAAAATGGTTACAATTTTCTATTTATAGAGCCTAAACCATCTTGGAATTTTGAATGAATAAGGATGCAAAAAGCTTCAAATGGTTTAGCCCTAAACCTAAAACAAGAAAACACAAAAAACATTGAGGCCCTTTAGGCGGTGAGAAGACATAAACTTTTGATGACTCACTTGACATCTATTCTTTTTCATTTGATAACTGGCACCTCTGTCTGGAGATATTCTTGATAACTTCACTAAGTTATTGTAAGATATGGTGACCACCATTTTAGGCTAACTTACACCATCCTTTATAAGTAGTTATCATCCCTGTGCTCATGGATCGGGTGTCAAGTACCAAGTGTCTTCTTTATTCTTCATCAATTATGTCAAGATCTACTGCTGTGGGTTTCTTCTTTTTTGGCTTTGTGAGAGCATCCCATGTAGCTACCTCTTCCTCTGTGAGCCATTGAAAATCCTAAATACTCTAAAGTTTTACCTTTTGTCTTTCCCACCTAGCATTAGTAATCTTCTTGACATCTGTAATAAATTTTATAAAATCCATCTCAACCTTAAAGGCTTCATCAAGAATAACATTAAAGCCATCCATATCTATTACATTAATGTCATTAATAAAAGCCTCTTTCTTAGGTAGTAAGATATCAAATTTTGATCTCCATTTATTCAATTCCTTTATTGAGCCATGTTCTACCTTGATTGGAGGGATGAACCTATTGAAATTAGGTCCAAACATAATTTCCCTCACCTCCACTTTATTTTCTTTACCCTTAAAGAAAGATAAAGTAGCCTCTATCCACTCAATTTCTTCCTGTACTTGCTAAACTATTTCTGGAATATCTGGTCTGAGGGGTTTCATTGCTGCAAATCTTTCAAATAAAGATGCTCTTGGTGACCAAGTCCCAAAATATGTATTCAAAGTAGAAACAAAATTATTCACTTCAACTTGTAACCCAGGCAGTTTAATAAATGTAGTATAAACTACATCTTCTTTCTCTTTTAAAATATCAATTCTATGTTGCAAATTTTTCAATAAAGAATCTAGTGCTACCCTATTTTGTTCTACATTCACCTGCTCTGTAGCTACAACAACTTCTTCTCCTATGCTTTGAGTTTCTGCTTATGTAGGTTGTTCAGGTGGTGGAGGGGCAGTTATCGGCATGTTTACTATCTTTAGAGATAATTCTTCCACCATTTTCTCCAATGCCTTTTCCTTTATTATGTGCAACTCCTTGTCCTTGACAATAGCACTTTAATCTTCAAATAGGCCTTTAAACCTATCTAAAAACTACTTTGATTTGTCTTCTTTCAACCTAGCAAAGTGAGTAAGCACTTGTGAAATTTCTAGGTCACTAGTGTTATGAATTGACCACACAATTTTATCTCTATCCATCTTCTCTTACACATTCAAAAGAGAGGGCTTTTGATCCTTTGGATACAAGCTCCACATTTCCAATGCTTGATTCTTTGAGCTATACCCACATCCTTTTATTATGTCCCCAACTTGGGTTTCTGAAGATAAATTGATGTCTGGCTACCTTCTTATTTGGTCAATTATAAAAGAAAAGGCAAGATCCCAACTAGGCACAAGTAGCATATTAATTTCTTTCACTACTATCCTAGCATCTTTAGGGGTTATAGTCTCATACTTTGGATCATAATCTTTTAGAGCCTATAGGGCTTCATCTGGCACTTGGCCCTCTTCTATTATCTGAACACTTAAGGCTACTTGTTGTTGTTTATGCCATAGAAGGAAGCTTTTAAATTCATCAGTTTTAATAAAATCATCATCTTTGAGAAAATCTTCCTGATGAAGTAATCTCTCATCTTAGCAGAGAGCTAGTGGTAACTCAACTTCTTCTACAACTTCTTTATGTTTTCTCTTTTCTTCTCTAATTTGTTTTCTTAATTGGTGGTCATGAGCCCTAGTACCAATAATCAAGGCTCCCACTTCATCTTTCTTTTTCTCAATTTTCCTCACTTGAGAAGGCTCTCTTGACTGTACTTTTTGTCTCTTAGGAGGAGGCTCACTTGTTGCCTCAGTATCTAGAAATTTTGGTAGGTCTACAATCACATTCTCATCTACTACCTGCTCAGTAGTAGGTGGTATTTCCATAGAAGGAGAGATATGTAATGAATAACCTCCATCACTATCTCCTTCATATTTTGAAGAGGATTTTTTTTTTCCTCCTCTTTCCTTATCATCAATCTGTCCTTCCAGCAGATTCACCAATGCATTATAATTGGCCATCATTCATTCCAACCTCTATAAGTAAGGTGATGTAGGAAAGTATCCTCCAAAAGGAATTCCCTTTTCCTTTAGTTGATCCTCTAATTCCAATAAATCTTGATATTGTTGTGCTCTTCTTTGTGCCACATCTTCTTCCAAGATGTTTCTTATGAGATCTTCTCTTGCACAAGGCTCATGTGTATAACTAATGGGGATGGTAGGTGTGTAAAATTTCCTTTCAGTTACAATTAAATATTCAGTATCCAGATATCTATATATGGAAACACTCATTCCAAAGTGGCCTAACCAACTATTTACCTAATTCAAGGCACTCTTTTGGGTGACCCACAATAGTGGGTTACACTTTTTTAGACATGCTGATTTTTGCTGAAATAACACATTTTTAATAAACTATGGTGATTTAAGCCTTGCAAGGTTCCACTTGAAGGAATTAATTATAATGGTTATTTCAAAGCCTCTTAGAGAAAAAAAACATTGATATTTCATACCTACAATGGAGTCTCCTTCGCACCTATTAAAATGCTGACAAAAAATCACTTCGACTTTATCTTTTGGAAAATCAAATGAATCCAATTGACAAACCTATCTATGTAGTAATGTACTACTAAGAAAAATATTTCCAATGATTATAATGTTAATATATATTAAGTTTATTATGACTTTTTATTTTTAGTTTTACTAAACATAGATAATTCACTGTATGTCTACCTCTATTTTTAAAACTTATGGAAAAATAGTAAAAGAGTGAAAAAAAATTATAAAAATATGTATGCCCTAGGTATTGAAGTTATCTTTCTATCAAAAAAATAAAAATAAAATTAGACAAATAAATGACAAGTTATAAGCTATGTAGCCAAGGTACATCAAGATTATGGTTTAGTCAACTTCAAACATTAATAAAATATGCAATAATCATGATAATGTTGTCAATCCAATTGCATGCCCTTTGTATGGATGTTATAAAACTAAATTTGAAAGAAGCACATTGATATCTATTTTATATAAAAATTTATGCTCTATGAAAACAATGTAACTCTTTGAAAATGATATTTTCAACAACATACTAGTTTTCATGGGAGAAAGAAAAAACCATTCAAATAAATTCAAAAATAAAAATAAAAAATATATTTATAATCTATAAAGAAAATCATAAAAGACTCTAATTTACTTCATCTTGTGATTTCAAATGGTTTAACAACAATATGCGTCTGAATCTGAAAGTTTTTTCAAAGTGTAGAGTTCAGTGTCCATTCAGGCAAAAAAGTGTAACCCACTATTGTGGGTTCACCCCTTTCTAATTGTAAAATTATAGACCTTTAATTGCCTTGGGGTAAAAGTACCCTTCCTATGTGGGGCCAAATGTTCCTTTTCAGTCAACATAAGCTTCCAAATAAATTCCAATACTGCAATTCTAGGTGGCACATAATAGGGAAGAATATGGGGTGGCTGAGGGCACCCATATACTCTAATCATTGTAAAAAAAATTCATAGTAGAAATCATCCCAATTGTGATTTCTTGTCCATTTGTCAACAAATTGACATGGCCTTAATAATTGTAGAGTCTTAATTGGAAGCCTAGACATATTTACTCCTAAGCTGAGCATGATTGGTTGTACCATCCAATTCTGAAATGCACATAAATCATTCTCCCTTGTAGTAAAATTCCATACCCTTAACCAGGACTAGACTGGGTTGGGTTGACCTTTCCACATTCTCTTAGGTTTGAGGTTTTGTAAATCCATGATGTCATAATTATGAAACAAGATAAGATCCATTAGCAGAGAATAATGCATAAACCTAGGGAATGGTTCTTTCTTTCGAATTGCTTCAAACCCCTCATGCATTTTATTAATAATATGCCCTATGTAGTCATAACCTGTACTCACATAGGGACTTTGCAATTCTAGTACCATCATCAAAATATCTGAGAAAATTCTCTCAGGTCCACCATCCACTCCCAATACTCTACACAATCCATAAGAAATGTACTTAATGTATAAATTCAAGTCTTTATAAAAATACGGGGTAGTCCCAGGTATGGTTGCAATATAATTATTGTTGGCCTTAGGGACATGATTTTGAATTTCCCTTGTAACTAGGGTTGATTCCCTAACATACATGTTTCCTTGGGCTTGCAAGTCTATCTCAGTTTCCATAGGGACATATATGTCAAAGGCTCTCATGAAGGAATTTCTATCTAATGTCACCAAGGCTGAGCCATTATCCTTCCTAATTATTTTTTATAGAGGGTCATATCTATTTGCCAATTATAATAGTAGGTCCATATCCAAGAAAACATTAGGTACAATTAGCCTAGCTAACCCTGAGGTCCAAGGGTTTGAGACTGGCACTAGGTTTTCATAATTCTTATGGAAATATGTGAATAAACATATACTAGATATATCATGCATCTTAGCATCTCTACACAATGCTAGGTTATCAGTAAAGACTTGATCACTTACCTTTTTATTCTGTGTTGATCCAGTCAATAAGTTGATGAAATCATCTGAATAACTTTATTTTCCTTTTGTATCACCCTTATCTTTTCTTCCTTCGCTAGTAGAAGCTCTGCTCGCTGCTGGCTGACTCATGTTGATCAACTTATAGAAGCCCCTCCTTGAATTTTTGAACTCTTGAAACCTCTGAACATTGGAAACTCATAAATTTACTTAGTTTTATCCCTTCGGTTCTCTGAATGCTTGGTGAATTGAGAAAGAACAATGGTTATCTATATTTATTCTAGAGAATTAAATGCATCAATCTATTCGTGACCAAAGATCTATAATTCATGTCACTTCGGTCATCACTTGGAATGCTCTGGATTCAATTTACTAGTCGTGGCCTCAGAAGATAATAGATAATCAAATTTTGAGTTCTAGCAACCACGCGACTATATAGCTCCTCATAGTCGCTGAAAGAGTTGGCAATTTTATTTATTTTCCATAGATCATGAGACTAAATAGAGAGTTCTCTTAGTCACTAAATGTTTTAGCTCTTCATGACTTTTTTCAGAGACTCAGTGACTACCCTCGATCTTTGATCTGATGGTTCTCAGCACTTTCCTCATATTTTAATTTTTTCCCTCTGAGATCGAGTGACTATAGTCAGTCTCACTAAAAACTTGAGCTTTATCTAATTTTATCCTGAGATTTAGCGACTATTGTTAGATCTTTGATCTAACAGTTCATATTAAGTCTCTAAATACTTCACTTTCTTATTTGGAACATTTAGAGAGTTAGTGACTATAGAGAGTCTCTTAATCACCAAATGTTTGTTGACTTTTCAATCTTTTCAGGAGATCATGCGACTTAGCATATGTGGAGATCTAGTGACCATAAAGATATAACACTGCTTCATTACATTTGGAGACTTGACGACTATAGTCATCTCATAATCACTAAAAGATATATTTTTTTACCATTTTGTCTAGAGATTACCAGACTGAGGGTATATTGGATCTAGAGACTAGGCAAATATAGTTATATTCAAGAAATTTTTCTATGTGGTCACTGAATCTCATAAAGCACTTTAACCTATTTGGAGACTTCCTGACTAAAGAAATTTTGCTAAGTCACTTATAAAAGGAGAATATTCCTATGACTTAAGGAGATTACGTGACTGGAGGGTTTCAGGATGTCACTTAATAAAAATGAATATGCTGGATTTCTTAGGAGACTAAGCAAAAATAGGAAATGATAAAAAGTACATGTTACAAGATTTTTTAAGTGATTTTCAAAAAGTAACTAAAAATTAGAACTTGACTTGGCATTTATAGGTTTTTTTTTTTGGATTTTCAAGCACACTTTGACCTAGCACTTAGGGTTTTTACACTTTAATCAAATTTTAAACTTTGAGGATGGAATATTGCAGGATATTTTCAACAAAATGAAATAGAATTGGACAAGGAGCAGGGAAAACTTTTCTAGGAATCAAAAAGTTGAAAAGCAACTTGAAAATTGAGAATACTACCAATAGTGGCTCTATCTGAAGATGTTTAAATGCAAATTTAAGAAAGAACCACAAATCTCTAGGAAAGAAGACCAAACTAACTAACCTACTATAGGAAAGAAATAAACAACAGGAAAGGGAAACACACCTGTACAAAATTTTACAGAATTCACATGTGCATAAAAGTAGGATCTCAATTGAAAAAAGGTTTTAAGAACTGCCCATGCACTGGAAATTCAAAAATTTATCCATCCATATTATTTAGCAAGTATGAATCCTTTCCAAAACTCTGATGGACTATATAGGGGCCAGGCCATAATGACTCAAACTTCTTATGCTTTCCCTTGTCTTCAACTCTGACATTCCATTGGAGCACTAAATCATTAGGTTGAAACTTTCTAGTAGTAGCTCTTTTGTCAAATAAATATTTCATCTTTTGTTGTAATTTTACATTATCTTTCTGACTATCTCTTCTAACTTCATCCAATTCAACCAACTACATGATTCTATACTGCATTGGCTCTGACATGCCTAGTTCTTCATCTTGGATGAACTTGTACACTGGAAGAAAATTGTTAATAGATATCCTTGACTGCAATCCATTTACTAATTCAAATGGAGATTTTCCTTTAGCCTTCTTGACATTAATTCTTTCAGCCCAAAGAGCAAGCTTGGATTTTGAGTGCCAGGCTCTTTTATTCTTTTCCAAGGTTTTCTTCAAGATCTTTAGAATAATTTTGTTACTAGACTTAGCTTGTCCATTTTCTTGAGGGTCGTATGGTGATGAATAAGACATCGTGATTCCATATTCATTACAGAAGTCCTTAAACTCATTTGACCTAAAACACATTGCATTATCTATAATCAAATTGATGGGGACTCCAAACCTAGTTAAGATGTTATCCATTAGAAATTCAATCACTACTTTTTTGGTTACCTTTTTAATTGGGATAGCTTCTATCCATTTTGTGAAATAATTAGTTGCAACAAGTATCCAACTATGTCCACCACTAGACTTCTTAGCAAACTCTCCTATAAAGTCAATTCCCCACATAGAAAATGGTGCTTCTGCAACTATTGGGTTTAATAACAATGCACCTAATTACTCTAACTTAGAAGCAAATTTTTGACAAGCTTCACATCTCTTGACAAACTGAAAAGAATCTTTAAATTATAATGAGGGCCAGAAGTAACCAGCTCTTAGTATCTTATGAGCAATGGTGTTGGTAGAGTAATGGCCTCCATAAATACCAACATGCATATCCTTCAAAACTCTCTCTTCTTGACTCTTATCAAGGCATAATAGCAATACTCCATTTCTATCTTTCCAATACAGATCTCCTTAAATCAATGTGTATCTCTTAGTTTGCAATTGTAAGGTTCTTTTCTGATTATCAGACATATGTTTCAGACATTTAGCATTTTTAAGATAATAGACAATATTAGTATAGTATGGTTGTCTCTCAATGCTTGTTACTATCAAATCTGGTGTCCTTGCATTGTTAACTTGAACTAGGTCCATGTTTTCTTGAGTCATCAATTTAGCTAGGCCTAATCCCCTTACTAATTTAGTAATATGGATCTCCAAATTAAACTCCTGAATACTTGTAATCCATTTGCATCTCTTTCTAGTTATCTTTGATTGTATAAGAATATCCTTTACTGAAGCATGTGGAACATATGCAATCACCTTTTCACACACCAGATAGAGCCTGAATGACTTCACAACTTTCACTAATCCATACTCATGTTTCTCCATCATCTCATAATTCAATTCAACATCTTGTAGGGATTTACTAAAGAATGCAATTGGATGTTCAAAACCTTCCTCATCTTTTTGCAACAACACAACAGCAATTGTATGAAAAGAGGCAAAAGAAAACAATGAAAATGGCTTACTATAATCAGGGGACCTTAAAACTGGTGCTTCTTGAGGTCTGTTTTCTGATCCCATATTCACCTCTTCTAAATTTTAAATCTTAGCATTGCTATTTTTTAGGAGGTGATCATTTTGATTACTATACAATGCTTCCAACTATTTCAAACCTTTGGGAATGTGATTAGTACCTAACTGAATAATTTCATTTCTCAAGACCATGTCCTTACCATCAACTACTCCGACTAGATTATTACAATCTATAGGTTGGTCCTCATAGATGTCAAGGCACTGAATAAACTTTAGAATATCATGGTCATCTTCAAAAACCTTCCATTTGTATATGTTATCTAGAACAACTGGCCTATTCTTAACTTCTACTATTGATACCCTAGTTAAAGTTAAATCATCTTTTTTCAAAGAAACATTAGCCAAAAAATATGCCATAATATTCTTTGACCCTTCTACCTAACTAATGTTGAAGGCATCAAATAGTTCAATTTTATCCCAAATAGCATGTTTGTACATCTTTAGCCTATCATTTTTTACAACATATTTGGATCTAACTTGTGCTACAACAAGTTTAGAGTCACCATAGACTTTTAAGAATTTTATTCCATGTTTTGTAGCAATATTCAATCCCAAAAACAATGCTCCATATTCAAAAGTATTATTTGTACTTTAAAAAGTCAATAGGAAAGAATATATAAAAGTGGTACCTGATGGAGATATAAATAAGACTCCAGCTCTTGAGGCTTCTTTTGAGAAAGCTCCATCAAAGTACATTTTCCATAATCCATCTTGTTGTTTGTTCAATTCTACAACTAATGGATCAACACCTTCATTTTGAGAAATAAATTTTTCCACTCTGAAGTTTTCCATGTCCACATCCACACAAAAATTTAAATCATTAGCATAATTTAATTCAATCATGTGTGGAGTCCTAATTTCTCTAGACACCTTGATATTTCTTCCACCAATATTTAAAGTTGCATAAGACAAGTCACACTGAATACTATCTCCCATTGAAGCACTCCATTTTCTGGATAACAACATTCCATACTAAGGGGGGATATCAACCACTAGGACACTCATAGTTAATTGTTTGTTTGGATATGCTACTAACCTATAAGGTAAAGCCTTAGTGGTACCAATAGATTGTACTTCTCTCGAGTCCATATCTTGACATCTCCCATGAGGTGTATCAACCTTCAATCCAAATGATTTCATGACTTCTAAAGGCATGATAGTGTTTGATGCTCCTGAATCAATCAGACAATTTCTTAATAGGTTTCCATTCACTATCAAAGTCAAAAAGAAAGGATCAACTGTCCCAGATACAGTGCTGACAACATTATTGTCAAGATAGATATGAGGAATCTCATAAATAATCTCTCCATTTTGATTGTCAGTTACATCATCTACAAAAGCTATTTGTTTATCATCCTTATCAGTATTTTGGGTATCTATGGGAGTAACTCCATTCACCCAATTTAGGGCCTTCTCTTTGTGTTCTTCCATTCTCAACATTTCCAGTAAAGGAACTTTAATAGTAATTCATGATAGTAGCTTACTCATGTCAATAGGGACATATTTTGAATCAACTACACCCTGCCTTATAATGGCAACTTCTTTATTTTCCTCATGTGTAACCATGTTGGGATGATCCTTACTTTGGATTTTAACCTCCTTTTGAAAAGAGGGAGCAGTGTCTTCAGGGGATTTGGTTTTTACTTTATAAGCAACATTTGGGCTGGTAAATTGGATATTCTTTTTTACCTTGACTTTGTTAACAACATCAGTAGCTTTATGTTTATCTTGGGACAGCTTGATATCCTTTTCTAACTTTTTAATGAATATACCAATAGGTTTATGATTAGGATCACCTACCATTCTATTTCTCAAGTTATAGTTGCTCTTAGCTTGGTTGACCATATCTACAGTTATTTGAGCAATCTCTTCATCAGATGGACATCTCAAAACAACTGATCCATCATCTTTTAATACATTACACTGAACACTATCCAATTCATCATTTTCTTCATAAAAAAAGACCTGCTGATAATAAACTTCATTTCTGATTTGAGAAATAGAAACATCTTGATTCTCATCTTCTTTAGTAGAATCAATTCCATCCCAAAGATGAGATGAGATCATAGCACAACCCATGTCATCATAAGCCTCATCTTCATTATTTTCATGCTCTTCATTTGCAAACACACTTTGAGAGAGTGCACAATATTTAGGGTCATGTGGTGACTGACATACAATACACCATGGGACATCATCAATCATATTCACTGAGATCCTTTGTAAGGGATCAAGAGTTTTTTCATTTGGTTTATCTTTTCTCTCTAGGAATATAGGCTTTCCATCTTTCTATTGAGTAATATAAGGATAATTTTGAATTCTTAGCAATTTATTGAAATTGTGGAAAGCTAGCCTATAATTTCCTGCAACCCTATTGTTCTTTTTTTCACCAGGCTTTAAGTCCTTTATAGATTTCAAAAAAAACATTAGGCTATCATCTTCCTTTGGTTTTTCATTCACAGACTTTCCTGGTTTATTCCTATTCAACTTTTGTGGTTTGTAGTTATCCCTTCTTCCCAATTTTCCTAATATCCTCTAGTTACTTTCTATGTTGATGGCTAACTTGTAGGCTTCACCAAGATTCCTATGATTTTTATCTATTAAAAGTTATCCCATTTTGGCATCAAAAGCATTTAAATAGGTGACTAGACATATCCTATAATCCAACCTAATGACCTACAATAACTTATGCATGGCCTTCTAAAATCTAACATTAAACTCAACAACATCCTCATTTTGCTTCTTCTTAATGTTATTGAATGCATTTAGCATAAAACCTTGATTTTTCTTATCACCATATTGTTCTTTACAAAAATGCTTAAATTGATCCCATGAACTTATACTAGCATGAGGTAAACCCTTGAACCAATCCCTAGAGTCTTTAGTCAAAGATTGAACAAACAATTTCATTATTACATCATCAGGATCAATATTGTAATCATCCATCACATTAATGAACTTCTTCAAATGTTCTTCACAAGTAATATCATTACTACCAGTAAACTTTGGAAGTTTTTCTTTGATTTCATCAAGGATAGGATTGGGATATCTAGAGATACCACAAAAGACAAGTTGCTTATATCTTTCATGAATAGGCCCTGCTTGAGATGGGCCAACACCTTGAGATGTAGATGCCTTGATGTTTGAAGTAGTAGAAACTTTAGGGCCAATTGGTGGGGAAACATTTACTACTTCTCTTGCAGTATTTCCAACATTTCCACCTTGTACCAAAGAAGTAGCAATAGCATTTGCAGGTCCTGAAGATTGCTTAAGAAACTCAATCTTCCTTTTCATTTCCATGGCTATGGCTTCTAATTCTGTCTTCTCCAATTCCTTGGCTAATATCTCTTTTTCCCTTTTAGCCTTCTCAAGTTCAACATCTAACCTCAAAACTTGATCTAGAGGGTTCATGGTACCAATAGGTTGACTAATTGAAACCTCTATAGCCTTTTGTTTACCTTTATCCTTGGGATTTCTTATCTCAGATATTTCTTGGATAAAAGGTTGCTCCTTTGTTTTCTCAGGTATGGGAACATAGTTTATTGCTTCTAGATCTAATAATTGCCTTTTTAATTGTTCAGCTCTTATCATAGCTTGTCTAATTTTTTCTTCTTTTTCTTTTTATCTCTTTTGTCTAATAGCAACTTATTCCTGGATTTTCCTTTCCAATTCATAAACTTCCTCAAATATTTCCTTAGAGTCTAGAAGGATCATCTTAGATTTAGATTTTTGGGCATGGATTTCTTCCTGATGACCATTAGAAACATGGAGGCCCTGAGGTAATAAAGAACCAAGGGTAAAGGGAGGAAGGAAATCTTGCCTACTTCTACTCTTTCTTCTAGACCTCCTTTCATTTCCAAGATGTTTACTAGGGACCACTCTTCTATTGTGTTTTAATCTTTCTACACCCCTTTCAGAGGGAGATTAGTAGTCCTCATACTGGTTCAAACCCAAACCAACAACTTCCTCATATTCTGATGCATTCCCTTATTGACTGGGTTGAATAGGATCTTCTTGTCTTACATTTCCCTTTTGTTTCCATGTAAGGGACATATGATTTCTACTTCTTTCCTTTCTCATCTGACTACATCTAGAGGTAGTTGGAAGCTCTCCTTCCAAGTTTTCTTCTAGATGCTCTTTTCTCCAAGATCTAGTATTTTTTAAACTCATTGTAAAAAGGTGATTTTTTTATCAGCACTAGTATGGAGATTTTTGTGAGTCACCACCCAGCTGGGTTGGGAATTTTGGAACACTACCCTTTACAAATGTAGATGATCTTTGCAAAGGAAAGAGTGATCTAGAGAAAATGAAAGAACTTTTTGTTTTTCAATGGTAACTGACTGGTTTGAAATAAGCAGGCCAGGAGTCTAGCTCAACTTTTACCTATGTTATTTGACATAAAATTTTAATGGTATCCCCAGTGGAGTCACCAATTTGTTAGATGTTTTTCTTGAAGGAAAAAACTTGATAAATATGTGATGCAAGGGGCATAAACCAAAGGGGACAAATGATGGCACACCCTATAGATCTAGCTTTCTCAACAACATGCGGAAGCAACAACAACATAGTGAGAGAGAGAGAAAGAAGGATCATTGATATATTATCTTCATTCAAATTGATTCATACATGCCAGGCTATAAGGACTTCTTGGTTATGGCTAGATATTACAATGAATTATAGAAGTCCTCAAACATGTGAGGATCTTTCAACAATATTGATTCTACTATCTCTTATCTTATACCAAAAATTGGATCCCAAAACTCTAACCAAACAACTATACTTATACAAGAGGCTACCGAACTAAATCGGCCTTCAGATATAAAATCAATGGAAGGAATGGTTAGATCTAGGACCACACACTTCCCAATGATGGATACCAACATTAAATCTATGACCCATAATCATTGCAAAAGTCGACCTCAACATAAACTCAAAATAAACTACTCAGTGAGCAAGGAACACCAAGAAATAGAGAAGAATCATCGAGTGCTAGTGAAACAACTGACTGCCCAGGAGATAACTGACCATACTTGATAACCAAAGGAAACCGGCCAACTACCGAGCCAACTCAGTCAAAGAAGGAACTGAGCAACACAGAAAAACTCAAAATCTTTATGGTGACACAGGATTGCCAAGGACCCAAGATGCTCCTGCATCAGACACCAGGGGTTATTTAGAAATGATTCTCTAAATCATTCAGAAGGTCTGGTCTGAGCTGTATCAAACTCAGATTGTGAAATCCATGAACTGTCTTCAATTGGTCTACTCTTCCATTTTACTAGATATTCCATATATTGTTTACCTCTTGTACTCTTGCCAATTCTTTGCTCAAAAATCTATTCAACTTCTTCATTCTTCTTCTTAGGATATTCCATCAGTACTTTCATTTCTTCATTAGGTTCATGATACTCATACAAATCAAAAATGTTGAAAATCAGTGATATGTCCATGTCATCAGGTAACTCAATCTCATATGCATTTCCATTGTCAAATTTCTTCAAGATTTTGCAAGGTCCAAACTTCTTCATCTTCATCTTCCCATATGTTCCAACAGGAAATTGACCTTTCTTCAAATGAAGCATCATTTCATGACCAATATCAAAAGTTTTATGTCTCCTTGATTTATCAGCTCTATCTTTGTATTTCTGATTATTCTCTTCTAGCTTGATTTTCACATCTTCATGCAATGTCTTCATGTATTCAACAAATTTCACTCCTTCAAGACTTCTCTTAGTTTCATCAACAATGTCTCTCAAATTAGATATACCTCTCGATTGCATCCCATTCACAATCTCAAATGGTGTTTTTCTGGTACTCCTATTCACTTAATTATTGTATGCAAACTCTTCTTGTGCCAATACAGAATCCCAATTACTAGGTGTGTCTCCAACTAAACATCTCAAAAGATTTCCCAAACTTTTGTTTACAAATTTTGTCTGTCCATCGGTTTGTGGGTAAAATGTAGAACTATATTTCAACTCAGTGCCAAACTTTCTCCAAAGCGTCTTCCAAAAGTATCCAACAAATTTAATGTCTCGGTCAGAGATAATACTCCTCGTTAATCCATGCAATTTGACAATTTCCTTAAAGCAAAGATCTGCTACATGTACTACATCTGATATCTTTCTACAAGGTATAAAATATGTCATCTTTGAAAATCTATCTACCACAACAAATATAGAATCATTACCTCTTATTTTCTTCGGTAAGCCAAGAACAAAATCCACACTAATGTTAGTCCAAGGTTTCTTAGGTAAAAAAATTGGTGTATAAAATCTAGTATTCTGACTTCTTTTTCTACTTGACAAATTCCACAACTTTTCACAAATTTTTGAACATGTTTATACAATTGGGGCCAAAAGTATTTCTCCTTAATAAAATTCAACTTTTTATCAATCCCAAAATGTCTAGCCAAACCACTACTATGTTTCTCCTTTATCAAATTAGTTCTCATTTGTCCTCTCAGTATACACAACTGAATACCTTTAAACAACATACTTTCTTGAATGAAATTCTCTTCCCATTTTGTACTCAATTGATCTTGAACAGGTGTTCTACACTTTCTCCATGGCTTAGAAAAATTAGGATCAGTTTCATACAAATCTCCCATCTCATCAAAACCAAGAACTTCAATTTTCATCTTAGTCATCAAATATCTTCTTCTATTCAATGCATCAGCAACTTGGTTAGTGACTCCACTTTTATGTTTGATCACAAATGTATAACTCTGCAAATACTCAACCCATTTCATATGTCTTTGATTCAACTTATTTAGACTAACCAAGTATTGTAAAGCCTTATGATCAGTATACAACACAAATTCACTTGATATCAAATAATGTCTCCCATTTCTTCAGTGCTTGAACAATAGAATACAATTCCTGATCATACATAGAATATTTCCTTCTAGCATCATTCAAATTTTCACTAAAGAAAGCAACAGGTTTACCTTCTTGACTCAACATAGCTCCAATTGCACTTCCACTTGCATCACATTCCACTTGAAATACCTTATTGAAATTAGGCAATGCCAAAATATGCAATTCAGCAACTTTCTGCTTCAGGGTCTCAAAACTTTTATCAGCTCCATTTGTCCACTTGAATTCTCTCGTGTCTCCTCTCATAGTCTCAGTCATAGCATTAAAAATTGAACTGAAATTCCTTATGAAATTTTGGTAAAAACTTTCCAAACCATGAAATGATCTTACCTCACTAGCATTCATAGGTGTAGGCCAATTCAGAATAGCTTCAACCTTTTCAAGATCCATCTTCAAACCATCATCTAAAATTACAAATCCCAAATACACAATCTCCTCTTTCATGAATGAACACTTTCAAATTTATCAACAAGTTTTCATCTTTCAATCTCTACAATACTTGTTTAACATGCAACAAATGTTCTTCTCTAGTCTTACTGAATATAAGAATATCATCAAGATATACAATCACAAACTTACCCAAGAATTTCTTCAAAACTTCATTCATCAGCCTCATAAAAGTACTCGGTGCATTAGTTAAACCAAAAGGCATAACCAACCAATCATGAAAACCTTCTTTTGTCTTGAAAGTAGTCTTCCATTCATCACCTTCTATGATTCAGATCTGATGATACCCACTTTTCAAATCAATCTTTGTGAAATACTTTTCTCCAATCAAATTTTTCATGATGTTATCCATTCTTGGTATAGGGAACCTATACTTCACTATTATCTTATTGATTTCTCTAGAATCAGTACACATTCACCATTCTCCATTCTTCTTAGGTGCCAATACAATAGGTACTACACAAGGACTCAAACTTTCACTAATCAAACCTTTATCCGGCAACTCTTGAATCTGTCGGTTCAATTCCTAATTCTTGGTAGGTCTCAACCGATGAGGTGCCTTATTCGATAAACTAGCTCCGGGGATTAGATCCATGCAATGATCAATACTTCTCTTCGGTGGCAAACCATCAGGTATATTATCAGAAATGCTATCAGTGTACCTGGTGACTAACTTATCAATCTCCTCAGGAACACTATCCTCTATTTTCTTACTTGCTTTGTTAGGAATCACAACAAAACATACATCATTCTTCTTCAAATCCTTAACAAATTTTCTTCCTTCCATCAAACAAACTTTCATAGATGTCCAAACATTACTAATAGGTTCTTCCATCAAAGGTATGAAGATTTGTTTTCTTCCATCAGCCACAATAGTATACTTATGCAATCTCCCATCATATATAGCATGTCTATCATATTTCCAAGGTCTACCCAACAAAATATGACAACAATCCATAGGCATGATATCATACAACACCTTATCACAATACTTTCCAATCTTCAAATTCACATAACATTGTTCACTTACCAAGAGTGTACGCTCATCTTTGATCCATGAAATCTGATAGGGCTTCAGATGTTCCAACCTTTCCAACTACAACTTTGTGACCATTTGTTCAGATGCCAGATTTTGTGAGCTACCACTGTCAATGATTACCTTCCAAACTTTGTTAGAAATTCTACATCTAGTCTTCAAAAAAAATTTCCTTACTGGATCTTATTTTTTTCTTTCACTCCACAATGCTCTTCTTACCATCAAGTTATTTTCCTCCTCAGGTTCATTTAGTGACTCTTCTTGCACCAAAGCATTTCTACTACTACCATCCTTCTTACTAGCATGTGTACATTCAAAAGATCTATGTCCTTCTTCTCCACAATTGTAACAAGTTCCTGAAAAATTACCTCTGCTATAACCACCTCAGTAGTTTTTGCCCCTACCTCTAGATTAACTTTCACCTTTCCACTCGGTCTTGTCTTTATCCAGATTTGTCTTTTCTGGTTCAGATCTACTATTTTCACCATAAGATCTACCTCTTCCTCTAGAGAATCTACCACCTTGACCTCTTTGTCTCTGTTCATGTCTTTTGTTCAATTTCTCCTTGGCTTTCAATGGAAATTGATAAGCTTCTTCAATGTTCTCCAATTTGACCAAACTAATTTCCTCTTGGATGGAAAATCTCAAACCATTCAAGTATCTAGAAATTATTTCCACATCATCCTCATCATGTCCAGATCTAATATCTAATATATAGAATTCCTCAGTATACTCTTTTACCGAGCTATCTTTCTACCTTATACTTTGCATTCGCCTAACTAGGTTAATCTGATAATCACAAGGTAATAACTTTCCTTTCAATTTATTCACCATTTTATTCCATACCTTGATTTTGTCTTTTCCTTTCTTTTCCCGATCCAATTGCAGATGCTCCCACCACAAGGATGCATGACCTTTCAACTTTGTGCCTACAATTTTCACCTTCTTCTCCTCAGATACATTTTCATACTCAAAATACTTCTCCATTTTAGTGATCCAGTCTATCAATTCATTAGAATCCAATTTTCCACTATATTCAAGGGAATTGAAATGTGGTGTTGACTTCAAAAATTAAAATTTTCAAGGCCTTCAAGAATCTTTCCTCACCCCGATCCATCGCAGGTGCAAGTTCTGCTTCACCTTGTTCCACTTCAATTTCATCATCACTAACATACTCAAGATGTCTGCCTCTTCTCTGGGCTATTTCAACAGCTTCTAATCTAGTAGCAAGTTGTCTCAACATGCCTACCATTCCTGGATCCACTTCTCACCTCCCACGAACCATCTTGAAAACTCTCTACAATTGTGGGTTAGATCACAATCTGGCACCCCACAATAATTCAACTCAAGCTTCACAAGAAGGAACATACAAACCTAGATCTGCAGACCTAGATCTAGATCTCACCTCGCTCTGATACCACCTGATGCAAGGGGCATAAACCAAAGGGGCCAAATGATGGCACACCCTACAAATCTAGCCTTCTTAACAATGCGTGGAAGAAACAACAACATAGTGAGAGAGAGAAAGAAGGATCATTGATATATTATCTCATTCAAATTCATTCATACATGTCAGGATGTAAGGCCTTCCTGGTTATGGCTAGATATTACAATGAATTATAGAAGTCCTCAAACATGCAAGGATCTGTCAAAAATATTGACTCTAATATCTCCTATCTTCTACTAAAACCTAGCTCCCAAAACCCTAACCAAACAACTATACTTATACAAGAGGCTATCGAACTGAATCATCCTTTAGGTCCATAATCAATGGAAGGAACAGTCAGATCTGGGACCACATGCTTCCCAATGATGGATACCAACATTAAATCTATGACCCATAATTGATGTAGGTGCATCCAAGGTTAAGGCAGGGGCATTCTGTGTCCTCGGTAAACTACATGGAGTGTTTGTGTTTTGGCTAGTTTTACTTAGTTGCAGCCTTGACTGATGGTCTCAGTCATTGAAGGAAGCTCAATCACTAAAGGAACTCAGTAGTCTCTGGTGCTTGGTGAAATTGTTGCTTGGTCATGCCTACGGTGCTCGGTCGACACTGGTGCTCAATGATGCCTGATGTTCTTGGTAATTTTACTATTGCTCGGTAGTTCTGACTTACCAACTAGAGTTTTGTGTGATTTATTAAGCTGACTTGATGAATTAATTATCGGTAGCCATTATCTTGGGCCGACATGTAGAATTAAATGTTTGTATACATTTGTAAGCTGACTTGTATGGCATTTAATTATTATTTTTGGGAGTTAAGGGTTTCATCCAGATGACTTGTGGCTGATAATTAGTATTTAAGGAGGGCTTGGGTAGATGTTTAGGGATAGATTTTGGGGGATCAGGACTAGAACAACTTAGTAGATCTAGAGTATAGATGCGAAGCTAAAGTTGGTGAAGTTATGGAAAAGTTCTTGATGTTCTTACAAATCAAATTGTAATTTGATAGTCCTTTGTAGCAGACCTAGGAGTTCTCATACTTGGGAAGAAGGAGATTTCTTGGAGGCTTGTGAGCTCAAGTTTAGATCTACCTTAGGGTTTCCATCAGCTTTTGATTGTCTTCAAAGTGAACTAGCTGAGATTATATTGGATCTAGTTGTGGATCTTCCAGAATTGTTTTTTGATTGTAATTGGCCCTAACCCGAAAGGCCTTATAGCCGGGCATGTTAATGAAAATCAGTGTTAAACAATTACTTTGTGTTGCATTTTTGAGTAATCCGATGTGTAATCCTTTTGGCTACAAGGTTTGGACTGTCCTTCATTGGATCCACCATCCTTGACTGCATCAAGTGGTATCAAAGTAAAGTTTCTTCCTATTGGAGCAAAAGTTTGATCTTGTTGAAGTAGAAGTTTGATCTAGCAAGGTTGATCTTGTGAAGTTGATCTTATTAGAGCAGACATTATGCGCAATCTAAATTGCAGTTCTAAAGCACTAAACTTGTGAAGTTGTGCCCTAGTTGTTTACAAGATTGTAGGTTGAGATCTGACCTGTTGCAACTTGGAAATTGTCACATGGTGGTCGGTGAGGGTTAGTTGTAGAGGGTTGCTTTTATTCTTTAAGGATTCCTACAAGAAGATTGGACCCTAGAGTTATTTACCATCTCTGTGATACTATTGAATCCCAGATCATAGAGAAGGTGAAATCAGATTTCAGATCTAAGCTGGAATTGATGAAGAATGATATGGTTACTGAGATCATGAGAACTATTGCTAGTATACCTCAGAATGTTGGTACTGAGGATGGCTATGAAGAATCTTATAAAGAATTTGAGACTATTGGAACTAGTGGTGATGACCAAAGGAATAGATCTGGTGAAGACAAAATTGCTCAATTGCCTAGGTCTGCTACTCGGTTTAGTAGTTACCGAATGGAAGTTTCTACTTTCTCTGGTACTTTGAAGCCTGACAATCTGATTGATTGGATTGGTGAACGTGAAGATTTCTTTGAGCTAGAATAAATTAAAGATCCTCTTCGGGTGAGATTAGCATAGACAAAGTTGAAAGGACATGCTACTCTTTGGTGGAAGGAACTACAGAGAGACCAAGAAGATGAAGGTGAAACAAAGATCAATTAGTGGAGATTGATGGTAACTAAGTTGAAAGATAAGTTCATACCAGCTAACTATGTGATGCAGGGGCATCCAAAGCTTAGGCAGGGGCATCCTGTGTCCTCGGCAAACTACATGGAGTGTTTGTGTTTTGGCCGGTTTTTACCTGGTTGTAGCCTTGACTGACGGTCTCGGTCATTGAAGGAAGCTCGGTAACTAAAGGAACTCGGTAGTCTCTGGTGCTTGGTGAAATTGTTACTTGGTCATACCTATGGTACTTGGTCAATGCTGGTGCTTGGTGATGCCTGGCATGCTCGATAATTTTACTGTCGCTCGGTAGTTCTGACTTACCGATTGGAGTTCTGTGTGATTTATTGAGCCGACTTGGTGAATTAATTGTTGGTAACCATTGTCCTGGGTTGACATGTAGAATTAAATGTTTGTATACATTTGTAAGCTGACTTGTATGGCATTTAATTATTATTTTGGGGAGTTAAGGGTTTCATCGAGCTGACTTGTGGCTGATGATTAGTATTTAAGGAGGGTTTGGGTAGATGTTTAGGGAGATATTGGGGAGAGACAGAACTTAGAGAAGAAAGGTCCATTAATTGGAAACTTAGTGAGTCAAATCTAAGGCTCTGAAAGCTGAAGTTGGTGAAGTTGTGGAAAATTTCTTGATGTTCTTGCAAATCAGATGGTAATCTAATAGTCCTTTATAGCAGAGCTTGAGGTTTGTATACTTGGGAACAAGGAGATTTCTTAGAGGCTTGCAAGCTCAAGTTTAGATCTACCTTAGGGTTTCCATTAGCTTCTGATTGTCTTCAGAGCTGAACTAGCTGAGATCATATTAGATCTGGTTGTAGATTTTGCAGGATTATTTCATTTTATAATTATCCCTAACCCGAAAGGCCTGATAGTTGGGAATGTTAATGAAAATTACTTGAAACATTCATGGTATTGTCTGTTATGTTGAGTATTCTACTATGTAATTCTTTTGGCTGTAAGGTTTGGACTGTCCTTCATTGGATCCACCATCCTTGACTACGTCAAGTGGTATCAGAGTGAAGGTTTGTTCCTGTTGGAGTAGAAGTTTGACCTAGCAAGGATGATCTTGCAAAGTTGATCTTATTGAAGTAGAGATTGTGCACAATCTAGATTGCAGATCTGAAGCATTGAACTTGTGAAATTGTGCCCTAGTTGCTTACAAGATTGTAGGTTGAGATCTGACTTGTTGCAACTTGGAGATTTCACAAGGTGGTCGATAAGGGTTTTGTTGTAGAGGGTTTCTCCTATCTTTAAGGATGCCTTTGAGAAGATTGGACCCTAGAGTCATTTCTAATCTTTGTGATACTATTGAATCCCGAATCACAGAGAAAGTGAAATAAGATTTCAGATCTGAGTTGGAATTGATGAAGAATGATATGGTCTCTGAGATCATGAGAACTGTTGCTGGTATACCTTGAAATGTTGGTACTCAGGATGGCTATGAAGAAGCTACTGAGGAATTGGAAATGGATAGATCTAGTGGTGATGACTAGAGAAATAGATCTGGTGAAGACAAAACTACTCTGTTTAGTAATTACCCAATGGAGGTTTCTACTTTATCTAGTACTTTGAAGCCCGACTATCTGATTGATTGGATTGGTGAACTTGAAGATTTCTTTGAGCTGGAAGAAATTGAAGATCCTCTTCAGGTGAGACTAGCATAGACAAATTTGAAAGGACAT
The DNA here is from genome assembly GCA_027943335.1 of Chamaecyparis obtusa. NCBI lineage: Eukaryota > Viridiplantae > Streptophyta > Pinopsida > Cupressales > Cupressaceae > Chamaecyparis > Chamaecyparis obtusa. The sequence continues at coordinate 336,181 of BSBK01000970.1, forward strand.
GCTGCTCTTTGGTGGAAGGAACTATAGAGAGACCGAGAGGATGAAGGTGAAACAAAGATCAATTGGTGGAGGTTGATGGTGACTAAGTTGAAAGCTAAGTTCATACTGGATGACTATGAGCTTTACTTGTTTAAGAAGTTGCAAAATCTAAAATATAAGGATTTATCTATTGAAGATTATACCGAGCAGTTCTATGAACTTACTATTCGGTCTAGACACCAAGAGCTTGGTAAGGAATAGGTAGCTCAGTATGTGAATGGTCTGAGATTCAATATTTAGGATGAGCTTGGTATGCTGAAGAAATATTCTATTGAAGATGCTTATCAGTATCCTCTAAAGGTAGAAGATAAGTTGAGGAGGAAATAACCTAGTAACTCCTAAGGGAAAGAAAAGATTGATCACTCGGTGAAGGATAAGCTGATTGATGCAGTCTACTTCGATGAACATTTCATAGTATAAGGTATGAACCTTGTCAAAGGAGTAACTTATTTAGGACCTCATGAAAGACTGAAGGTAAACTCTGTGATGTTATTGTTGATAGTGGTAGTACTGATAACCTTGTTGCTGAGGACCTGGTTTAGAAACTTGGTTTGTGTAGAATGAAACATCCTTATCCTTATAGGCTTGGCTGGTTGCAAGATGTTCATGCTTTGGAAGTCAGAGAACAATGCTCCATTGATGTTCAGATTGGCTAGTACAAGGATCTTGTGCTTTGTGATATTGTGAAGATGAATAGTTGTGATGTATTGCTCAGTAGACCTTGGCAATATGATTGCAGAGCTATTTATGACTGTGTAAGAAATGTGTTTATTATTGAGAAGAATGACAAGAAGTTTTCACTGATGCTTTTAATGGATGCAATGCTCGATAGGAGAAGCTTGAGTATTGGTAGCTGAGTTTAGATTGTAGATCCAGAGAAAATGAATGATCAGTATGAAGAATTGACCTGTACATTATCCAGAAAAGACTTGAAGAGATAGAGGAAGCTAAAGTGGAAGACTTTACAAGTAGAAAAGGTGGAGGACTTTTATGTTGTTGGAGATTTTCCAGCAGGCTAGTACTGACTATATGTTTGTCATTGATGACAACATATGGAAAGTAGCATGAGTGGAAGTCTTATACAGTAAGCTTTTTGTATATGTAGCATGGACATGATATCAGCATGATATCATGAGTGTAGAGGTTAACTATTAGTATTAGTTATATAGCAGCTGGTGTCAGTAGTGTTCCTAAGAGAGTAACAGGCAGTATTATGTGTATGGTTGTCTGTATAGTTATCATGGAGCCAGCAGCAGTTTCCTATATTTATTCAGAAGAGCTGACATAGATTTTATTGGTTCTTGAGTTGTGCCTATCTTTAGGGTATGCGCCCTTGGAGTTAATCTTAGAGAAGAGTTATTGATGTTTAGTTAAGAGCGCATGAGTTAATTCAGCTTATAGAGAAAGATCCAGTTGTTTTGGTAGAGCTGATAGTGTGTAGCGTGCATCTATAATTATCTTATTGGATAGGTCCTAGAATGTGTTGTGTGCATAGTAGAGCTGATAGAATGTTTATTGGAGTTTGTTATGGTTTCTCTTATTTGATTTTGAGCTGGTTCTAATAGGCTAAATTGATTATATAATTTAGAGGAAAGATATTTATAGGCAGTCATTTGTGATTGCTAGAGTGTGGTTCATGGTTGATTAAGTACAGTAGAGTAGAGTGTGCGAAGTTTTGAGCCATCAGAAGAAGGTCTATGTGACCAAGTAAAGTACTTGTGCTATTCATTGGAACTGATCTAGACAGTAGGTCAAAGCACAGTTCACCAAGATCTAGATGTAGTGTGTATTTTTTATTTAGAAGGTTGTAGCCTTCACCCCTTTGAGCAGTGAGCTCTCGGACAAGATGTTGACTCATTTGCAGTGCATTGGTTTTGAAGTTTTTGATGTAATTATCAAAGAAGAAAAGATACCTACCTTAGAAGACCTTACATAGGGTGATGCTACTAATAGGCAAAAGGAATTGTTTCATAAGAATGCTATTGCTAAAGAAGCCCTTATCAACGCCCTATCTAATGGTGAGTTTTAAAAAATAGAAAAGGTAGATACAGCCCACAAAATATGGAAGCACCTAGAAGACTTATTTGAAGGTGAAAAACAAGAAAAGGATGCACACAAAAAGACATGGAAGAAAATATACAATGCATTAGAGATGTTTCTTGAGGAAAATATCAGATCCTACAATCAAAGGATAAATGAAGGAGTTGCTAGAATCACAAACAATGGTGGAGAGATTTCAGAGGAAGACATTATGGACATGTTAATGACTACTCTCACTCCTAACAATGAAAGAAAGATCAACATCCTTGATGAGACCATCCAGCTTACATCTAATTTCAAGAGAGAGACCTTGATCAACAAAATCTTAGCTTTTGAGATCTCAAGATTGAAGACAGAAACTAAGAGTGAGACAACCTTCAAAGCAATAGTTCATGGTAAGAAATCTACAAACACTTCTAGTAATTTTGATGATGATGATGAAGAGAAAACACTAGATGATTTCATTGCTATGATTGCCAAAAGAGAAAAGAAGGGAAAAGGAAAATATAAAGGTCAATTACCATTTAAGTTCTTTTCATGTAATAAGATCGGTCACTTTGCATCTAAGTGTCCTACTAGAGCTAGAAAGTTCAAAAAGGATTACAAGCCTAAGTACTCTAAGGAATGCTACTATGTTGGAGATGGAGTTTTAGATGAAGAATCTGGTGAAGAAGAAATTGGATTCATTTCTATTATAGACAAAATGAATAATAAGACAGCTGATGAAGATAAGAAAGAGAATCAACAACTAGCATTGATTTCACAAGCTGACATTAGGAAAGATTGGATTATAGATAGTGGTTTCTCACCTCACATGATAGGTGATAAAGGAAGGTTTGTTCATTTAAACAAATACAATGGCGGTATGGTTAGATTTGGAGACAACATTCCTAAACCAATTTTTGGTAGAGGAGCCATCACCTTGGATGGAAAGAATGGCACTGATGATGTTCTTTATGTTGATGGTTTGAAACATAACCTTCTCAGTGTTGGACAGTTACTTGGAAAAGGCTATCAGTTGGAGTTCAAAGATGATAAATGCATCATTAACAACAAAGATGGTGTTATGATTGCATCAACCTCAAAGAAAAGAGGTAATGTTTTTCAACTCAATTCAGAAGCAATTTTTTTTGTTGCTAAAGTTGATGACAGCTGGTTGTGGCATAAAAGACTATGTCATATCAATTTTGATAACATAGTAAAGATAAGAAATGTTAAGGCAGTAAGAGATCTACCTACAATAGAAAAGCTAGTTGATACTATATGCAGGGAATGTGTGATGGGGAAGCATGTGAGAAATTCATTCAAGAGAAAGTATAATTCAGTAGAGAACAAGTTGGATCTGATTCATACCGACCTATGTGGTCCAACTCAAACAAGATCATACTATGGTGAAAGGTATTTCATTTTGTTTTTTGATGATTATACTAGGATGATGTGGGTTGCCTTCTTAAAAGATAAGTTAGAAGCATTTGAGAAGTTCAAAATATTCAAAGCTAAGGTTGATAATGAATCTAGACTAAAGATAAAATGTTTGAGATCGAATAGAGGAGGAGAATTCACCTCTAACAGATTCTATGAGTATTGCAAAGAACATGGCATAAAGAGACAATTAAGTGCATCTAGAACGCCTCAACATAATGGAATTGTAGAGAGAAGGAATAGGATCATCCTTGATACAACGCGCACCATCATGATAGAAGGAAAAGTTGCACACACCTATTGGAGAGATGCAATCAATACAACAGTCTATACCATCAATAGAATTCAATTAAGGCTAGGCACTAACAAAACACCATATGAGCTATGGTTTGGTAATGTTCCCACAATAAAATAGTTTAGAATCTTTGGAAGCAAGTGCTACATCAAGAGGGATGAAGTAGTAGGCAAGTTTCATGCAAGAAGTGATGAAGGTATTTTTCTTGGTTACTCTACTAAAAGTAAAGCTTATAGATGTTTCAATTTAAGATTGAAAAAGATCATTGAAAGTGCTCATGTAAAGATTGATAAAAAATTTATGATTCAAGAAAGATATCATGATTACTCACCCATGATTGAAGAAGAACCTAGACCCTCCACTAGTGAGATAGTTATTGAAGAAATATTTGACAGTATTGAATAGGGGTAAAATGGAATCACCTCTATTTAGTTGTGTAATTGTAATGTATGGGGGAAATATGAGATCCACTCCTAAATCCAAATTGCCAAAGGAGAGATCCAATTGGATTAACCAAAAGGTTAATGCACAATCAAATCAATCTATGGAGAATATGAAAGAGAGAGAAAAACCCTATATTTCCCTATGGAGAATTATGCTTGAAATTTTAAATAATTGAAAAGGAAATACTAACCTCAAATTAGGGAAAATCTAGAAAATGCCAATTTCTGATGTCTGTGTGTACTTTCAGGCAATTATGCAACTTGTTTTGGACTGGAAATGCCGAGGTGAAGAAAACCCAAAAATATTTTGTCTTTCCGATGGCATGTAGTCTTTGACCCTCATAAAAGGTCAAAGACTACATTCATTACTTGAAGGTTGATTCTGACTTTGTTTGCAAATCTCAGAAGTTGACCGAAAATGGTATCCAAATCTACTCTCATATCCGAAATTCTGCACTTGTGCCTACAAGAAAAAAGAGAGTTTTGTTTCTTGTTTGGGGGGGTTTTCCTTGGTCAAACCTTGGTTTGGAATCAACCTTAATATTGAAATTGAAATAAGAATGCTAGCAAGTAGTAGAAATGGATCTAACAATGAAGCTATGCAATTCGATAGATATGTAATTATATTTTGAATGTAAACAAGTATACTGATATGAAAGCTTGAACATAAAAATGGTAAATGTAAATCAAACCTCCATGATTGTATGCTTGGAATCCACCTTCAAGGAATAATGAATGGATCTAGAAGATGAACAAAGGATCTTGAAGGAAGATCACACCATCATAATGGCTAGATCTAGGGTTTGAATGATGAATCTTGAATGCTTGAACCAAATCCCTTCAATGTCTTGAATGCTTGAATCCTTGATCTTCAATGGAGAACTTGGATGGAGAATAGAACTTAAATTCTTGAATGAATGCTTGCTTGATCACCTTGAGAGCTTGAGAGATGTTCTCACAAAAATTGATGGATAAAATGAGAGAGGAAGGCCTCCTTTATAGTGAACTAGGGCACAATCCTCTAGAGGGGCCACCTTGGAGAGTTAAATACCAATTAGGTCCTAACCTTTAGAAAATATACCTAGATTAAATGAAATTTAAGGATTTACCATTCCAAAACCCGAAATGGCCGAGCCGAAGGCAAGAAAACAAATATCCCTAAAACCCGACACCCAGAAATTAAGGAAATTTAAAATTTTGACAGGGGGTCAATGATGATGTTGTATCTAACTAGGTTAGGGTCGAGGTTGATCCTGACCAGGTTAGGATAGAGGTTGACTTTGACCCCATAAGGTCAACTTTGACCTTATGGTAAAAAATGTCAGAATCAAGACCCAGAATGCTAGGAAATGCAGATTGGAGTAAAAATCAAGGATAGATAGAGGTAGAACAAGGAGAACAAGTATGATCCAAGAAAGGAGCTAACTCTAGGTGCTCGACATGACCCAGACCACTTACTCAGAAGGCCAAACACTCTTAACATGGAAGTGCTTCCATTTTAAGATGATACATTAAGCCCCTACTTTAGCAAGAGTATGGATTCGATGCAAACTCTTGGTAAAGGAGAAGGAAGAAGAGATCCCAGTGGATTTGAAATGAGGTAGAATGAAAATTAGTTAGGGAAACAAGCCCCCAAGCTAAGGATTCTAACTCAAGATATGTGCATGAGGGTGCAAAAAACAAAAGGACACGAAAGAGGGGTTAGTACTAAAACAAATCCAAATCAACTAGCATAAGAAACCTTGCTAAGAAACATTTCTTATACTAACATCATATTTGGAAAGCTATCATAAAATCATAAATTTTTACATAAGAAAGACAAGAAAAACACTATAAATGACATAGCTTCATGATCCAATCCTACTAGCATGAAAGCAAAAAGAGAGAAAGGAAAAAAGAGTGATTACCTCGCCTAGTAAGATGCCCACCTTACCATGAATCACCTTGGATGGAGAGCCCAATAGGTTCACCCATAAACTGTGCTTGCAATTGTAATGTGTCTTTTGATGGCTTATGGAATACTCATAGATCCACCTTCTTGTATCACTATGACTATGAAATGTGTGCCTCCTCAAGATTTAGCAACTTATGTGTGTTACCTTCAGAAGATTTAGCATATAGGTGCATGTCTTTTTAGGATTTAGCAACTTATGTGCATTACCTTCCAAGATTTATCATATTGAAAATTTTGAAAAATGCGTGTCTCCTCAGGATTTAGCAACTTATGTGCATTACCTTCGAAAGATTTAGCATATGGATGCATTTCTTTTAGGATTTAGCAACTTATGTGCATTACCTTCCAATATTTAGCATGTAAAAATAAAAAACTATAGTACAAGGGAGGCCCTATATATGCCCCCCTCCTTAATATGGAAAAAACATACTATTTTGACATGTTAAGGAAAAGAAAGAATGAGGATAAAGCCTTCTTCAGCATCAAGACAATATCCACAAACAACACCTAGTCCAAGCCAAGAAGGTCATAGCTCCTATGAGGCCATGGAAGGGACAAATGCAAAGAGATATCATGCTAGAAGTGAAAAGAAAGTAACCCTTATGAGGGATAGCACACTATTCAATTTCCAGGGTGAGAGATATATCAACCATGAAAACCCAATGTCAAACAACAAAATAGGTTGTGATCAAGGACAAAGATCCTCAATATAAACCAAAAATTTCACTTATGATTGGATATCACATAATAGATAAATACAACTTACCCAAGGAAAGAGGTGCATCCAGGAAAGACAGAAAAGAATGAGATGGCATCCTTGCCCCCAAAGTGTAGGAACAAAGATGGAAAAGGATACCTACTTCACAATGCAAGGAGATATCCTATTTACAACAATGTACACCATATGATTAGCGAGGGATATTGACCCCTACATCCAAGAATATAGATAATCATGAAAAGGATATGTCTCTCACGGAAAAGGATCCTCCAAAGAAAGAGATCTTATCAACAAGACCCCTAGCAAAGAGGAGTGCTTTAGATAAAATATCATCTTTCAAAGGCGAGAATAAAGATTCAATCATCAAGCCCCCTTCAAGGAAGAGGAAGATGAATCTTTGAAATGAGGGAAACAACTCCAACACCAAGCAAGGGTTAGAGTTTATAAATAACATAATTTGCAACATAGAGAAGAAGTGATGACTTAGGACAACAACTTCTCATATAAGAAGGTTACCCATAGTCAAAACATTTGTCAATATGATGAAATAATATTGCAATATAAATAAATACCACTAAGCTAAGGAAAGAAGTTCCCTAGACAAAGAGAGAGAAGGAAGATCCTTGGCCCCTAGGGATGAAAGAAAGGGATACCTTTGCAAAACACATGTCCTAGAAAAGATATCTTGAATAATAGAAGAGAGAAATGGATGAAAATAAATCATAATACAAACCATGAAAATATAACCAATTAAGCTCAAAGTAGAAATATAATGGATTCTAGAAGACAAGAAGAAATATACTTCTTGCCCCCCAGTTATATCAGAGTGAGGGGTAAAATTATGAAGAAATCTCAAAGGAGAAATTTATTTTCTTTTATCTTTATGAATCAAATAATAAGGAGATGGTAATTTGAAGAATTGTTGCACATCTACATCATGAACCATAATTTGAACCTCAACATAAGTGTGGGAAGAAATAGGAATATCAGATGGAGAATTAGGAATATGAATATTAGGAATCAGATTAGGCAAGATAGGATTAGGATTAGGAATATTAGGAACTAGATTAGGAAGGATATAATTAGATCAGAAAGTTTAGGAATACTAGGAAAAGTGTAGGAAGTGATATGAATGGAAGACAAACTAAAGGAACACTTGGAACCACAATTGGAAAAAGATTGGAATAGATATAAGTAATACTATGGTAAGAAGGTTGTGAGGTAGGATCTTGATTACCACTAAGAGGAAGAGTATTAAGGGAATTCGTATCTTTCTTTGCTAATGCCTCATCACTAGAAGGAATCCTAAATTGAGGTGAAGGATCTATAATTTCATCTTCTTTCTCATAAGGGAAGTGTGTTTTAGAGAATATGTCATCCTTTTGTATAAAAAATTCTTCACAAGGAGGGGATAAATATATGTATTTATCTAAGGGTTCATCTCAAAAAGTAGAATTATCCACAATATCCAAATCCAAAGGTTCATCCCAAATAGGAGGAAGATAGTAATCAATATCCAAATTCAAAGGTTCATCCCAAATAGGAGGTTTATCCACAATGGTTTAATGAGGAAGGGAGTAATCAACATCAAAATTCAAAGGTTCATCCCAAATAGTAGGATTATCATCCCTATCCATTAAGCGCATTGTAGGAATGTCATAAGTCATTAAAGATTGATCCCTAAAAAGGAAAGAAGATAAATTGTATTGTAAAATAGGCTCATATAAAAGACATATATTAGGAGAAGAATTAACATCAATCACTAACTCATCTTTGTAAATGTCAATTGAAGAGGTTGTGGAGGAGGATGAAATAGGAATAGGATCAATGGAGATCTCATTCAAACAATTTTCATCCTCACTTCCATATACCTCATTAAGGTATCTCTCATCTTGAACAACAAAAGCCTCATCAAAGTACTCAAAACAAGAATCATACATGTTGAATACTAAAAGCATGAAAATGTAAATGGTTTTGTATTTTTAAAGGAATTTTGCAAAAAAAAAAATTTGTATTTTTGAAATATAAACGCAAGAGCATAAAAGAAATCTAACCCTAAGGCAAGAAAAAAATTTATCTAACACCAAAAAGAAAGAGAGTAAGTATGTCAGGTTCACCAAAATGAATAGGGGTAAAATGGAATTAGCTCTATTTAGTTGTGTAATTGTAATGTATGGGGGAAATATGAGATCCACTCCTAAATCCAAATTGCCAAAGGAGAGATCCAATTGGATCAACCAAAAGGTTAATGCACAATCGAATCAATCTATGGAGAATATGAAAGAGAGAGAAAAACCCTATATTTCACTATGGAGAATTATGCTTGAAATTTGAAATAATTGAAAAGGAAATAATAACCTAAAATTAGGGCAAATATGGAAAATGCCAATTTCTGATGTCTGTGTACTTTTAGGCAATTATGCAACTTGTTTTGGACTAGAAATGTTGAGGTGAAGAAAACCCATAAATATTTTGTCTTTCCGACGGCATGTAGTCTTTGACCCTCATAAAAGGTCAAAGGCTACATTCTTTATTTGAAGGTCAATTTTGACTTTGTTTGCAAATCTCAGAAGTTCACCGAAAATGGTATCCAGATCTACTCTCATATCTGAAATTCTGCACTTGCACCTGCAAGAAAAAGAAAGTTTTGTTGTTTGTTTGGGGGGGTTTGCCTTGGTCAAATCCCATTTTTGAATCAACCTTAATATTGAAATTGAAATAAGAATGCTATCAAGTAGTAGAAATGGATCTAACAATGAAGCTATGCAATTCGATAGATATGTAATTATATTTTGAATGTAAACAAGTATATTGATATGAAAGCTTGAACATAACAATGGTAAATGTAAATCAAACCTCCATGATTGTATGCTTGGAATCCACCTTCAGGGAATAATGAATGGATCTAGAAGATGAACAAAGGATCTTGAAGGAAGATCACACCATCATAATGGCTAGATCTAGGGTTTGAATGATGAATCTTGAATGCTTGAACCAAATCCCTTCAATGTCTTGAATGCTTGAATCCTTGATCTTCAATGGAGAACTTGGATGGAGAAGAGAACTTGAATGCTTGATTGAATGGTTGCTTGATCACCTTGACAACTTGAGAGATGTTCTCACAAAACTTGATGGAGAAAATGAGAGAGGAAGGCCTCCTTTTATAGTGAACTAGAGCATAATCCTCTAGAGGGGCCACCTTGGAGAGTTAAATCCCAATTAGGTCCTAACCTTTAGAAAATATACCTAGATTAAATGCAATTTAAGGATTTACCATTCTGAAACTCAAAATGGTAGACCCGAAGGCTGGAAAACAAATATCCCCAAAACCTGACACCCAAAAATCAAAGAAATTTGAAATCTAGATAGGGGGTCAAGGACAAGGTTGTATCTGACCAGGTCAGGGTCAAGGTCAATCTTGACCAGGTCAGGATAGAGGTCGATCCTAACCAGGTCAAGATAGAGGTTGACTTTGACCCCATAAGGTCAACTTTGACCTTATGGTCAAAAACCTCAGAGTCCAGAGCTAGAATGCTAGGAAATGCAGATTGGAGTAAAAATCAGGGACAAATAGAGGCAAAACAAGGAGAAAAAGTATGATATGAGAAACGAGATGACTCCAGGTTCTTGACATGACCTAGACCACTTACTCGGAGGGCTAAACACTCTTAACATTGAAGTGCTTCCATTTTAAGATGATACAAGTATTGATGTGTTATTCAATGACCTTGAGACAAGTGAAGAAAATACTCCTAAGGCTGATGAGTTAGCATCACCTAAAGTTCCAAAGTTTACATTAAGAAATCATTCCAAGATAGACATCATTGGAAATCAGAATGGCAAAGTCTTAACATGATCACAAGAAAAGAACTCAGCTAGCAGTGAAGTGATATGTTTACTATCTCAGATTGAACCTTTAAGTGTTGAAGATGCTTGTAATGATTCAGATTGGCATGATGCTATGAAAGAAGAGCTTGATCAGATTATTAAGATTGACACTTGGGAACTGGTCCCAAGACCTAGTGATAAGAATGTGATTGGAACAAAGTAGATATTTAGAAACAAGATGAATGAAGATGGTATAGTAGTAAGTAATAAAGTAAGATTAGTATGTAAGGGATATGCACAAAGAGAAGGCATTGATTATTCAAACACATTTGTACCTATGAGTAGATTAGAAGCTATTAATTTATTTCTAGCTTATGCTACAGTCAAAAACTTTAAAGTTTATCAGATGGATGTCAAGTCAGCATTCCTAAATGGAGATTTGAAAGAAGAAGTATACATTGAGCAGCCAAAAGGATTCACCTTATTAGATAGACCTGATATGGTATGCATATTGAAGAAGGCCCTCTATGGACTTAACTTCTGATGTGCTCTATGAGATACAATTATGCTTCTTTCTTAACCAAGAAACCAATCTTCCTCCAAGGAAAAATGCTCCACCACTGGTGCTTTTCTTATCATCAACATTGCCTCCCCAATCAGCATCTGTATATGCACATAGGGTAAAATCATCATATTTTCAATACCACAATCCATAGTCCATTGTGCCTCTTAAATATCTCAGTATCCTCTTTACTACTGCATAATGTGATTCTCTAGGTTCAGCTTGAAATCTTGCTACAATTCTAACTAAATGTACTATATTAGGTCTTGTATGATTCAAATACTACAATCCTCCAATCATAGATCTGTATTTCTTTTGTTCAACTGTCGGTGTTTCATCTGTGCTAGATAATTTATGTCTAGTTACCATAGGTGCTCCAACTAGTTACAATTCTCCATTCCAGATTCATTCTCAACTTTATTCTTAACAATCTTAAACTTATCAAATGCTTTAGAATTTTATTTAAGAAATTCAATCCACATCATTCTTGTAAAATCATCAACAAGAATCATAAAATACCTTTCTCCATAGAATCCTCTAGTCCTGGTAGGACCGCTCAAATCTGTATGAACAATCTCCAGCTTTTCTGCAGATGTAAACTTCTTACTGGGAAAAGAAATTCTCTTCTATTTAGCCATCACACTTTCTTTGCAAATCATGTTAGTAGGATTCATAATTTTAGGTAAATCCCTTACCACAAGTGTAGTACTTACTTTCACAATATTGTCAAAGTTTATATGACAAAACCTTCTATGCCATAACCAACTGTCATCAATTTTAGTAATCAAACATGTCATCTCAGTAGGATTCAACTGAAATACATTACCTCTAGTTCTAAATCCAGTTCCAATCAGATTTCCATCTTTATCCTTAATGACACAAGTTTTCTCAGTAAATCAAACTTGATATCCATTATCAACTAACTATCCAAAACTCAAAAGATTATGTTTCAATCCATCCACAAAGTAAACATCATCAGTATTAGTCTTTCCATCAAGAGTGATAGATACTATACCTTTAATCAAGCAAGGTGTATTGTTTCCAACTCTAACAACTCCTCCATCATATTCATTAAACTTTATGAACTTTTTCATGCCTCCAATCATATGATGTGAACAACCATTGTCTATAATCCAATCAGCTTTCTTTTCAACTTGAGAAACTAATGCTTTTTCTTCCTTAACATCAGTTTCAGGATTCTCTTCTTTAATTGCTACAAATCCTATGTCATCATTATTCTCAGTATCACTTTTAATTAGAGTTCTCTCTATACTAGCTTCAAGATCTTCATCATTAGCATAATAACATTCCTTAGATCTTCTAGGTTTGAAATTGTTTCTTTACTTTTTAACTCTCTTAGGACATTTAGATGCAAAATGACCATATTCTTGACAAGTCCAACATTTAAAAATTTTCTTACCATCTGGTTCTCTCTTCACAAGAAAGGCAATACCTTCTTCAATCTTCTTGTCTTCTTCATTTCTAGATCTGCTGCTACCAGCATAATCTCCACTCACACTGATGCTTCTTGACAAAGTAGGGTGAACACTAAGAGCACTGAATGCTGTCTCCATTCTAGGTAAGTTTCCAGATAACCTCAGGTTCATTTATGCTGCTTACAATCTTCCAAGAAGAGTCTTTCTTGTAAATTTTGTAGTACGAGGTATAACTTGTTCAATCATCTATGTTGTCTGCTTAAATACAAGAGTCAATGTTATGAAAATTTTCCATATCACTTCATTCTCTATCTTTGTTCCTCAAGATTTTATACCTGTAACAATTTTTGACATTCTACCAATATAGCTTCTAACAGATTCATCTTCCAACATTCTTATATCTTCAAATGCACATATCCAATTATGTAATCTAACTCTTTTTGCATGTTCATCACCTTCAAAAGTAAAGTGCAAAGCTTTCTAAATTTCATAAGATTTTTTCAAACATTTTACCTGACTGCACTCATTCTTCAGAAGGGCTGTCAAAAGTGCTTCTCTTGAAAGTATGTTACACATGAATAGATATCTCTCATCAATAGTACATGTTTCAAGATTTTCCTCTTCAATGATAGCCTTATCATTCTTTGTAATCAACCAATAACCTGGTCCTAAACATAGTAGGTGTGTCTTAATCTTTTCTTTCTAGCTGTCAAAATTTACTCCATCGAACTTAGGGCTTTCTTTCTTGAAATTCACCATGGATCTCCTTAAGATGTTAAACTTCTTTTTCAAGGACCAGCCGCTCTAATACCAATTGTTAGAAAGTAACGTCCCCCAAGATAACTGAGAGGGGGGGGCTGAATCATTTATCAAATAATTATAAATTTTATCAACTTCAACAACATTAAACCATGTAAGCAATATAATTACCAACCATAGAAAGATATTCATACACAATAACACAATGACAAAAGATATGTTGACTAGGGAACCTCTTGATCAAAGAGTAAACCCCAGTGGGAATGATTCCCATAAAAGATGCACTAATATGAATATTCCTTGTGAAAGGATGGACTCTATTAGGAGTCTTATGAAATAAATTCAGTACATATGAATCCCTGTTAGGAGATTTTGAATCCTTGTTAAAAGATTCTAACCCTGTTAAGAGTTATGGAAGACATAAGGACCCATAGCCCAAACAACTTCAGGGTAATATGAATGAACACACTATCCAAATAATCTTTCTATTACTCAACAAAATAATATGTTACCTCTTCTCTGACTATGCCAAACCGCACTCACTGTTACACCAGATCTCAATTTCAGATCTTTGTACTTCACATGTCTTCCTTGAAAAATTTGCTTTCACATTTACCTATTTTCTTCACTTCATATCCATCCACTCACTACAATAAGGAAAAAAATTCCTTCTTTTATACCACACTCAAGTAATTAGAAATGAGTTGGCATACAATTACAAAATAAAAGTTTCCACACGCTACATCAAAATTACACAAAACTATCAGCTTCCAACTACAATAATTCTTCACTCATGCGACCTCAAAGTTTGTGATGTTATCCATGTCACTAAAAATGTGTCTTAAAATTCCCTTTAACTGCACAAAACCAGATTCCATCCCGATCAGGAGATATCATCCAATTTCCACAAACCGCTACTCAGGAACACTGCCTGAATACTGCTTCCACCAAAATGCTCATAACTTACGTGAATAAATGAATTACTATCTGTGCTCTTAACCATAAAAATATAACATATCAAAGAGTATATCCTCAACATCTCATAGCTCCAACTACAATATCCCACGTGCGCTAATTCAAACTCTATCTGCTTATCTGCAAGTCTCTGGTAAATCATTGTGTTGACATCAATGACAATCATAGTCATGAATACAACAAAAAATGTTATAGAATGGCTGCCAAACATTTATCATTCATTCCTAATAGTAGGGGCATCCAAGGTTAAGGTAGGGGCATTCTATTTCCTCAGTAAACTACATGGAGTGTTTTTGTTTTGGCCGATTTTACTCGGTTGCTCAAGGAACTTGATAGTCTATGGCGCTCGGTGAAATTATTGCTTGGTCATGCCTACAGTGCTTGGTTGACACTGGTGTTTGACAATACCTAGCATGCTCAATAATTTTACCATCACTCGGTAGTTCTGACTTACTGACTAGAGTTCTATGTGATTTGTTGAGCTGACTTGGTGAATTAATTATCGGTAGCCATTGTCTTGGGCTGACATGCAAAATTAAATGTTTTTATACATTTGTAAGCTGACTTGTATGGCATTTAATTATTTTTTTGGGGAGTTAAGGGTTTCATCCAACCGACTTGTGGCTGATGATTAGTATTTAAGGAGGGCTTGGTTAGATGTTTAGGGATAGATTTTGGAGGATCAGGACTTGAACAACTTAGCAGATCTAGAGTTCAAATGGTCAGCTAAAGTTGGCAAAGTTGTGGAAAAGTTCTTGATGCTCTTGCAGATCAAATTGTAATCTGATAGTCCTTTGTAGCAGAGCTAGGAGTTTGCATACTTGGGAGAAAGGAGATTTCTTGGAGGCTTGCGAGCTCAAGTTTAGATCTACCTTAGGGTTTCCATCAGCTTTTGATTGTCTTCAGAGTTGAACTAGCTGAGATTGTATTGGATCTGGTTGTGGATCTTACAGAATTGTTTTCTGATTGTAATTGGCCCTAACCTGGAAGGCCTTACAGCCAGGCATGTTAATGAAAATTGGTATTAAACAATTACTTTGTGTTTCATTGTTGAGTAATCCACTATGTAATTATTTTGGCTAAAAGGTTTGGACTTTCCTTCATTAGATCCACCATCCTTGACTGCATCAATAATCAATGCAAAAGTTAGCCTCAACAGAAACTCAAAATAAATTACTCGATAAGAAAGGATGACTGAGCAACAGACAAGCATCATTAAGCACTAGTGAAACAATCGACCACCCGAAAGATAACTGACCATACTTAGTAACCAAAGGAAACCTACCAACTACTGAGCCAACTCGGTCAAAGAAGGAACCGAGCAACATAGAAAAATTCAAAATATTTTTGGTGACATAGGATTGCAAAGGACCCGAGATGCTCCTGCATCAATATGTATGCTTGATTCTCAAATTATGAACTCTCAAGTTTGACAAGACAAAGTATAATTAATGAGGATTGAATAATATCCTCCTTCTTTGAGCTCCACATGACTCATAAGGGTATTGCCTAGATAATTTACTATGTTTTAAGTAAACTTCAAATGGTGGATTAGGGTCCTCATTGCTATGCTATTATGTTTCTAACTACTTCAATAAAACATCATTCTATAAATGATTGAAACTATCCTGATATAGAGTATGACAAGGAAAACTATGAATGTAATAGAAAATAATAGTGGCATAAGGATGTTAATCCTTTTTCTTTTTCTGAGTTAAACTCAAGGAAGGCTAACCTCTTTGATTCTCTCTTGAAGAAATCAGTAATATGAACTATATTTACTCAAATATAGTCCTTTTACAACATTCATGAACTTAGTAACAAAATGTGTTTGAATGATATACTTTCTGTTTGGTGACTAAAAGAAAACTGCATTAAAAACATCCAACTAGTGCCTAATCCTTGGGCAAATAGTTGTTTGAATGTAAATCCACAGGAAGAAATCAAAAGGGAATACAATAGAATTACTTGCAAGCTACATGCATTTTGAATAAAATGCCTTACAAAATATCCTATCACTTCTATATTGATGTTATCAAAATCCTAACAATTATGTTTACCCTCTGAAATTATTCATGAAACTTTAATCCTTTCCTTGAAAGAAATTCACAAATAATTAGACTAGTTGCCTTGCAACTGGTATTTTTTTACATGCCTTACAAATAAAAACCATACAAGAGTATAACACAAAAGTAAAGAGACAACAACAAAATATAAGAGAAACTGTAGTGTATTTTATTGAAAATAGTCCTATTTCAATACATACAAAACTTGAAGCTTAGAAGCTTAGACCAAAAATGAGATGTTTTCTCTGTAGAGATTCTATTCCAATCCTGAAAAAATGGTTACAATTTTCTATTTATAGATCCTAAACCATCTTGGAATTCTCAATGAATAAGGATGAAACAGGCTTCAGACGGTTTAGCCCTAAACCTAAAATAAGAAAAGACAAAAAACATTGAGGCCCTTCAAGCGATGAGAAGAAAAAAACTTTTGATGAATCACTTGACATCTATTCTTTTTTATTTGATAACTGACACCTCTATCTAGAGATATTCTTGATAACTTCACTAAGTTATTTTGAGATATGGTGACCACCATTTTAGGCTAACTTACAACATTCTTTATAAGTAGTTATCATCCCTGTGCTTGTGGGTCAGGTGTCAGGTACCAGGTGTCTTCTTAATTCTTCATCAATTATGTCAAGGTCAACTACTGCAGGTTTCTTCTTTTTTGTCTTTGTGAGAGCATCCCATGCAGCTACCTCTTCCTCTATGGGCCATTGAAAATCCTGAATACTCCGAAGCTACACCTTTTGTCTTCCCCACTTGGCATCAGTAATCTGCTTGACATTTTTAATAAATTTTATAAAATCCATCTTAGCCTTAAAGGCTTCATCAAGAATAACACTAAAGCCATCCATATCTATTACATTAGTGTCATTAATAAAGTCCTCTTTTTTAGGTAGTAAGATATCAAATTTTGATCTCCATTTATTCAATTCCCTTATTGAGCCATCTTCTTCCTTGATTAGAGGGATGAAGCTGTTGAAATTAGGTCCAAACATAATTTCCCTTGCCTCCACTTGATTTTCTTTACCCTTAAAGAAAGATAAAGCATCCCCAATCCACTCAATTTCTTCCCCTACTTGTAAAACTATTTTTGGAATATCTAGTCTGAGGGGTTGCACTGCTACCAATCTTTCAAATAAAGATGCTCTTGCTGACCAAGTCCCAAAATATGTATTCCAAGTAGAAACAAAATTGTTCACTTCAACTTGTAACCCAGGTAGTTTAATATATGCAGTATAAACTACATCTACTTTCTCTTTTAAAATATCAATTCTATGTTGCAAAATTTTCAATAAAGCATCTAGTGCTACCCTATTTTGTTCTACATTGACCTGCTCTATAGCTACACCAACTTCTTCTCCTATACTTTGATTTTTTGCTTGTGTAGGCTGTTGAGGTGGTGGAGGGGCAATTTTAGGCATGTTTACTATCTTTAGAGATAATTCTTCCACCATTTTCTCCAATGCATTTTCCTTTATTATGTGCTTGACTCCCTATCCTTGACAATATTACTGTAATCTTCAAACAAGCCTTTAAACCTATCTGACAACTTCTTTGATTTGTCTTCATTCAACCTAGCAAAGTGAGTAGGCACTTGTGAAATTTCTAGGTCACCATTGTTATGAATTGACCACACAATTTTATCTCCCTCCATCTTCTCTTGCACATTCAAAAGAGAATGTTTTTGATCCATTGGACACAAGCTCCACATTGACAATGCTTGTTTGTTTTGGCTATACCCAAATCCTTTTATTATGTCCCCAACTTGGGTTTGTGAAGATAAATTGATGTCTAGTTGCCTTCTTATCTGGTCAATTATAAAAGAAGAGGCAAGATCCTAACCAGACACAAGTAGCATATTACTTTCTTTCACTAATTTCCTAGTATCTTCAGGGGTTATAGTCTCATACTCTAGATCATAATCTTTCAGAGCCTATAGGGATTCATTTGTCCCTTGGCCCTCTTCTATTATCTAAACACCTGAGGCTACTTATTGTTGTTTATGCCACAAAAGGAAGTTTTTAAATTCATTAGTTTTAATAAAATCATCATCTTTGACAAAAGCTTCTTGATGAAGTAATCTCTGATCTTGGTAGAGAGCTAGTGGCAACTCAACTTCTTCTACAACTTCTTTTTGTTTTCTCTTTTCTTCTCTAATTTCTAATCTTAATTGGTGGTCATAAGCCCTAGTACTAGTAATCAAGGCTCCCACTTGATCTTTCTTTTTCTCATTTATACTCACTTGAGAAGGCTCTCCTGACAATAATTTTTGTCTCTGAGGAGGCACACTTGTTGCCTCAGTATTTGGAACTTTTGGTAGGTCTACAATCACATTCTCATCTACTACCTGCTCTATAGTAGGTGGTATTTATAGAGAAGGAGAGCAATGTACTGAATAACCTCCATCACTGTGTCCTTCATATTATGGAAATGATTTCTTTTTTCCTCCTCTTTCCTTATCATCAATTTGTCCTTCCACTAGATTCACCAATGCATTATAATTGGCCATCATTTGTTCCTGTATGCACCCTAAAATGGTCACCTAGACTTTGGGCCCCCATTTAGCAATTTGTCAAATCCCTGAATCAATATTTTCAAAAATCACCATTTTATCAATTATATCAATTTCCTTGATCAAATCTTATTTCATCATTTTCAATTATTTGCCTTGGGCTAACCATTTGATCCTAAGTCTTTATTTCTTTAAAAAGAATATTTCCTCCCCTTTTAATAAATAAAAAGCCCCCACTTTTCCTCTTATCCTAAGTTGCACAAATAAAGCATTATTCCTATTTTATAAAAAGGAGAAAAGCACTTTTTGTCTTATATGGACACAAAAGTCAACTCTTATTTTCTCATTGGAGGATACTTGTGCACATGGATTGCTCCTCTTTGATGCTCCACCATTTATTAAGTCTTTTGCCTCTTAATCTCCATGGTCCATTCTTTCTCATTTCCTATAAAAGGAAAGCTCTCTTCCTCATTTGCATAGATATCATTCATGTTTTATGCTAATGTTATGCTGCAGGTTTTTTAAGTCATTTGGAGCTCTTTGAAGACATCCTTGCATCCAAGCTTTGAAGACATTGTTGTTGCATTTCATTTAGTTTGTTTTCATAGTTGCATAATCATGGCATTCTTAGTATAGATTTCCTTTATGCAATAGATTAGTCTCACATAGCTTAATTAGGAGGGATTGTAAGACTTGTACTTTCCTTTCATAGTCTAGTTTGCACTTTCCTTTCATAGATTAGATTTCCTTTCAAGCATTGCATTGTTATCATTTAGATTAGCTTGCATCTTCATTCTTAGTTTTGCATTGCATTGAATTTCATTTTGATTCTTGGAGATATTGGCATTCTTGCCCTTGTCCTCACTTGAATCTCTCATTGTGTGGTTGACTAGCAAGGTCACAAGTTTATTAGCTCTAGCTGAGAGCAATTTTACAATCTTGCAACTCCATGCATAGAGAGCTATGGATTAATTTTTGAAGCCTTATTGTTGAGTGTCCTTGAATGTAAGTATTCATAGAAGTGCACTACTTTTGTGTGTACATTTCTGACACCCACTGTGGGGCAGAACATTAGCGTTTTGTCCTTTATTTTCTACATTTCTGTCAAATTTTTCATCAATTTTTGGACTTATTTTCGGTCTCTAGTTTTCTATCTCAGAGTGTCGTGTGACACTTTTCACCAGTGTCATGCGACAGTTTCCTGTATAGCAGTGTGACACTTTACCAGTTAAAAGTGTCACCCTGTTTGATAGAAAGTGTCGCTCTGTTTTATGCATTCTGTCACCTGTAGGTAAGAAGAACTGTCACCCCAGGACAAACTATTGCCCCCGTATGTAGAGAAGTGTCGTGTGACAATTCTGGTGACTGTACTATCACCTATACCTGACAGTAAGTTTTTTTAGACCTTTTTGGCCGAGTTTAGATTAATTCATTTACTAGTTTGATTTACTATAGTTAGGTAGATTTCATTTGTAGATTTTATTTGGATTTTGGATCTAAAAAGAACCTATCATGTGTTTGGCTTGAATGTTTACTTGCTTTTATAGGCACATCTCTTTTATGCTCTTAATGGTGAATGAAAGAACATAGATTTGTTTTTACAAGTTTGTGTAAGTGAATGCTTCTTGGTTTCCAATATCAAATATCTCATTGAGTGATTGGGGGCATGGATTCATTCCTTGTTTGCATAGGGAGTTAAATGCACCACTTTGTGGACTCACTCTATGTTTTCTTGGAAAGTTAAATATTCCATTGATTCAACCCTTTTTCATTTGTGAGTAGTATTGATAAGCAACTTTAGAGTACTTTTGATTGATCTTGTTAGCTAAATTGGGTTGTTGGACTCACTTATTTCTAATCACCCCTCATTTTTACCCTTTGGATGCAAGGTCAACATTCATACATAGGGGAGGGGTCTACTTGAAAAGAGCATTAAGTGTTCCACAAAGTTTTCCCCTTTTTATGCTTTCTTGATCTCATTAGTTTTCTAAGGTGTGGACTCACCTTGAGTTTGTGTGAGGAGTTAAATGTTCCACTTTTTTGGACTCACTTCACACTCACTTGAGGACTACTTTTGATTGATCTTGTTGGCTACATTGGGTGTTGGAATTGCTTATTTCTAATCACCCCTCACTTCTTCCCTTTGGATGCAAGGTCAGCATTCATACATAGGGGAGGGGTCTACTTGAAAAGAGTGTTAAGTGTTCCACAAAGTTCTCCCTTTTATGCTTTATTGATCTCATTAGTTTTCTAAGGTGTTGACTTGCTTTGATTTTGTGTGAAGAGTTAAATGTTCCACTTTTTGGACTCACTTCACACTTACTTGGTGAGCTAAGTGTTCCACCTTTAGTGCTTTAATATTTTTGATAGTGGATTGCTTAGAGCTAATTGGATTTTGGATTGTTCTAACCTTGTTGGGCTAACAAGTTGTGCTTGTAGGTGCTCTCATTGCTTGAAATATTTTGCCAAAAGAATGCATGTCAAAGCTTCAAATGCACAAGGGCTACTAATGGTTTTTGTAGGGCTACCCAAAGCATAAAAACCCAATCAAGTGCTTGTTTAATTGCTTTCTTTATTAAGTGCGGCATATGCTAGTTGTTTCATTTCATAGACACTTAATATCTTATTGTAGGAATTCTTGGGTGGTAGGAGAAGTATGCTCTTCACCCTTGTGGTGAACTAGAAAATCTTGACCCATCTTTGGATTTTGAAAGCAAGAGGATAATTGAACCTTTTCTTGGTGTGTTTGGGAGAAATCTTTGAGGTAAGGGGAGTATGCTTTTCACCCTTGTGGTGAGACAGAATCCTTGAATCTCATAAGTTGATCTACTTTTTGTTTAGATCTCTAGAATCCTTTCGCGGGCCTACTCTTGAGCAATCAAGAGGAATGACCCAAGTGGGGACAAGCTTTTTGCCAGCTATTCTGACCCACTATAAACTCAAGGCTATCAAGGACACAAAACCCTGGTAGACGTAGTGCTTGTCTTCGCTTGATGTGAGTACTTGTGGGATTGTGACCATGAGGAAAATTTTGAGCAAGAATGTTTAAGGTACTCTTGAGGCTGTGAGGTCCTAGTCCTTTATGAGGAGCAAGAGGTGTACTACAAATGGAAGCCATTACTAAGAACCATAGATAAAGGCCACCCTATTTTTCCACTTAGCTTCTTGGTGCAAGGATTGATCCAAGTGGAATAACCTATATCACCCCAACATTACTCACCATATGTGTTCCTTTGGTTGTGTCTCTGGCACTTCCATGACAAAGCCAATTTCTATTGTGGGCAACCACTTTGTGTGAGGCAAGGGAGCATCAAGTGTGGGCCAAGTTGTTAAGTATTGAGCCTTGACTTTCTAGGATAGATATTTCTTGAAGTGTCTTCAATTGTGTAATACTAGTGTTAACATTCTTGAACATTCAAACAATCGGTAGTATTCATAGGGTGTTTTTCTATTTTGATATCACAAGTGTTTGTCTTGGCAAGGTTGCTTTTGCCCTTGTTTCAAGTTCTTGAAGACATGTTTGATCCCATACTGTTTGCAAACTTGTCAATTTACTACTGTCATTATGATTGGAATTGAAAAATCAACCCTCAAACTAAAAATATTGCACGAACGGGCCTTAAAACTGAGATTTTGACATTCACTGGTCAAAGAGTCATACAACACTGAAACATTGTCACACCCTATTCTGAGAATTGTTGTGCGATAGTTCATCCCTGCACAACTATCACCTCGCTTGCCTGGAAAGTGGCCCACTGTTAGCTTGGAAAGTGTCACCATGTATTGCATGAATTATCACCTAGTCTTAAAGTGTCGCTTGGTTAGCTTGGAAAGTGTTGCCTAAGAATTTTCTATTGTATACCTAGTTTCAGTCATTTCGTAGTTGCTTTTAGATGGCTGGGTCTTTAGGAAGGTGGCTTATCTTACCGCTGGAAGCCTGTCTTTACCTTGAATTTTTGTTTTAGCCCTCTAGGGGTAGTGTCATTCGATTTACAAAGTTACTTTGGGAAGAATTGTCAAGTTAGAAGATTATTCCTATTGAGAAAGTATATCTCTAGAGTTGTTAATAACATTCTTGAAGAATTCTAGTACTCTTTTTGTCCAAATCATTTCCACTCAAGTTCAATTTCAATTATACAATTTGGCTAAGTCCATCCTCCTGATTCAAACGTGCAAGGATATTGATCCTTTGATTTAAGCACCTCTTTGATAGTGTTGGTAATGCCTTTTGTAATTCCTATCTTTCCATCTATTTTGGGACATTAGAGAACTTTAATTAT
Source organism: Chamaecyparis obtusa (assembly GCA_027943335.1). NCBI lineage: Eukaryota > Viridiplantae > Streptophyta > Pinopsida > Cupressales > Cupressaceae > Chamaecyparis > Chamaecyparis obtusa. Next base: position 359,516 of record BSBK01000970.1, read on the forward strand.
CCTAGTTTGGTGTTGACACTTTGAGAGGTCACTTTATCTTCAAGAATCCTTTTCTTTCATGTCAGTTACAACAAGGTACCAAGTGAATCAAGGAAAATGACCCCTGGTTGTCTTTAATTAGTTACCCTTAGTTAAGACTCATCAACAACGAAAGGGAAAAGAACCCATTTTTGATCAATCCCCTAAAAGTGAGTCTGAGGTTTGTTTTGACCCAAAGAGTAATCCTAACGAATTGAGTACCTCTTTAGCATCTAGTTCCTCAAATATGGACATGAGTTACACCTTCACTAGACAACAAAGAGAAGCAATGAATCAAACTCACAATGACATGTTCCAACAACATAGGGGTGACATGATGTCTGCTAGGTCTTCTTCTGATAGTCCACCTGGATCACCGCCTATCAACATAAGGTATCTAGATGCTCATCAACGAGCTAAGAAACATCATAGGCAAGCTCACTCAGATGCATGGTCACAACATGAAGACCAAAACAATGAGTCTAGTCATGCTCATATCAATGTAGCTAATGTATCCAGACATTCAAGACAACCTTCTCCACTTAGAGACACCTCATGATACACAAGTGACAGGTTGAAGCACATTGAGAGGGAGAAACAAGCTTTCTTAGATGAACAAGTTGCTAAGAAAGAAAGGTTCAAACAATTGGAGGATGAGGAATGAGCTTTTCTAGACATAAGGAGAAGAGCCTCACAAGGAGAACAAGATAGGCTACTAGCGCAAAAAATCCATAATCAATTCAACAATAGGGGTACCAATAGTGGAGCCAACTCTCCACCATCTACTCCCTCACCAAGTCCAAGAAGAAGGTCAAGGACCCCATCAAGATCACCTAGTCCTAGAGGAAGAAGGAATTCTTGGTATAACCATCATAGGAGACAATCACCTCTTAAATATTCAAGACAAACCTCCCAACGAGCTCATCATGGCTCTCAACATGGAGGAAGTAATGCCAACTTTGACACTATTGATTTTATGACAATGCAACAAGAACCATCCTTCCAACAATATGTGGAGAAGTATGTGGAGAAAAATAAGGATTAGTTCTTGGAAAGTCTAATCAATAAGGGTGCAAAAGTCCCATACAACTTTGATGTGGACCAAAAGATTAAGAAGCAAAACCCTTCAACTGATGAGGTGATTAAGCAAATGCAAAAGAATATGGAGAAAATGATGGCTCCTAAGAGTTCCTTCAACTTGGATTCTATATGTCCTAATCCCATTGACAAAAGTGTGGTTATGGTAGATTTTCCTAGAAAGGTCTAAATCCCCACATATGACAAATATGATGGTAGTGGTGACCCCCATGACCATGTAAAACAGTTCTATATCATGAGCTTTGAATTTCATCATGAGGACTCCTACCTTATGAGATTATTCCCAAGGAGCCTTAAAGGCCAAGCTATGGAGTGGTTTACTAACATTACCCCTCCTATTAAAACATTCAAAGAACTTGTCCAAAGATTTGTGCAACATTTTGCATATAATTTATCAAGGTCAGTCACCATGCTTGATTTGTGTAAATTAAAATAGAATCAAGGGGAACCCTTTGTGACATTTTTACAAAGGTGGAGATGCTTATGCTTCAAGTATTCTAGGACCATCCCTGAGGAAGAAAGGATTGATATAATTGTGAGCAATCTAGTGCTAGAACTAAGATATGAAGTTAGAAAAATGGTCTTTAATTCTTTTGACACTATGGTAGAAACTGCATGTCACATCGAGGATGTTTTAAAAAAAAAAGATATTTTGGCCAAACAAAGTAACAATAACAATGGCCAAAAAAATAACAACAATAATAAGGATAAAAATAAATATTGGAACAAAAATAAGCACATAGTCAATGACGGAGTTGTTGACTCTCCACAACCTAAGGAACAAGGAATTCTTAATTTATCTAACGTAGTTCAAGCTATGAAGCTGCAGACATCCTTAGGCCAACAAGAGCACAAGCCCAAGTATCAAAATAAACCTAAGTTAGGAAAGAGGCAATTCACTAAGCTTGGAGACTCTTATGCAGACATTTTTAAGACCTTGATTTCTCATAATTTGGCACAACCTCAGGATCCTACACAGTTTCACATACCAGATCCTAAACCTTATTGGTGGAATGAGAAAGCTTACTATGTATACCAAAATGGGATTGGACATGACATTAAAGGTTGTTTTAAACTCAAACATCTTGTTCAAGACCTTATTGAGAGTGGGAAATTACAAGTTGATGTGTTGACCACAAACACAGACCACAAGGCTTTTAAGGAGCCCTTTCCTAAGTATGAGAAGGGGGAGACCTCTCAAAACAAGAATGGCAAGGCCACAATCAATTATACCTATACAATTGCAGAAAATGTCATTAATATTCTTGAGGTTGTGAACAATGATGTCAACATGATGAGAGGGAATCATCTCTATGACTATGATGTAAACTCACCTCCAATATTTTATGGACCCATTATTGTGCTTATAGGTCCTCAATCTCGAAGGTAATCTCAACCTCTCAATGCTGTTACTAGGAGTCAGTCCCAAGGTCCTATTATCATTAGAGGTCCTAATTCTAGCAAATCCAAGCATCCAGTGTCCAAAAGTGTTCCTCCCAAGTCTATAGTTGGTCCTGATATGAGTTACAATCTTGTTGATTAGTTATAGTGAACGCCAATGCAAATTTCTATTTTTGAGCTCTTAGAATTGTCTCCTAGACACAAGTGTGTCCTTGAGGATGTTTTGCGTGCAACAAATGTCCCTAATAATATAGATGTCGACCAATTCCAAAACATGGTCAACCACCTTGCTAGCCCACATTACCTTACATTTTCTGAAGAAGAAGATAAAGCCTTGAGACATCCGCACAATCTTGCCCTTCACATTGAGGTCATGATCCATAAAACCCATGTTAGGCGTGTGTTGATAGATGGGGGTGTTGGGCTCAATATTTGTTCTTTAAGTCTTTTGAAAAACTTGGGTTACTCAGAGCATGCCATTGATACTAGGAAGAAAATTACTATCAAAGCCTATGATGAGGCTGAGAGAAGTTCTAAGGGGTTAGTTGTTCTTCCAGTCAGAATTGGTCCTATTGAAAAGGACATTTTGTTTCAAATCATTGATGCTGGTCCTCTAGCATACAACATCCTACTAGGTAGACCATGGATTCATGACATGCAAGTAGTATTTTCTACCTATCACCAATGTGTCAAGTTTCCATACAATGGTGTAGAAGTCTACATACCAGGTGATAGTACCTTATCTGTTAATGCCATTTTAGTAGGGGCACATGTTCCCTTAAATAGAGAAGTGGACAATTTTGGGGCAACTCTTGAGCAATGTAAGGATAAATTCAATTCCATAGACCTTGGTATGGGAGGATATCAAATTGAATCCTTTACAAAATTACCAATTTCACCTAGGTCCTATGGTAAACCATCACAAGAGATGCATCCCTCATCTTCAACCATGACCCTGTTCAATACTTTTGTAGAGTCTTCAGTACCTATTCAGCATGAGAAAGAAGAGGTGGCTGTTAGAGATTGGATATACAAAGAAGAAAAGTACCTACATAATGAAAAATTTTCTCCATCTCCTAAGACTTATGGGAGAGGATACACATTGGTCACCAACATGGGCTACCCAGGTCATGGCTCTCTCAGTCACATGTTAGATGCCAAGGTTGAACCACATAACCATGCTCTTTTTGGTTGAAGGACTAATTCAACAGTTGGCCTGGGGTTTGATTATGGAAAGAACAAAAGTGTTCCTATCCTAGCTATGATGGATAGTGATAGTGACTCAGATTATACACCTAATCTCCAAAACCAACAAGACATGACTAATGATTGGGTGCCTGCCACCAATCTCCTTTGGGGGGATTTAGATGATTCAGAAATTGAAAATATAGGCACTAGATAAGGTGATACCCTTCACAATCTTGAAGCTTCTACATCAAGGCATCCCAAGCCTTCTTGTTGTAAACATCCCAGCAGAGATTCAGAAACAGATTCACATGAGTTCAAGTGGGACTCTCTTTCAGATGGAACAGTTGATTTAGACATGGATGTTGTTCATACCTATAGTACTCAACCCAATGAGGCCAACGAACCTAGTGTAGGACTAGAGGATTGGACTCCTCAAATTTGCTTAGTGGATGATGATTCATTTGGGAGGACGAGTCCTAATTCAGGTATCTTAGAGGGAAACTTGATAGATCCTAACTATGCAATCGCCAGAGATAATGCCTTTCATATCAAAAATGTTGAACTAGTCATTGACCTACCCCTTGTAAACCATCATTTGATTGATTGGTCACAACTTTGTCAAGAGCCTCAGCTCCTCACTTTTCACAATGACTATGAGATAGCCTACTACCTGAATGCTCTTGAACCTATAGTCTCTTCCACTAGTGAACCTACAAAAAGTATGATGGAGCCGGATATTAAGTACCTCAGTCACAAAATCAAAGAAAAGAAAAAAAAGAGAAATGGTTCTGATGGCAAAAACCACTATGTGGCGATGTTAGAACCCAAAAAAGAAAAAAGAAAGGACATATCTGAAGGTGAAAACCTCCTTGAGGTGCCTAAGGATGGGGTACTTAATAACCTACCAAGTTATTTCCAAGATTGGTCATCAGTTCTTATTGAGCCTACACAACCAGTAAATTTGAATATAGAAGAGGCTCCACAGGTGATTCATCTCGCTCAGTCTTTGTCAGTGCAAGAAAAAGAGGCATACACAAAGTTCTTACAAAAGAAGAAAATCAATTTTTCTTGGACATATTCAGACATGCCAGGGCTTGACACTAATCTTATTATGCATCACTTATCTATAGCTCTAGGAATTAAACCAGTAAAATAGAAGTTGAGGAAAATGCATCCTCACATAGCTCTCCTTGTTAAGGCTGAATTAGAAAAGCTCTTAGGAGTAGGATTTATTAGAGCTATCGACTATGCCGATTGGATCTCAAATATTATTCCAATTTCAAGCATGATGGGTCCATTCATGTATGCACAGACTTCAGAGATCTTAACAAAGCTTTCCCAAAGGATGACTTTCCACTCCCTAACATAGACATGATAGTGGATATGACTGTGGGCTATGAGATATACTCTTTAATGGATGGTTTTTCTAGTTATAACCAAATAAAAATAGCTCTTGAGGATCAAGAAAAGATAGCCTTCACATGTGCATGGGGAACCTATTGTTGGAACGTCATGCCATTTGGATTAAAAAATGTAGGAGCCACATACCAAAGAGCCATGACCACAATATTTCATGATATGATGCATAAAAACATGGAGGATTATGTGGATGATACCTTGGCCAAGTCCAAGCAAAGGGGTACACACCTACAAGATTTGGAAGTAATTCTAGATTGAATGGAGTAGTTTCAGTTAAGATTGAATCTGAAAAAGTGTGCATTTGGGGTTACCTCAGGTAAACTTCTAGGATTCATAATTTCAGCCAAAGGAATAGAGGTGGATCCTAAAAAGGTTCAAGCCATATTAGATATGCCACCTCCTAAGAACATTAGTCAAATGAGAAGTCTTCAGGGATGACTCCAATCCATATGGAGGTTTATTTCATAGCTTGCAGATAGAGCACAACCATTCAACAAGACACTGCATAAGGGAGTCACATGTGCTTGGAATGAGGATTGGCAAAAGAGCCTAGATCAAATAAAATAATACTTGGCTAATCCTCCAATTTTGATGCCTCCTATCCCAGGAAAACCATTAATTTTGTATATCTCAGTGATAGAATCTTCCTTGGGGGCATTGTTGGCTGAACTTGATGATATGGGAAAAGAGCGAGCTATCTATTACATCAGCCAAACACTTGTTTCTTATGAGGTCAATTATACTAGTATTGACAAGTCTTGCCTTGTGGTGGTGTTTGCTTCCCAAAAGTTGTGTCACTACATGCTTGCACATACAATACACCTCATAGCCAAAATTGATCCTCTAAAATACTTTCTTGGTAAGGCCATCCTCACGGGTAGACTTGCTCAATGGATGATGATTCTTTTAGAATTTGACATAGAGTATGTTGAGCGTAAGGCTATAAAAGGACAAGCAATTACAGACCAATTGGCTGATTTTCCAATCCAAGACAAAGCACTAATGAAAGTTGAGTTTCCAAATGAGCACGTAATCTACATGACTACAAGAACATGGAAGATGTTCTTTGATGGTTCAAACATGCAAAATGGATCAGGAGCTAGAGTGTTGTTTGTTTCCCCTCATGGGTGTACTATTCCCAAGTCCTATAAATTATTGTTCCCATGCACAAACAACATTGCTGAATATGAGGCCTTAAACAATGGATTGAAAATGGCCACAGAATGGGGAATTATAGAGCTGCATGTCTTTGGAGATTCGCAATTGATTATCAACCAAGTAAATGGAGAGTACCAAACTAAGGATGATAAGATGATACCTTATAAAAAGATGGTTGATTCATTGCGATGTTGCTTCACATTTGTGACATTTCAACAGATCCCTAGAATAGAAAACAAGGCTGCAGATGCTATGGCTACATTAGCTTCCCTCCTTCAGTTGGAAATGGACAAGCAGAGGCCTCTAATAAAACCATTCTTAAGATTCTTCATAGAACAGTTCACAAGAATGGTCGAGACTGGCACTTACAGATCAATCCAGCCTTACGAGCTTATAGAATGAGTATACGTACTCCCATAGTGGCTACTCCTTTTTCCCTCACTTATGGTGCTAAAGTAATATTACCTTTAGAAGTTGAGATTCCCTCAGAGTCTCTCTCAAAGGTTTGATTACAAATGAAGATTATCGTGCCATGAGGTTGCAAGAATTGGAACTTCTTGATGAGAAATAAAGAGCATCTTTTGATCACATGAGAGTGTACCAAAAGCGTATGTCCAAAGCATTCAACAAGAAGGTTCGCCCTAGAGAATTTCAAGTGGGAGATCTTGTCCTACATGAGAATCCTAACAACCAACAACATCGAGAACAAAAGGGAAAATTTGAACCTAATTGTCTTGGACCATACATTATTATTGTTGCTTTTGGGACAGGTGCTTACTTGCTATCTGAAGAATAGGGGGAACAACTCCCTGATCCTATTAATGTTTTGCACCTCAAGAAGTTCTATCCATGATGTTTATTTAGCTTGGGGGCATCCTTTGTACATATTTATTGATCCTAAAAAAATACCAAATTTTTTTTTTAAAAAATCATATATGATGCTGAAAAAAATCCTAAAAAGCATAAAATGTCCTAAAAAAGAGCATCCTAGTGAAAACCTAGCAATAGGCACTTTGATGTCTCATAAAAAAAAAATTCAAAAAATGCAAAAAATTTCAAAAAAATAGAAAAAGTGCCTTGGTGAAAACTTGGGAACAGGCGCCTTGGTAGCAAAAATACAAAAAAAAATAAAAAAAAATAAAAATCTCCAAGTGGTGAAAACCTAGAAACAGGCGCTACTTGAGGCCTTTGCAGCCTTGTCTGTTAGCATGTGTCCTCGACACTTGGCCATTCTCCATCATGACTTGACTTTATTTGACTTGGTCTGAAATTGGTCTTTATTTTTGTCTAGGGGGCATACCTATTAGAATAGGTCCTTTAGGTGTGTTTGTCTCTTGGGACATTTCACAAATAGGTGTTTTTCCACACCACCCCAAACAGTGTTTTTCAACACTACCCTTGCGTCAAGTGTTTTTTAACACTTATTAGATATCCTACCCACTAGTCTAAGTATGATGTGATATTTCTCATTAGTAGATTTGATACTCAAAGTTTGACTCTATGACCAACACACACACACTTAAACAATCAACTCAATTGAGATATGTTGACTTCATTTTTCTTTGTGTGCTATCTATGAGGATTTCTTTGATGAGTGGTCTCTCCCTGAGATGTCTTTGATGATGCGTAGCTAGAAGACTGAGGGTATGAGAACATTTTTTATTTCTTTATCTGCTTGTGGGTATATTTCATTGATCCTAACTGTAATGAACATTTATGCTGGTCTTACTTGACACTAGGGATTGACAAGGTATCATCCTTGACTATTTTGTGAGTGCATGATTATAGCCATCTTGACCTTCTTGTGTCCTGATGCAAGCATAATCTTGCTATAGCAAACCTAGGTAATCTCACTGCACTAGTCATCTTGACCTACATGTCTTTGGTGCCTAGGTGGGATTTCCACATTTCATCTGATATAGATCATAATCATATACCCATAGTCATACTAGTGTGTATTGTATGATCTTACAACTCTACCAATAATGCTCAATGATGATAATTAGATGTCTATAAGCATTGTGACCTTGCAATTCAACCACTTTTCATAGTAGCTTTCATTTTTAGGATCATGTTAGATTAGTTTTTGCATTTTGCATATGGAGAGAGCTCTCCTTTTCATCTTACATGGACCTGTCGGTCAACTGTGCTCATTTTCCCTTTTCTCGATCATGTCTTTCACTCCTTATCTTTCATCACGACCTGTTCCTATCATCATAAGGGGTTAATCATATCATCATATCTCTATCTCAAAAATTTCATTTTCAGAAACATGAGTCTATATCATACACATGATAATTAAACATACATCTATTAGAGAGAATATACATAAACATTTTGAGCAAAATGACAAGACAATATATAAATTGATACATCCATCACAAGTGAGACGTACACACATGATATATCAAACATCTAGTAATCTCATATGTATAAGTCATGATACACAGTACAAAGTGAGATCCCAAAATCTGGATCAAAAGTCTGATGATATGTCCAAAACATCTAAACCTAAGCCCTAAACCTAGGTCCAACTCTCCCCATCATGTGGTGGTGGTGGAGGTGGTGTTGCGGCCTTGTCTGGTACCATATCTGATCTACCTGCCCTCTGAGAGTAAGATGGTGCTCTTTTTCCCTTAGGTACAGCCTATAGGTAGAGTCCATGGTAATAAGCAGCTCATTTTGTCTCTCTCCAAATCTCTGCTGCATCAGCCTATGCCGCCTGCTCCCGGTGTGCTATCTCTACCCTGAGATTAGTGATCTACTAATCTCTTTCTTCCCTCAATTCAACTAGCCACTGGTCTCTCACTACTATGGTGATCCTCAACTACTACATCTCTATCTCTAGAGTTTGTATCCGGGCTCTCAGGTCCGCCCCTCTCATAGGCTGCTCCTATTGTCCCTCTGCTTGTCAGTGAGCTGGTCTCACCTTGTCCTCAAGGGTCACTAATCTCTATCCCTGTGGCCATTTCTAGCCACCCGATCCTGATCCCTCCCCCCTCTCCATCACCCTCCCTCTCCCTCTCCCTCTCCCTCCATCCCCTCCATCTCCTCCATCCCTTCTATCTCCCCCATCATCCCCTTGAGCAATTGGTAGTGCATTTGGTACGGTGAATCTAGGTAATGGAGCCCTATGCCTCTCTACTCTATAAGCAGCATTTGTGCCCACATCTACCATGTTTGGAAGGTACTCCCATGGCTCCTAACATATTGCAGCTATCTCCTATACGGCCTGTTGGTAATCTAGCATCGACAGCCAACCATGCCCCTCCTCATAGCAAAATTGAGCATGTGTAGTGGTCTCCATGGACACCCTTTGCTGGTATCTGAACTATCTCTAGACCTGAGTAATAAAAAATCTCTCCACAATGTCTGCATGATGACCTACTAATGGCCAACTACAAAGCATATAATCTAGCTCCTACCTATCACCCCACTACTCAGATGCCCTGTAAGGTCTCCAGGTGAATGAGGTGAGCTCATCCAACACACTACAATAGTAAGAGACATCTCCAGTATGTGCCTAAGAGATGAACCCTGTATATCTATACATGTAGGGATATCTACACTCCCTAGGCTACAGTTGTGGATGCACTACAACAATGTGTTCCCATGCCCATATCTGAGTGAGTATAGCCCCACACACCCAAGTCCTACCATCTTGATAGATGATCTCATGTAGCTCATAGTACATCTCTGCTAGTATGGCAGGATCCCATGCCATACGACAAGGTCTATCTACCAAGTCCACCAGTAGTCTACCCCATCCAAGAGGGAATCCCTTCTGACTGCGGTCAGTCATCAAGGCCTATGATATGATGGATGCAATAATACATGGCACTATAAAATCTCAACCAAAGTCGGCCATCAACCAATCCCAGCTGACATGTCAATCCAGGATGGTGACATCCTAGAACATACCCTAGATAGCCTGTGTCCCCTCTGTCAGATCCTGATCATAGCATACCTGTTTCATCAAATAATCATGTTAGTTTCTATCATAAGGGAAACTTTATAACTTCAATTATCTATAAACATGATTATATTTACAGGCTCTCCATGACACGGAACCCATAGGATCCGATAGACGTCCTCCAATGTGATGGATGCCTCTCTAGTAGGCAAATGAAAGGTGTTGTGCTCACTATGCCATCTCTCAGCAAGAGAAGTCAATAGCCCATGATTAGCTTAGATATGGGGCATCTGTAGCAAATACCAAAAGCCCATCGTCCTCAAATCGGCCTTGCCTGGATCATCTAGATCTCAGACAAATTGCAATCTAGTCACCTGGGGTGCTCTCATCCAGAGCACAAGGAATTTCTCTTGCAAGTCATTTCAACCATACCAGATGTTAGTACATATCATGAAGGATGTATAATATTGGTACAAAGCATTTTAAAATTAAACATTGTCAGGACCCATGTTATTTTTCTCAAAAACATTAAAACATGTCAAAATATTATACGAGGTGACACTATTTTTTGATTAAGTGTCATGCGACACTTTGTCTTATAGAAGTGTGACATTTTCTATTTGGGTGACACTTCACATAGTGTCATGTGACATTTTGTCCCATGTCGTGCGACACTGGATTCAATGCTCATGCGGCACTATTTTGACCCACGAAGTGTCGCACGACATTCATCCTCAAAGGGTGTGACACTTCTAAAGTGTCACATGACTTTTCACCTAAACTAAAAATTTGAAATTTGAAAAACAATTCAAAACATGTTTTAATATATTAAATGCTCATAAATGATCCAAAAAAACAAGTTTTTTTGAAAACATACCGGGGCAGCATAGTGTGGAGGCCGGTTGTGCAACTGGGCGTGCTAAAATTGGTGTCTGTGGATGGGAACTATTGCTTGTTGGGCCATTTTCTCTCTCTAAGCTCTCAAAATTCTCAAATCAATAAAAGTCAAATGATTTTGAAAATGACACTTTTTGCCCCTTATATAGCATTTTGACTTTTTGACCTAATTTTCAAAACCCCTCGGAATTGCATGAAAATTGCACCCCTGGCTAATTTCGACATCCTGGATCCATTTTCAGACTCAAAATCAAAATCTAAGTTAATCTTGTTAGTCAAAATTACATTTCAAATTTTCTCCCTCTTCTGCGCAGTTGGCTGACCATTTGAGGCCTGATCCTTTGATCTTTGTTGGGGCACCTTCATTTCTTCACCCCCATCTCTTTCAAACTTCTAGTCTTCCATTCACCTTCATTTGATTTATCTCACTAAGGTTTGACTTCATCTTTTCAGTCAAATTGGGGCATACCTTCACTACTTGATGGTTATCCTATTGTCCTTCATCTTCGATTGTGATTTCTAGTGACTTGATCAAGTTTATCAATTTCCTATTCTCCTCTACTTGATTTCAATTTCAATTCTAAGGGGGCAGTACCTATCAGCTTTAATCTTTGATTCAACTCTATCATTCAGCTCAGCTTGAGATTCTTATTTTTAGACTTGATTATCACCTAGCAGCGATGGTGGTGATTTTGTCTTTCAATTTTTATCTCGTATTTTTCAGACTTGATTATTGCCTAGCAGCGACAGCAATAGTTTTGTCTAAGGCTTGATTTGCACCTAGCAGTGATAGTGTTGGTCTTGTCTTTCAGCTTTTTGCTTATTTTTGTCCTGATGTGTTCCCAAAATGAACACACATCTGGGTTGTTTTGTGATCCCAAAATGAACTCACATTTCAATTCTTCTTTGACCACATGTGTTCCCAAAATGATCACAAATTAGTCAAAGAGGGGCAAATGTATGCACCCTAAAATGGTCACCTAGACTTTGGGCCCCCATTTAGCAATTTGTCAAATCCCTGAATCAATATTTTCAAAAAATAGCATTTTATCAATTATATCAATTTCCTTAATCAAATCCTATTTCATCATTTTTGATTATTTGCCTTGGGCTAACCATTTTATTTTAAGTCTTTATTTATTTAAAAGGAATATTTCCTCCCCTTTTAATAAATAAAAAGCCCCCACTTTTCCTCTTATCCTAAGTTGCACAAATAAAACATTATTCCTATTTTATAAAAAGGAGAAAATCACTTTTTGTCTTATATGGACACAAAAGTCAACTCTTATTTTCTCATTGGAAGATACTTGTGCACATGGATTGCTCCTCTTTGATGCTCCACCATTTATTAAGTCTTTTGCCTCTTAATCTCCATGGTCCATTCTTTCTCATTTCCTATAAAAGGAAAGCTCTCTTCCTCATTTGCATATATATCATTCATGTTTTATGCTAATGTTATGCTGCAGGTTTTCTAGGTCATTTGGAGTTCTTTGAAGGCATCCTTGCATCCAAGCTTTGAAGACATTTTTGTTGCATTTCATTTATTTTTCTTTCATAGTTGCATAATCATGGCATTCTTAGTATAGATTTCCTTTATGCAATAGATTAGTCTCACATAGCTTAATTAGGAGGGATTGTAAGACTTGTACTTTCCTTTCATAGTCTAGTTTGCACTTTCCTTTCATAGATTAGATTTCCTTTCAAGCATTGCATTGTTATCATTTAGATTAGCTTGCATCTTCATTCTTAGTTTTGCATTGCATTGCATTTCATTTTGATTCTTGGAGATATTGGCTTTCTTGCCCTTGTCTTCACTTGAATCTCTCATTGTGTGGTTGACTAGCAAGGTCACAAGTTTATTAGCTCTAGCTGAGAGCAATTTTACAATCTTGCAACTCCATGCATAGAGAGCTATGGATAAATTTTTGAGGCCTTATTATTGAGTGTCCTTGAATGTAAGGATTCATAGAAGTGCACTACTTTTGTGTGTATAGTTCCAACCCCTATAAGTAAGGCAATGTAGGAAAGTAGCCTCAAAAAGGAATTCCCTTTTCCTTTAGTTGATCCTCTAATTCCAATAAATCTTGATATTGTTGTGCTCTTATTTGTATCACATCTTCTTCCAAGATGTTTCTTATGAGATCTTCTTCTGCATAAGGCTCATATCTATAACTGATGGGGATGGTAGGTGTGTAAACTTTCCTTGCAATTACAATGAAATCTTTAGTATCCACATATCTATATATGGAAACACTTATTCTAAAGTGGCCTAACCAACTATTTACCTCATTCAAGGCACTCTTTCCAATTATAAAATTACACACCTTGAACTGCCTTGGGGTAAAAGTACCCTTCCTATGTGGGGCCAAATGTTCATTAACTATCAAGATAAGTTACCAAATAAATTCCAATACTGCAATTTTAGGTGGCACATAATAGGGAAGAATGTGGGGTGGCACATTATAGGAGTTTTACCTTTATATTTTCCTTTTCCTCTCTTCAATCTCCTAGCCATGAGTTCCTCAAGATCATCCAGTTCCTCATCAGAAGTGTCACTGTTACTTTCACTATCACTTTCACTTTTCACACATTTTTATTTTTCTCTCTTAGATTTATGAAAAAACATTTGACTTGAATGTAGATTCAACAATAGGAACAATGTAGTTATCATAGTTAGAAATTTCAAAAGTAGTAAGCTTACCAACAAGACTTTCCAGAGTTAGAACATTACCAGGGTTACATCTTGATTCTTGAATTACTAAAATTCTGATAGCATAGATAGGAAACAAAGTTCTCAATACCTTTCCAATGACAGTCTCATCATCAATGATTCCATTAGCTCGTCTAATAGAATTCACTATCTCCTTGATTCTACCACAATACTAAGCAATATTCTCACCTTATTGCATTTTCATTTCATCAAACTTACCTCTCAAGCTTGCAGCTTTTGCCCTCAGTACATTTGTATCACCACCATATATGGTTGCAAGAGTATCCCAAATTTTCTTTATTGTAGTGAAATCCTTGATATCTTCAAATTTTGGATCGCTTAAGGAAGATTCAATCTCCAACATTTCATGATTTTGTTCCTATTTTTCTTTCATCTCCTTGAAAATCAAAGATGCAATAGGTATAACATAGTCATGTTCAACATAGTATTTTGTTGAATCACCAATACCAGCTAGATGTAGTTTCATCAGACTCTGCCATGCAGGAAAGTTCACCTTGTTCAACTTTGGTACCTCCTTTTTATACATCTTGATCATTTTCTTAAGTACCTTTAAACTTTTTCTCTGTAATCACCAACAGCTCTGATACCAATTGTTAATATTATTTAGAACAATAGAGAGGGGGGTGAATCAATTATTCTCAGGTCTAGATGTACCAATTGAACTTTTAAACACTTCAACAATCTCAGATCTAATCACCAACACAACTTAGTCTCTAAAGAATATATATACCAGAAACATATAACATGTAGTCCACTGTCCAAAAGTAATTAACTTGCAGAATATAGAAACATTCACATCAAAACATTGACACAAGTATTGTGTGTGTGAAAATTGTACCTGATCTGTAGACACAACACTCAGTAAAACATTAGAGGTTAGCTATAATCAAAATCGTGCAAAATTGAAAGCTATCTAACCAAGCGATTTACTGCCTTCTAATAGGTGCGAGATTAATGTTCTCAGACTGTAATCGAGATCAGTGACCTAGACGACACCTAAATGAAAGATTTGAATGCAAAAGATGGATATGAAATTGAATGCAATTAATCTATATTTTTGATATTTTCTATGCAATAATAATTCTAAAAATTGATATGAAATCTATGCTAAATGAAATTGATATGCTATGAATGCTATTGAAAATTGATATGCTATGAATCTAACAATGATATGTAATATGAATGCAAAAATAAGATTGATCTCACAAAGATGTCGATTCGCAAGAGCTTTGATTCTTCAATTCCAATTCTCCAGCGTGATTGTGCAAAATATGAGATGATTTGTGAAGAGCTAAAGCCTTAATTTATAGAAGTCCAAGGCTTTGGAGGTGCATGGAAGAAAGCCATAAATCACTCAAATAACTCAGGTTGATTTTTGAGTTATTTTTAAATAAAGGATAATTAACTCACAAAAACATGCAAAAGCTAAGCTTTAACTCAAAATAGAGTTTAGCTTTAATTGATAATTGATAGTTGTTTGCTTTTATGATTGTGCATGTTTTATTTATGAATTAATTTAATAATAAAGTGATTTATGCTCAACTTAACTTCTTTTAAAAATAAAACAATTGATTTATGGGTTAATCAATTATTTAATCAAACTTTTATTAAAAACTATATTATTAAATAATGACAACTTGCTTTAATTAATTAAATAAGAATTTAATCAATTATTCATATGATATTAGATTTATTGTCAAAATTAAATAATACAATTAATAATAGATATAATTAAATTTAATTACATAATTAAGTGGCAAATATTAAATCTAATTAATTAAATATGAAAATATTCAATTAATCAAACTTTAGGATAAATGTGATTTATCGCCAAATAATCATTAAATTAAAGATAATTAAGATAATTAGGAATATTACTAGGAATATTCCCTGATGCAAAATTTAAGATAATCAATTAGATTTGATGATGTTTAGATGTGCCTTAGATTAGGACTTCGATGTCGATTTCATTCGAATTGTCGATGTAGGAGATTAATGAACTTATAGCCCATTTTTGGGGTATTACAAGTATAACACTAGGATTTATAGTAGAAACCCAACTTGGGAAAACCCACTTTATAACATGTTACTGATATTTTAACTCTTCTAAAGTGAGCTCTGCAAAAGTCCAATCTTGTTAAAGGTTTACAAATGCACTACTAGGTGTGACCCTGTTAAAGGATTTAAACACTCTATCAAAAGTGACCTGGTTAAAGGATTTAAGTACATTCCATTAGAATTCCACCTTGATTAAAGGATTTAAGAAATGACTGTTAGGTCAACCTTGATTAAAGGATTTAGAATGATACAATGGTTATAAATTAGCAGTAGTTTCTAATCTAAAAAACATACAAATCACTTTGCAAATATCAGATCCAATTCACACATATATGCTGATTTACTAATTGGGTTCTTGTTCCATGTCCATCTCTGATATGCTCGGAATTCACCTCAAGCAATCACAACTCTAATCAACTCCTTCACCTTCAATATTTTTCTTAGACCTATTAGTCAATAACATCAATAACTCCAGCATACTCTGTAACCTGAGAATTAGGTTTTCCTTTATACCTCTCCAGTAGGTAGATCCATCTTTTTGCTACTTAATCTCCTCTGTAGATCTTAGGTTAGGTCAGATTAATCGAATCCTTCCAACATTTAAGTTCTTCATCCATACTTCTAGATACATCTTCAATCTTCTCATTGAATCCATAATAAAATGATTTACCATGCATTAAATTCTCCATACAATCAATTAATAAACTCAACATGATTTACATAACCGAGGAATTCAACTATGTTGGTTGGAAATCAAAATTCTTCCTCCAAATGTAAATTACTGACGCTCGGTCAATACTATGTTCATCTCCTCATTCATCACTGAGTAACTCAGTCATCTCTTCAAACTATCTCCCTTAGCTAACACTATCTTGCTCATTAATTTCCTCTCGCTTGGCATAAATTGATGTTCGGTCAACACTAAATTTACTTGGCTTAAACTAGATTTCTTCACTTTTTCTCGGTTAAGCCTACTTCTTTAGTCTTTCTTCTTACTTAGATAAGAAATACATTATCTTATCATTGTACCTAATAATCAAGTACTCATTGAAGTATCAAATAACTAAACCTTTCCCTAGGTTCTATTGTTATCTCCCTTTTCCTAATCCTTTTCATCAAACAATAGATAGAATACTTTCTTAGATATCAACTTTCTTACCAGTTAAGGTTTGACATCAATGACAATGCAACAATTGTTTCAATTGCAATTTCCAACAAATCCTCCAATATTTCACTAGTATGCAAATTAGAATGAAGGGATCATAATAGTTCATGGTGCATTGAAAACTCCACATGATTTTTGTAACAAGTATTTCAAATCTTAAGAGGCAAACAAAAAAAGGCTTGAGGGATTCAAAATCTCTTTGTGATATTTGTAATGTTGGATGTGTCTCACAAATTTTTTTCAAAAACATTGTTTGACTCACCTCCAAATAATATTTGGGATGCAAGGTGAGGTCTCGAATGCCAATTCTCAACTTCAAGACATCCTTCCAATTTTGTGACACTCTTGAGTTAGATTTCCAAAATAGTTGAATTTGATCCTTCACACCATTGTTAAGCTTCTTATCATGGTGTGAAAGTCTCCCACCATAAGCACATGTATCATTATGAAGAGGGTCATCGAGTCTTTCTCTTCTTGCAAGCTCTCTATCCAAAGTTTTATGATATAGGTTCAAGTCAACACAAGTTTGTCTCATCAAACAAGCCTTTCTCAAATGATCATTTACTAAGGAGGTTGTAATAACCCTCCTAGCAGCTCTCTTATATTTTTCCTTAGTAGTCTTCGCATTGGAATTGACAACATTAAAAATATTTCTCACAATAATAGCATTCCTCACCATTTTCTTGTTCACACTAATCTTCAATTTGACTAGTATACGTCTCAACTTTTGCATCTTTAACAATTGCACAAACATTTGACATTTCTCGACCAATGTCTTGTGGATAAAAAATTGATCAAAAATTTTTGAAACCCACAACCGAACGGTTCTTTCTGATCTCTTTCCATCTAAATTTCTCATTATGTTCTCATCAATTTGAAGTAACCATTTTTTTATTCTTGAAGGTCTCAGATTTGAAGTTTTTCTTTCTTCCTCCCAAGGGATTTCATTTCTCATATAATTTGTAGAAGTATTACATTGATTTGGTTCTTGTGCATGATTATCAATGTCAATTCCTTCATATTGAATCAGTGGATTCTCTCTCTCTCTCTCAGCCAAATTTGACCATTTTTTACCTACCTTTGACTTATGTTTGAACTATCCTAGGGTTTTTACAAGCTTTGACCATTTAAGAAGCTTCTGACATTATTTTGAACTGATTTTAAGTCTTCTTAAAAAATTGTGCAAATCGGGCAACCAAGTGTAGTCGGGACCACACTTGGGGCATTAGACCTCAAAAAATTCCCTTGGGACCCCTTTTGACCCCAAATCACTACCCTAACCACCTAGAAACACATGTAAAACACTATAATTAGCAAGAGGCTTTGATGTACACACTCATGGTCTTGTGTCCTCTATTTTTCATTAGCTCTATACTCGTTTCCCTCAATGTTTCTCCATTGGCAATCGATCAATCATCCTAGCTCTAGAGCTCTAATTATTCCAAAGTGAGAGTGAAAATGACCTCTAAACTCCTCTCCAAGCCCTTTTATAGTCCATTTGTTTCCTATATGGATCTGCAACCCTTTCCTTTTTATTGGTCACAATTATTTTTGCACTTTGAGCATCATAAATTTTGCATTTGACCTCTAATTTTTTATCCATTTATTATTGTGGATCTGTCTAGTTGTTATCAAGAA
The DNA here is from genome assembly GCA_027943335.1 of Chamaecyparis obtusa. NCBI lineage: Eukaryota > Viridiplantae > Streptophyta > Pinopsida > Cupressales > Cupressaceae > Chamaecyparis > Chamaecyparis obtusa. The sequence continues at coordinate 378,200 of BSBK01000970.1, forward strand.
ATTAACCTATCACTTGCATGTTTTTATGTGATTTTTTCAATATTGTTTGACACAATTATCTAAATCCCATTGTATCAAAGAGGAGAAAAATGTAGACACTCAAAAATGATTCAAGTCTTCTAGTCTATGTGTCAGCATTTTTGCATTATAATTAAAACATTGTTTTGTATTCTAATTATTCCTCTATGTTGTGCATATGGTTTTCACTATATGTCAGCAGTATGTATTTCCTCATTGATTGAACATTGAAAACTATTCAATTGATTATTATCATTTCTTGTATTTTGCATCAAAACCTCAATTTTTTGGCTGAATCAATCAAGTTCGAATTATCATCAGTGCACATCAAAACATTCATAAATCCTATCAATGTCATCAAAGTTGATCCTAATCGATTCTAAACCATATCAGATCATCCTAAATCAATCTGAGTTAGTCCTAATACCTTCCTAATCAGTTCCAGATCATTTCAAACTCATTCAATCATTTTAAAGTCAAATCTAGGGCATTGTCAAAATTCATTGATGCCTTATCATTGTCAGAATCAATTCATTTAATGGTATTGTCAAAGTTCATCAATGTTGTTTCAAATCAACCTTATCAACCAATTTCAAACTAATCAATCTATGATATTGTCAAATTTCATCGATGCCTCATCATCATCACCCTGGTCCAAGTCAATTCAATAGTATTGTCAAAGTTCATTGATGTTATTTTAGGTCATCATCAACAATCATTTTTATCATTATTTGAGTGCATTGTCAAAGTTCATTGATGCCTTGTGACCATCAAAATTATTCCTAATTTTCATCAATATCATCAAATTCAATTGAATTTCATGTCTACATTATCAATTTGCTCAATGATCCACTAATTTTTCCTCTTGGGGTAAATAGTCCACAGTTTATCCCTTTGTCCTAAACATTTAGTTAAACTAATTCTCCTTTTCCTATGTCTCTCACAATTAATTAGTTTTGAATTAATTAATTGATCACCTTTCTGGGTTATGGGATTTATTAAATTCCTAATTTATAATCTCTAATTTGGATGGAATAATGATTTTTTGAAATTCAAATTCAAAATTGAACTCTTACACCCTTCCCTCTAATTGTGCTTTCATCTCCTACTAATTAGTTTCATGATTTCTTCCATCTTTCCCTATTCTTTATTCCCCTAATTGTGCTTCCTAATTTCCTACTAATTTGCCTCCACTTTCTTCATCCAAATTCTCTCAATTTGTGCATTTGATTTAATTCCAACTGTGCATTCAATCATGCCATAATTGTGTCAATCTTCCAATTTGGAAATCTCTTTTCATTTCAACATTTTGGCTCTCAAACTCTATAAATTGAGTCCATTTTTCTCTAACTTTTAGAACCACAGTCCTAGTACTCTCATGATATCACTTTTAATTTAATCATAAGTGCATTTATTTCAAAAACCAAGAGCTTCATCCATACACCTCGATGGAGAAGAAAGGAGAACATCGAAGCTAGATTTGAAGGGATTTTTATGTTGTTTTGTGTTTATGTTTTTACCTTCTTTTCAAATGGATTTCATGATAGGATAGACTAGGTTATCATATGTTTTTGAGGTTGTGTTTTCCTCATTTATACTCTCTAATGCCTTTTTCTATTCTTACACAACCTTATTTCTCCAATGTTATTTCTTACTGGGGCCAATTTTTCAACCCATGTGGAGTGCTTGATTGGAAAAATAATCTATGAATCCAATAACTTTTGAACCTCCTTTTGTATCAATGGTTCTATCACTGAATTGACCTATTTCTACCTCTCCCCAAAAGGCTTGGCATCTAGTTTCAGTGGGATATTGTGCACTATGAATGAGGTGTCATAATTTTTCAACTCTTCATAACTCCAAGGTATGACATTCCTATATTTGGTATGAATTTGCAACATTCTTCTCTTCTCATCTTTCGTGCCAACCTTCCCAATATGGACTTATCTTGGGTCATCATTTGTTCCAATGTTGTATGTTTCACACTCATCACCCATGAATGTCGGCTCTAGTTTCCTTATTGTAGTTGATTCATCTTTGTCAAAAATCCTTTCCAAAGACACCATACACTTGGGAATGGATTTGGTTTTCAAATTTATGATTCCTTGATCATCTAGTTCCTCAAGTTTAGTTGGACCATCTAGTTCCTCTAGTTCTTCACCAATAACTTGCTTCTCAAACACACCCATACACATAATAAATTTTAGGATATGTTTATCATCCTAAAATACTTGGAAGTTGGTGATATTATCAGGAATTTCCAGGGCAACAAAAATTTCAATTGAGAACCTTTTCAATTTGGATCTCTCCATAGGGTGTAATGAACTAGAAGACACTACAAGAACATCTACAACAACATTATTTCTTCTTGGGATAGAATTAATGTTAAATGTCTCAAAGTTCTCTATCAAGTCCCACACTCTAATCTTGTAAGAAATCATCCTTTTCTCATTGTACATGAGTATTGGACGTGAATCTATTTGATGAACAAATAGGAGTCACCTTCCACTACTAGAGCTTTGATTTTTTTCCTGTGTGATGAGAAGACCGCAAACTAATGCCTTGTATTTTTCAATATTGTTAGTACATAGAGATTCAAATCAATATGTCGCATAGAAGGAATTACCTCGTGGATTAGTTAATTCAACTCTAGCACTAACTCATTGTTTACACTTAGAGCCATCAAATCATAACATCCATAGTTGATGTTGCTTGATGGATTTTTTCTTGGGCTGAAATCTATCATGATCCCTTGGTGATTCAGGTTCTGAGGTGTGATCTAAAGAGCCACTTGATGGATTCCCCTTTTAAATGAGAGAAACACCCTCAAGTTTCAATTCCTCATTCCCTCCACTATCAAAAGAAGACATTTATTTTTTAAAACCTTTTTTTAAAACATTACTACCTATGGGTATCTCATATTTAATCTCTTGAGAGGGCTTGTGCTTTATATAGGTTGGAAAATCACCATCATCAAAGGATGAGTCACTAAACATGATTAGTTGAGGACTTAGATATTTAAAGCTTGAACTATTACCTTAAATTGATTGGGACATCTAAATTAGTACCCTTGATAATGCATCTTGGTAGCTTGAGCATGTGAAATCAGAATGGTTCAAGTGATGTAAGAAATAATACCTAGGAAATAATAATATCTTTAAATCTGCATCATGACCCATATGTTTTAAATTATTAATTATGGTCTTAATAAAATATTGAAAGATTCCTTCACTGAGATGGAATTATTGTAGCCAATGAACTGGTATATCATCAATATCATCATTTTATTTTATTTGAAACATGAGAATTTTTTCCAACTGATAGAATCCTAAATCTGACTATGTAAATAAAACTTCATTTGTAGCATTGTAATCAGTGATCATCTTTCTAAGTTTGGGTTATACATTAATCTTGATTTTTTTGTTCAGTCCTATCCAGGGAAGCCATAGTTGTGTGAAATTAGTTGAGAGATAACCTCTCAACCACTACATCCATTCCATACTCATTAGCATCCCATAAATCTCAAGGATATCCACCACATGTATGTCAATGTATTATTGCACCCTTGGGCCAGCAACAAGATAAATATGCACATCCTTCAAAACACCAACAAATTTGACCTATGTTTTGTGTATTAAATGAATAACCATCATGTTAGTATCTTGGCGAACCATCTCTAGCTTCTAAAAAATTAGGAGTGGTATGACATTACAAGAGGCCCATGAATCAATTAATTTTTTTTGAAAATTATTACCGAATATATGTAAACTCTACAAGAATGAGGGAACTTCAAGATTGTATTTAAGCATGGTAGGAAATCTTCCGAATAATTCACATTTGACGTAGGATCCCATGATATAGGGATTCCCTTCATGGTCAAATCATGGATAATTGTTGAAAATGTGCTCATGAAAACAACATTTCCAAACAATGGTAGAGCATCGAAGTTCCCACCAGCTTGTGGATCCATCTGCTGCATGAAAGTGATAGCTTTAGTACACACCTTTTCTAAGTTATCTATATCTATAGGTGGGAGCCTCCTTAAAAAGATTGTAATTAAAGGGTCTAAATATCGTAGGTAAAATTTTATGGTAGTTCTTTTTGGTATAGTATATGGAGCTTTGAGATTTCGATACATCTTGTGAAAATGATGACTAAACATATAAATAGGCTCACTAGGATCTTTTCTATCCAAGATAAAATATTGATGGAGATTAGTAGGATACACATAGAGTCTGAATTGGTTTAGGAATTTGATTTCAAACTCTAGCCATGTGGTAATGGATCCTCTTGGAAAATTTAAGTACCAATTATAGGAAAACTCACCAAGGGTATATGGAAATACATGACATGCAACATCTTGATGTGTGATTTCCTTTTGGTTGCATATTTATTTGAAGGTATGAATGTGCTCTTCTTCTGTCCTAGGTTCACCATACAAAAACTTAGTGACAAATATCTTAGGATTGATGGGTAATTCATGTAATTGGCCATCAATATTTAATGTGGAACTTTGTGCATTGGAAAAGAAAGCCATTTGGATGGGTGGTGGAAATTCTGATTTGTGTTTATGGCTACAATAATAGTTAGGGTAGAGAAGTGTAATTGTTACGGAAATGGGTCTTACAACCTAGCTGGATGGTCAAGGGGGATTTTCTTTCATTTTCCCTTGTCCTTGAAAGATTTGTGATAGTGGGTGAGTTCAAGGAGCTCACCTCTTCTCAGAGACGATCTAAGAACTCACTAGAACCTCTTTGGTGAGAAAGATCCAATATTTTGGACCAGCCTTTTGTTTGAAGGCCCTCCTTCTAATGCCACTTCTATTGAGTGTCATATTTACATGATGTAATAGTGGGGATAAGTGATGAAAATAATCTCTTGAAAGAGTGATGAATTTATTCCCAAGGTTCTCAATAGTTATGGTACAACTCCATGTAGACTCAATTGAAGATAAATGTGAATGTTCATAAGGATTCCTTTGCTAGTTTGTTTTCAAGAAGGTTGAAAAAATAGATTCAATAACACTTTTTTTATTTATTGGTTTTTAAATTAACATTCAAGAAAATTTATTAGTGTAATTGCAAATTTAAAACTAAGATGAATTTCTAGATGTAACCATGTTTCAAAAGATATCAAAAGGAGTAGGTCACAAGAGATTTTAAGAAAATTACTGAAAATAAATTCCTACGGGACATCAACCATCAATAATTGAAATTTCATATTAAATGTCAGATAGATAAGAAAACCCACAAAACATGAATTAGAATAAATCACAACTCATATTTAGCAAATCCAATCATCAATGAAATTTTAACAAGATAGAAGATTTCTCAAAATTCATCAAATTGTGAAGCCATCCATGTATGCAAAAATGTGAGAAAAATTTATCCTTAAGTACGAATAATAATACCTTCTCCAAAAATTTGTCATGATAGTTAGATTCAACAAAAAATATCACAAATTTAATAATTCATAGGAACAATAACAAAGAAACATAATTGGCTCTTAAATTTTGAAAAGATATTCTAAAAACTCACATAGATGGTAGATAAACACACCATTAATGAAAAACAAATTGTATCTTAAATTATATCAAAACGGATGTGACCCTAATTACAATACCCAATTGTCTTTTATAGATTTTAAATCCACAAAATACAAATCATGTACTAGGGTTCCTAGCCATACAAAAAAGGAAAAATCAAATTAAAACTAGAGTTGAACTATAGAAAAAACACTCCTAAACTATTTTTTATCATTATAACTTGGATTCCATCTCTTATTACATTAAAAAAATGCAAAATCGAGCCCCTTTCGCATCCAAAAATTTCAAAATAATTGGAGTTTGACCACTGTTATCATAAAACACCCCATAATGAGTTTGTGGCTTGATTGTAATGCTCAAAATTAAAGGGATGAACTATTGTTTGGTTGTGTAACTAATTGTAGACAATGAGAAATCCAAAAAAGACCCACCAAATGTGATCTATAGCCCTAAAAATCTATTTTTTGATGAAGAAATGATATTTCTCATAATTTGGGGATTTTAAATTTTTTGACCACGTGATGCCTTTGATAATGAATGAAGAACAAAATATGAATGAAAAAATGCCAAAATAATACTTAGTGTCAAGAAAGAACACCCAAAACCATTTCTTAGAATCTCTTAATAATTTTATCATTTTCTTCAACATTTGGAAGCTTCATGAACTCTAAATGGACTTGTTGATTCTTCCAAAAGCATGTAAGGTTGGTTCAAAACCTTTTTATTTCTTCAATGTGATCCATTATCTCCCTCAAATCATCATTTTCATAAATCATCCATTGTACATCATCCTTAGTATTTACAGTGGCCAAAATTCCTAAAAATTGTTGGATAACATTATTTCTTGAATGAAACTTTTCCTTGTCTTTGTCCTAATAAATATCATAACCAATTCCATCAAAACATTCTGTATTTGTTCTACCCAAAGAAAAAACTATTCTATTTTTCTCAATTCTCCAAGCCTCTTATGATATTCATTGACTACAAAACTGATAGCTCTTACCCAAACATCAAATTTTGCCAACTCTCAATCTTCATATATTTCCATCAAGATCCTATAATATTGATTTCTAATCTTCTTTAAATCCTTTAATGTGTGTTTCCATATTTATCAATGATTTTCAATTGCACACTCTCCATCAAATAAGTTCAGAATCTGAGCCAACTCTATGAAAATGATTTTACAATGCCTCAAAATGAGCTGAATGGTCTCTTTACCAAATCCCTCTAACTCTACTTTATATTTTGCACATGCATTTGAAAAATAATAAGGAATCTATGATGCCTCTAGGACCACTTTTTGGTGTTCAAAATGACGCTTATGCTCCTAGGCTACCAATATACCCTCAGATAGATTTTAGGAATGGTTAGCTCCAAAATGTATAGGGATCTTAGGGTAACTGGACCAACTGTAGGGACAAGACTGCCCTCTTTTTCTTTAGGCTCTGCAAAACCAAGGTGGGTGCACCTAACCGAGTGAAAATTATACTTCACACACCAAAGACTAGGTCTAAACAATAGATTGAATAGTAAGAAAGTGCTAAATGCTAACCTCACATTCATTGACTCTCCATTACTATAGGGTAGAGCATTACAACCAAAGACTTAAAGTTTAGGAATGGTTCTTAATTTATGTGTTTGAATCATAACAACCTCAATCAATATATGTTAATAAAGAAGTACTCATCTAGGCCAGTCCCTCATCCATTGGGCATAATCTCTTAGACAAACTATACACACACACACTAGAGTATATCTGAGATTCAAAGCCATAAACACATTTACAATCTCCTTTACTACTTATAGAATATCCTTACATAGACAAGAGATAAATCTATGTCCCATCTAGAGCATTATTTCATCTAATCCTAGATTAGAACTCAAGAATGAAGACACATACATAAATTAATATGCAATGAACTAGAAAGTTCAAAATCTATTTGCGTTGACACAAAGGAGAGAGAAGAATCATGTATCTGCATTAAGTATGAAGAATCCTCAAGTGTATACAATCAGTCCAAGCAAACCATGCTTGAAAATTATAGCTTAGACCTACAACTTTCTTTCTACTGTCAACAAATACTAAAATAAATCATTACAATTCAGATTGAGAAGAGGACTCACAACCAAAAGATTTGAATACCTAACTCCCCCTCCCCTCGAATGATCATAAAAATTTCCTTTATACCAGGATAACAATACAAGCATAATGATCATTCCCAATTCAAAAATTCAAAACCACCTAACACCACTGAGGTGTTAACATAGACACGACCGAGACCAAGCCGAAGCTGGTAAGCTCAAAATAGTTCAATTTCAATAGCTATCTAGTCCTGTACCAGTCCCAAGTACAAAATCATCACAAAACCCTAAGAAATCTAGCCAAAATGACCCCTACAACACATCTTGAGTAGTACCTCATTTACTTTCTCACAGTAAGACATTCCTCTACAACTACCCATGGTAGCCTAAACCACACTACAACAGTTGACAACCATTTTCACCCACTCTAGCCACTCAAAAATTGAATTCTAGTACTTTCTGTTGTTGCAAACCCTCTACAAAAATTTGAATTTGAAAATAAATGGTCACTTTATGGCACCTACCAGATCAGTGGTCCCTATTTAAAATCGATTCAACTTTAAGTCCTAATCGTCAGATCCTTCCTTTTCGCAGGCTTAGTGATTTATCTTTTTAAAAAGAACCTCAGTCACTTTTGGAGAACTGGCAACTGAAGGGTTCCACCAATTTGCAAAACACTTTATACTACCACTAAGAAATTTATCGATTACGCGACCCTCCTCCACCGAATTGCTAGACTCTTTAGAATACCACCAAATCTTCTCATGAATGAGTGAAACCCCTGAAACTTATCATAACCGCTAAACAAAATTATCTGGATGGCCAACAAACTAAGAAACTAACTGGGCCCGCATCTGGAAGATCAATGGCCGTCTCATCTTCGCATAGACCTCCGAGATTCTATCAGAACATACGCCATCCATCGATTAGGAATCTTACCCTACTTGAAAGAAAATTGGCCCCACTGACACAATATAGTCAGCAACACACGGACCAATCAAAACACTCTGAATCAGCTCGACCTGACACCGGGATGATCGCCAAAGATATGTTTGAGACAAATGAGATCAACAACTGGCATAAGATCTCAAGCCTCTGACAGATTCCATGAGAACTTATGCCCATCATTGGATGGATTATGGATGTCAAGACCCTCTGACCCATCAGAAAATTAGGTCCCACTGACACATGCTAAGTTGTTTACCTGTGGACCAATAGCAAAATGCTGACATGGGACACCTAGTAGTTAGGACCCAACGATAACTTTATACTACCTGGAAGATCAGACGGCTGGCACAAGATCTAAAAGGCTCCAAAGATTCTATGCGCTTACACGCCAATCGTCGATCAGGAATCATCTGATTGAGATACCAGGCCCACCGTGCCTTATAGGATATTTCGATGAATGATAGACCACCACGTGAGCCTACCTGGCAGTGGACCCACCTGCATTGAAAGGGTTATGTCATGGAAATGAGTCAATGGCCATCTTAGGTTCGCAAGCCTCTAACACATCTCATGAGAAGATATGCCCTCCGTCAGATGAAGATACTATTAGAGAGGGGCCCAAGGAAATAATGAAGTCGAGAACTTAGGAAAAATTAAAACACAACTTAGGGAAATATTAAAAAACCACTGGGCATGTAGACTTAGGAAAAAATAACCGAGGACATAGGAAAAATTAAAGGGGACCCCGCCGACACATGAAAAACCTAACCACGCACAAGGTATAGTGAATTTTTAAAAGGCACATGCGGATAAAATTTTTAAGTGGGATGAAAAATCAACACCGAAATAGAAAAGGGCTAGTGTATTTTGAATTTTTTAAATGTCCAACGGCTACATTTTGAAAATTAACAAGGGTTTTAAGCCAGAAACCTAGAAAATACTGCACGGACCAGAATAAAAAGGGGTAGAACCATGAAATTTTAACCAGTGTTAACAGTGTCTCATATTAGGGGATGCATGCCTCTTGTAGGCATGGAAAGGATTTAGAATCACTGGGAGAGAAGACCAACTCAAAATTTTGACCTAGAAAAAAAACAAAGACAAACTAAAAATAGGGGAAAACCTAAACTACTATTCATGGAAAAGATACTTCAGGAGAAGTAAAACTTTAGAAATTGTCCATGAACAGGCAATTCCAAAGTACCACCAGTTAAGTCCTTCAAGACATAAGAATCTGTCCCCCATTTGTTTTCAATAAGATAAGGGCCCAACCAAATTGGATCAAATTTTCCATGCTTCCCCTTATCTTCCAACCTAGCATTCCACATCAGGACCAGGTCATCAATCTCAAAACTCCTTTGAGTAGTCCTTCTATCAAATAAGTTCTTACATTGTCTCTACAATGGCTCATTTCTTTCATGTGCATCCCTCCTTACCTCTTCCAATTGGATCGGTTCATCCATTCTCACTCTCATCTCATCATTCAAATCTTCATCATATGCTAGAATAAACCTATACATCTGTAATAAGTTATTCTAAGGCAATCTAGCACTTATTCCATAAACTAGGTCAAATGGGGCACAACCTATGGCTTTCTTTACAATTACTTTGTCAGCCCATAATGCCCACCATAACTTTGAGTCCTAGGATTTCTTATTTCTGTCCAACACCCTCTTGAGAATTTTAATAAGACTTTTATTATTGGATTCAGCCTGGCCATTTCCTTGTGGATGGTATGGGGAAGAAAATGAAATGTGTATCCCATATTGCTGACAAAAATCACTAAACTCCTATGATCTAAAACACATTGCATTATCAATCACAATTGTCTCTGGGAAACCAAATCTAGTGAGGATATTCTGCATCACAAAATCAGTCACAACCCTACTAGTGGCCTTTCTAGTAGGGATAGCTTCAACCCACTTGGTAAAATAGTCTGTTGCCACTAGTATGTAGGAATGTCTACCACTAGACTTGTTTGGAATTTGACCAATGAAATCCATACCCCACTTCTGGAAAGGAGCCTGAACTGCAACAGGTTTGAGTGGCAAATTTCCATTGAATTTCAACTTCCCAGCAAATCTCTGACATGCATCACATTTTCTTACAAACTGATGGGTATCCTTAAAAACTGTAGGCCACCAAAATCTAGACCTAAGGATCTTGTGGGCTGTGGTCTTTTCCATGTAATGTCCTCCACACACACCTTGGTGCATTTCCTTTAATAGAGCCTTAGACCTCTCATGGTCTATGCATTTTAGCAATACTCCTTCATTGTTTCTCCACCATAACTTACCATGTATAATAGCATACCTTGCAGATTGTAACTTGACAGTTCTTCTATTTTCATCCATCTCAAGGGGAAGGACTAATTTCTACAAGTAACCAATGACATCACTGTACCAATCACAATAATCCATATCACAAATATATGGCCTTTGTTCTTCTTCTAACATATTTATATGATTTGCAATTAAATTACTTTGTGCCATCAATTTTGAAAGACCTAAGCCTCTTACCAACTTTTTGATCTAGATATCAATATTAAATTCTTGGATCATGTTGATCCATCTACATCTTCTCCTTGAAACTTCTTGCTGCACCAAAATATCCTTAACTGCAGCACTAGGAACATAAGCAACCACCCTAGCTCCCATTAGGTAACATCTGAAAGCCTTGACTACTTTGACCAAGGCATAAGCCTATTTCTCGGTAATATCATATTTCAATTCTACTGCTTGTAAGGATTTACTAAAAAATGATATGGGTTGTTCATATCCCTCTAAATTCTTTTGCAATAAAATTGTTGCAATTGTATGACAAGAAGCAAAAGAAAAAATCTGCATGGGCTTACCATAATCAGGTGTTCTCAAAACAGGAGCATCCTTGATGGCCTTTTTTATACTTCTAAAAGAGTCATCTACTTCTTCATTCCATTCAATCTTTACCTCTTTTTTCAACATCTTGGAGATAGGGATACTGATTTCTGCAAAATTTGTAACAAATTTCCTTAGGAAATTTACCTGCCCAAAGAAAGATTGTATTCCTTTAACATTTCTAGGTGGTGAGAGCTTATCTATAGCCATAACCCTTTCAGGTTCAATTCTTACCCCATCCTTGGACACAATATGTCCTAAGAGCTTTCTTTCCACAACACCAAAAGAACACTTCTTTGGATTCAAAGAAATCCCATACTCCAAAGCCCTGATAAAAATCCTCTCAAGATGTTCACAATGTTGATCTTCCTTATCTAAATATGCTGTGAGGTCATCCTGATATACCACTAGGAAATTTTTTATGAAGTCTACAAAGGCCACATCCATAGCTCTCTAAAAAGTAGCTCCTGCATTTGTCAGACCAAAAGGCATTCTAACATAAACATATGTTCCCCAAGGGGTAGTGAATGCAGTCTTAAATTGTTTTGATTCCTTGACCATGACCTAATTATATCTAGAGAAACCATCCATCATGGACATTAACTCTGATCTAGTAACCTTTTGCAGCATATTATCCATATTAGGCAAGCCATAATTGTCCTTCAAAGAATTGACATTCAAATTCCTGAAATCAACACATAATCTAATGTCACCATTATTTTTTCTGACTGGAACCAAATTTGATACCCAAGTAGAATGTCTCTCAAGCTTAATAATGCCAGCATCCATCATCTTTTTAAGTTCATCTTGCATTTTTGGTGCCAAAGTAGGGTTCACAAGCCTTAATTTTTGCCTAAAAGGTTTAGTGCCTTCCTTCAATGGTATCTCATGCTAGAATAAATCTTCTCTATAGGCTTTCAAATCATCATAAGACCATGCAAAGATATGTCTGAATCTTTTGAGAAGATCAATCTGATTATTCCTAGTTCTTTGGGATAAACATTTACCTATGTAAACATTTTTGGGCATTTGACTTCTTCCTAAGTTTACTTCCTCCAAATCATTGACCTTATCAACAAATTTAGAAAGACAAGTCCTTTCCTTATTATCAAATGCCCTCTCAAGAGAAACCAATCCCTTTGGGATTCTATTTGACTTTAATTGCAAAACTTCCCTCCCAAGGACATTTTCTTTTCTATCTCTGATGTCAACATAAGTGCTGAAATCCATCTCCTGACCATCAAAATGAGATTTACACTGCAAAAATCTTAATATGTCTTGATCGTCAGAAAATACTTGCCAATTCTCAATATTATCTAGGATAGAAGGCCTGGACTTACACTCAATTTTGGATATCCCTGCAAAGGTAATATCTTCTGGATTTAAAGCTATGTTTGCTAACAAGTCAGCCATCTTGTTTTGGCTTCTATCCACCCAATCAATACCAAAGGCACTGAAACCTTCAATTTCATCCCAAACAACATTTCTATATTGTTTCAGCCTTTGATTCTTTGATGCATACTTTGATCTAATTTGAGAAACTATTAACTCAGAGTCATCAATCACCCTAAGATGTTTGATCCCATGTTTTGATGCTTGTCTCAAACCAATCAGTAGGGCCTCATATTCAACAACATTATTTGTGCAAGGGAAAAAGAGAGTGAAAGAAAATTTAAAAGTCTTACCACTTGGGGATATCAATAGCACTCCTACTCTAGCACCTTCCTTTGAACTTGCTCCATCAAAATACAGGGTCCATAATACATTACCTTCTGCCATGTTACTTTTATCATCAGCCAGAAAGATAGGCTTGACCTTCTTTTGCATCTCTCTCTCCTGAACTTGGAAAGAACCAATGTCAGTGTCCACAAAACAATTCATATTGTCCTCTTCATCCTCCTCAATCATATGTGGAGTTCTAGCTTCCCTTGAAACTTTCACACTTTCACCTTCAATGCTAAAAGTTGCAAAGGACAAGTCACATTGAATACTTCCTCCCATGGAGGAACTCCACTTTCTAGATAACAACATTCCATATTGAGGGGGAATGTCGACTACAAGAACACTCATAGTTAATTGTTTGTCAGGAAATGCAGCTAATTTATAAGGCAAAGCCTTAATGGTACCAATAACTAGCACCTCTCTTGAGTCCATAACTTGGCATCTTCCATGAGGTGTATCAACCTTTAGTCCCAATGACTTCCTGATCTCTATGGGCATGATAGTGTTTGATGCCCCAGAATCAATCATGTAATTCTTCAATAATTTTCCATTTATCATAAGGGATAAGAAAAAAGGATCAACTGTCCCTGATGTAGTATTTACAATGTTTGCATCCAAATACCTCTGAGGAATCTCAGAGACAATTTCTTCATTTTTACTATTAGGTGTGTCATCTAAAGTAGCCACATGCTCGTCACCTCTATTCATTTATTGGACCTTTATGGAAGAGGCACCATTTACCCAATCCAAGGCCTTGAGCTTGTGCTCTTCTATTCTCATCATTTCTAACAATGGAACCTTGACAGTTATTTGTGAAAGCAATTTAGTCATATCAATGGGAACATAAGAATGGTTGCCCATATCTTCCTTAATCTCATAGATACCTTTATCCTCTTTTTGGACAATCAAGTCAGAGTTACTCTTTTGTACAAATTCATCTTCCTTTTGAGGTATGGGCACAGCTACTTCTGATGTCCTTACTTTACCCTTAGGTATTGCAGTAGGTACAATTTTCTTATTTACCTTCACTTGATTAGCAACATCAGCACCCTTACCTTTTCCCTCAGAGTGTTGTGCACTATTTTCTATCTCCTTGATAAACATACCACCTGGTTTACTAGTTGTATTTCCAACTATCTTGTTCCTCAAATTGTAATTGCTTCTAGCTTGAGTGACCATGTCTGTAGTGATTTGAGAAATTTCCTCATCAGATGGTCTCCTTAAAGAAACCTTCTCCTCACATTTTACCACACCACATCCAACATCATCAAACTCTTCATCTTCTTCATCAGATTCAATCTCATCCCCTACATGTGAAGAAGTCATTCCACAACCATTCTTATCATACTGCTCTTCTTGTTCTTGGTTCTCTTGTAAGTTCAAAGCAATAACACAATACTCAGGGTCATGAGGAGACTAATGAGTAGCACACCATGGGATATCATCAGTCATATTAACTGAATTTCTTTGCAAAGGATCAAGAATCCTATCATCAGGCCTATCCCCTTTAACTGGAAAATTGGGCTTGCCATTCTTCCACTGAGTATTGTATGGGTAATTCTACATTCTTGGTTGCCTGCTAAAATTACTTGAAGCTTGTCTATCATTTGTTGCAACCTTATTGTTTCTTTTTTCATCAGGCTTTAGACTCTCTAAAGCACTTAGAATCTACTTTAGATTGTCCTCCTCCTTAGGCTTTAAATTAGCACACCTTCCCATTTCTTTCTTGTTTTGCACTTGAGGCCTATAATCCTCTCTTCTCCCTACTTTTCCTGATATTCTTCTATTACTTTCTATGTTGATGGCCAACTTGTAAGCTTCCCCAAGATTTCTAGGGTTCTTATCCCTTAAGAGGTAACCCATCTTTGCATCAAAATCATTTAAGTATGTCACAAGACACACCCTATCATCTAATCTAATAACTTGCAGTAGCCTATGCATAGCCTTTTGGAATCTTATATTAAATTCAAGGACCTCCTCATTCTGATTTTTCTTTATGTTATTGAATTCATTCAAGATAAAACCCTCATTTGTTTTATCTCCATAATGTTCCTTGAAACAATTCTTGAATTCATTCCAAGATCCTATACTAGCATGGGGCAATCCTCTAAACCAATCCCTAGCATCCTCGGTCAGAGATTGTACAAATAACTTCATTATAACATCATTAGGCTCAACATTATAGTCATCTATTACATCCATAAAATTTTTTAGATGTTCTTCACATGTAATGACATTATTTCTAGTAAACTTAGGGAGTTTCTTTCTAATTTCATCAGGAATAACATTAGGATAACCAGGAATACCAAAAAAAATAAATTGTTTGTACCTCTCATGAATAGGAACTCCATGTGGTGGATCCATTCCTTGAGATGTAGATGTCCTTATGTTTGAACCATCAGGAATTTTAGTAGCACCCGGAATACCATTTGTTTGAGTTGCAAGGTTACCATGATTTCCACCTTGCCCCAAGAAAGAAGCAGCAACATTTGAAGGCCCTGAGGTATGCTTGAGAAAATCAATCTTCTTTCTCATTTCTGCAGCAATAGCCTCCAACTCTACCTTCTCTAGTTCTTTAGCCCACATTTCTTTCTCTTTTCTAGCCTTCTCAAGGTCTGCATCTAATCTCAACCCTTGATCTAATGGGTTTTCAACATGAATCTGTTCACTAATCTGCACTCCAACAGTTTTTTGTTTACCCTTATCTATAGGCCTAGTTATCTCATGTGTTTTATACACAATAGGCTATTCCTCTATTCTTTCAGGCTCTGGGACAAATTTAATTGCCTCCGAATCTAACAACTACCTCTTTAGCTGATCAGCCCTTATCATGGCTTGTCTTACTTTATCTTCTTTATCTTTTTCTCTTTGTTGCCTGATGGCAAGTTGTTCTTGGACCCTTCTTTCCAATTCATAGACCTCTTCAAAGATCTCTTCTGATTCTGGGAGAGTAGTCTTAGACTCATCATCTCCCACTTGAATTTCATCCTCATACTGGTTCAATCCCAAATCAACAGCCTCTTCATATTCTGAATTATTTTCTTCTTGACCAGGCTTGATTTGAGTCCCTTGTCTTGTATCTTTCTTATTTCTCCAAGTATGAGAGACATTTCTTATCTTCTTTCCTCCCCTTGTCTAGCTAGGCCTAGAAGTGCTTGGAATACCTTCTTCCATTATATCTTAAGGATGCTCCTTTCTTCGAGACCTAGTAGCTCTATAACTCATTTTATAAAATAAATCCACTGACTAGCACTACTGCAGAGATGTTTGAGTCACCACCCAAGTATATTGGGAATATTACAATACAAATTCCTCACTTTAAAAAATACCCAAATGAGCTAGATAAGACAAGGGACAAGAATAACCCTATTTCTTCCAATGATGACCCACTGGTTACAATAAACTTGTGTAACATTTCCCTAGTGGAGTCACCATCTTGTTGGTGTTCAAAATGATGCTTATTCTCCTAGGCTACCAATATACCCTCAGATAGATTTTAGGAATGGTTAGCTCCAAAATGTATAGGGATCTTAGGGTAACTGGACCAACTGTAGGGACAAGATTTCCCTCTTCTACTTTAGGCTCTACAAAACCAAGGTGGGTGCACCTAACCTAGTGAAAATTATACTTCACACACCAAGGACTAGGTCTAAACAACAGATTGAATAGTAAGAAAGTGCTAAATGCTAACCTCACATTCATTGACTCTCCATTACTATAGGGTAGAACATTACAACCAAAGACTTAAATTTTAGGAATGGTTCTTAATTTATGTGTTTGAATCATAACAACCTCAATCAATATATGTTAATAAAGAAGTACTCATCTAGGCTAGTGCCTCATCCATTGGGCAAAATCTCTTAGACAAACTATAAAAACACACCAAAGTATATCTGAGATTCAAAGCCATAAACACATTTACAATCTCCTTTACTACTTATAGAATATCCTTACATAGACAAGAGATAAATCTATGTCCCATCTAGAGCATTATTTCATCTAATCCTAGATCAGAACTCAAGAATGAAGACACATACATAAATTAATATGCAATGAACTAGAAAGTTCAAAATCTATCTACGTTGACACAAAGGAGAGAGAAGAATCATGTATCTACATTAAGTATGAAGAATCCTCAAGTGTATACAATCAGTCCAAGCAAACCATGCTTGCAAATTATAGCTTAGACCTGCAACTTTCTTTCTACTATCAACAAATACTAAAACAAATCATTACAATTCAGACTAAGAGGACTCACAACCAAAATATTTGAATACCTAACTCCCCCTCCCCTCGAATGATCATAAAAATTTCCTTTATACTAGGATAACAATACAAGCATAATGATCATTCCCAATTCAAAAATTCAAAACCACCTAACACCACTGAGGTGTTAACATAGACACGACCGGGACCAAGCCGCAGCCGGTAAGCTCAAAATAGTTCAATTTCAACAGCTATCTAGTCCTGTACTGGTCCCTTGCGTACAAAATCATCACAAAACCCCAAGAAATCTAGCCAAAATGACCCTTGCAACACATCTTGAGTACTACCTCATTTACTTTCTCATGGCAAGACATTCCTCTGCAACTACCCATGGTAGCCTGGACCACACTGCAACAATCGACAACCATTTTCACCCACTCTAGCCGCTCAAAAATTGAATTCTGGTACTTTCTGTCATTGCAAACCCTCTGCAAAAATTTGAATTTGAAAATAAATGGTCACTTTATGGTGCCTACAACAAATCAGCGTTCCCTATTTAAAACTAATTCAACTTTAAGTACTCATCGTCAGATCCTTCCTTTTCGCGGGCTTAGTGATTTATCTTTTTAAAAAGAACCTCAGTCACTTTTGGAGAACTGGCAACTGAAGGGTTTCACCAATTCACAAAAGGCTTCATACTACCGCTAAAAAATTTAGTGATTACGTGACCCTCCACCGAATCACTAGACTCTTTAGAATACTGCCAAATCTTCTCACGAATGAGCGAAACCCCTGAAACTTATCGAAACTGCTAAACAAAATTATTTGGACCGCCAACAAACTGAGAAACTAACTGGGCCTAAATCTGGAAGATCAACAACCATCTCATCTTCACATAGACCTCTGAGATTCTATCAGAATATACACCATTCGTCGATTAGGAATCTTACCCTGCTTGAAGGAAAATCGGCCCCACTAACACAATATAGTCAACAACACACGGACCAATCAAAACACTCCGAATCAACTCCACCTAACATCATGATTTTCACCAAAGATACATTTGAGACAAATGAGATCAATGGCTTGCATAAGATCTCAAGCCTCTGACAGATTCCATGAGAACTTACACCTATCGTTGGATGGATTACGGATGTCAGGACCCTCTCACCCATCAGAAAATTAGGTCCCACTAACACATGCTAAGTTGTTTACCCATGGACCAATAGGAAAATGCTGACATGGCACACCTAGTAGTTAGGACCCATCAAGAACTTTATACTACCTGGAAGATCAAACGGCTGGCACAAGATCTAAAAGGCTCCAAAGATTCTATGCACTTACATGCCAACTGTCGATTAGGAATCATCTGATTAAGATACTTGGCCCGTCGTGCCTTATAGGATATTTCAACGAATGATAGACCGCCATGTGAGCCTACTTGGTAGTGGACCCACCTACATTGAAAGGGTTGTGTCATGGAAATGAATCAATGGCCATCTTAAGTTCGCAAGCCTCTAACACATCTCATGAGAAGATACGCCCACCGTCGGATGAAGATACTGTTAGAGAGGGGCCCAAGGAAATAATGAAGTTGAGAACTTAGGAAAAATTAAAACATGACTTAGGGAAATATTAAAACACTTCTGGGCATGCAGACTTAGGAAAAATTAACTGAGGACATAGGAAAAATTAAAGGGGTCCCCGCCGACACATGAAAAACCTAACCGCGCACAAGGTAAAGTGAATTTTTAAAAGGCACATGCAGATAAAAGTTTTAAGTGGGATGAAAAAGCAACACTAAAATAGAAAAGGGCTAGGGTATATTGAATTTTTTGAACATCCAACAGCTACATTTTGAAAATTAACAAGGGTTTTAAGCCAGAAACCTAGAAAATACTATAGAGACCAGAATAAAAAGGAGTAGAACCATGAAATTTTAACCAGTGCTAACACCACTCTTTTTTCAAGAGCCACATGTACTGATTACTTAGGGCTATCTTGTCAATGGGACCAATTATTTGAGAAACACATTCCTTAAGGACTTTATTTTGTTGATGCAAACCCTACATTTTATGGTTTTCCTCGTACATATATTTAAACAACTGACTAACACCTAATGTTGCTAATTATTTTCCACCTTCTATGGTGGGTTCTCCTAATTATACCTCCCCATCACATATTCATCCAGTGTAACCTCTTCTGTATTGAAATTTTGTGGAGGTACTACAACCTATGCCTTCCAACTCCTACTTCTGTATATGCTCACATATTAAATTTATTAATCCTTTCTACTAGGTTCCCCTTGGTTGAATCCTTGACCAATTTATGATAAGTCATCACCCTCTATTGATATGTATGTTCTATTAAGGGGTTATACTTATCTATCCAAGTTGTTTTGGAGATAACTGTGAGTGGTTCATACATAGCCATATTAATCATTGATGACTCAACTTGCATCTCTTCATCTTTCTCTTCTTCTTGCTACATTTCATTTTCTAGAGTTTCCTCTCGATGTTAAGAAGACTAATGGGATGCAATAACATCTCTCTTCTCTTCTCCAGATCTTCTTGTGTTTCTTCCTCTGGTTGAGGTGGAGGCATATATAATTTCTCTTCCTTTTAGTTTCTTATCAACCTATACTGACTCATCGCCTTTAGGTTCCTCAACCTATAAACTAGCATCAATTTCTCCCTCCTCTAATCCTTCTTGGGTGACTATTAATATATCCTTTATCTATCCTTGCTTATCCCCTTTTTTAGTTTCCTCTTGTAGAATCTTTGCAATGGATGGAGGAGCATGGATATTAGTGTGTTTTTATTCCTCCTAGACCTTCTCTAGAAGGGGATCCTTTGATTGGAATGATAGAGGTTCTTGATCATCAATATGAATTAATTATCATGGGTTATCTCCATGTATCCATGAATCTATATCAAGTACATTTTGTGATAACTCTCTAAACCTCAAGATGTTTTCAAAATCTAACACATAGAAATCTTCAAGCCTGATTTGATCTCCAACACCCACATTATGCTCAGTACCTGTCTCTAACTCTAATGTTCTCAACTATGGATTAGTCCTATCTACCTCCTTTGTCTTCTTGTCTTGGGTACCTATGGTAGCCTATCAATTTATCCTTACTAGAGGGACATCATTCTCACTGATTTCCTATTCTTTTTAAAATTCCTCCAAGGTAGGAGAAATTGATAGTTTCTTCCTTATTCTCTTGTATACTTTATTTCTCACTTTTGGAAATGTGTCCTTGGATAGATGAATCTTGAAGGTGAGAAGATTTCATTGTCTCGATGTGGATGGAACCTCATTAGATGTATCTATATTCATTACATGTATCAATACTAGGAGTAAACTGAGTGGGTGGAGTAGGTAGTGGAGAAACATTCCAATTTGGCTCCGTATATACCATGATCCTAGATGTAGGGCCTCTCATTACTATTTTCCTTTCATGACTGGTAACCTTACACAAAGTAGGAGGAGATGTTGGTTTAAATGTAGGAATATTTAGTTTTATTCCTTTCCCCTTGTCTACCTATACTATGGGATCCACCTTGGGATTCATACACTACTACATTTGGGGCCAAATTTCGAAAGAAGTTTCTAACAAGTAACTTTTTCTTACGAATTTGGTGTTTTTTTTTGTAATAAGCCCCAATGATGTCGGTATTCTGATGGGTGTTTAATTGACCATCGAAACTTTGACAGATTTGAGGTATACATTTAAAAAAAAAGTGAAATAGCCTCATCATTTTTATTTTTATTGGAGAGCGGGAGAAAAGGAGCGAAAGCTGAGCATGGGAGAAGGTATGTGATTTCTTCATCTTTTGAGCCTCTAGCATCATATTCGAATGCATTTCATTTTATTGTTGAGGGAGTTGCTCTCTGAAATGACCACATTCTACTGGTGTCATTCCCTAGCCAGTGCTATATCTCTATTATTTGATGTTATTGGTGCTTGTGCTCAAGGATATTGATTCACTGTATTCAAATGTTTGGATTCACGTTTGTTGATATTACTGGCATATATGTTTAATGACACCATTTTATATTTCTATCACTGAAATGACCACATTCTACTAGTGTCGTGCCCTAGCCAGTGCTATATCTCTATTATTTAATGTTATTGGTGCTTGTGCTCAAGGATATCGATTCATTGTATTCAAATGTTTGGATTCACATTTGTTGATATTACTGACATATGTGTTTAATGACACCATTGTATATTGCTATCACTAAAATGACCGCATTCTACTGGTGTCATGCCCTAGCCCGTGCTTTAACTCCATTATTTGATGTTATTGGTGCTTTTGCTCAAGGATATCCATTTTTTTGAAATGTTGACTGTGGTTATCAAATGGACAGCTCATGAGCTTCTAGCTAGGTGCCATTTGTATTGATAGCTTAGGGAATCAAATGTATTGTATCATTGATAGTTGAGACTTTGTAAAAAGGAAATAGGACAAAGAATGATTTTTATTTAGTTTCTCTATTTTGATCCCTAAGTGGCTTATAACCCTAGAGAAGTATATGCAGATTTACGAATCCAGTTGTAGGATACATAGCAGCCGATAATTCACAAGAAATCCATGCATCCAATTTGAATAGCAATTAATACAAAGAACTAGGGTCCTCCAATGGCCCAATCATCTAGACCTTGACTGTCCCCTCAACCAGTGACCCTTCAAAACTGGGTTATCATGCAATCAGTGAGTGATCCTTCATTCTCCTAGTTTGCCCTACATCCAAACATATTGGAAATACACAATACAATGATAACAAGTCTTTCACAATCCCCCTTCCCCCAAGGAACACTATCAACCATCCATTCCACATAGCATTTCACTATTTTATGAGTGGATTTTGCAAGAACAATTAACATTAAACAAGGAGCAAACTCCTCAACACATCTTGGAAACCATTGAATTCAATAATAAATGAAACCTAACACCAACACTATTCCTTTCATAGTTGTAGGATACATAGCAATCAATAATTCACAAGGAATCCATGCATCAAATTTTTATAAGGATATCCTACTAATCAATAGTAATTTTCTTGATATGACCAATGATTATGCATTTTGATGGCAATGTGCTAGTTGAAAAGGATAATATAAATCTAAAACATTTTTTTCTAATTTTCTCAAACTATAAATGTGGTTAAAGGGAAAATATTATGTGGAAAACCCACAAACCAAGCTAGCAAATGATTGTACATCAAATTATTCCTATATTCATTCAAGTATTTCTATGCTTCAGCTACTTGACCTTTGAGCTTCATCTAGAGGAATGTGTAGCTTTAAGATAGAGTTACTTCTTGGGCCTTACAATAGGGTGGAATATGATCAAGATTTGTTTAGGCTATATCTTTCTTAGTCCCATTGTTAGGTTCTTACAATTCATGGTTTGAATCTATTATGGCTGTGTAAGGGATTTGTAGATTCTTTTTCTAACATAATTATTGGACACCATGATTGGAACAACTGGTTGTTGGCTATTGTACACATGAACCATAACTTTCAATGGTTCTTTGTGTTCAAGAATTCGTTGATCAATCTTTGAGATTTATTGTCCCAGCTTTAAAAGAGTGATAAAAGATATAGTGAATGCTATCTTTTCCAAGTGTTTTGTGGGTGCCATTATCTTCTAGGAGTAATTGGTGGAACCAAATTATGTTCTTTGCCTCTAGTAAATATTGCAGACACAATCATCTTCTTGGTGAAGGGTTTCTTCCATCCCCATGAGGCACTATTGCATGGTTTCCATTCCCTTGTAGTATAGTGAACCTAATTTAATACAAGTGTGCACTATTTTGGGATCCATAATTTATGGCCCCTACACTATGGTTGATAGCCTAAGACAGGCCTACCTTTGCATATAATAAGAGGCCAACATGAAACAAACATCTAGAAGTTAGGGGGTTGTTCCTTGTCCATAATTTATTATTTAAGTGCTAAGTGATGATGGGTATATCGTGTAATTCAAACCTAGTGTGTCTCTTTCTTTCTCTCCACATTTCACATTAGGAGTATATGCTGTAAAATACCAATGAAATCAACTATTGGTCGAATCTAATCAAAATTGCAATCTAAAGATTAAAATAGATCTTGAAGAAATGTGGGAACCATTTTTTACAGATATTGTACAAATGAAGAGAATACTCCCAAGAGGAAATGCTTTAGTGTGGAACAATTGAAGGACAATATTTTACTTTTATATGCACATCTGCAATCTTTTTGATATATTTCTAAGATAACAAAACCATAGAAATAATAGCATATAGAAGAAAGTAAATAATAATGATCATATTTTGAGATATTGTGGAAACTTAAAGGAAAGAATGCTTGGTGGGGTTATCATGCAATCAGTGAGTGATCCTTCATTCCCCCCTCTTCCAGTGACCCTTCAAAATTGGGTTATCATGCAATCAGTGAGTGATCATTCATTCTCTTGGTCTGCCCTGCATCCAAACATATTTGAAATACACAATACAATGATAACAAGCCTTTCACAATCCCCCTTCCCTCAAGGAACACTATCAACATCCAGACCTTGACTGTCCCCTCAACCAGTGACCCTTCAAAACTGGGTTATCATGCAATCAGTGAGTGATCCTTCATTCTCCTGGTCTGCCCTACATCCAAACATATTGGAAATACACAATTCAATGATAAAAAGTCTTTTACAATCCCCCTTCCCTCAATGAATTACTATCAACATCTGGACCTTGACTGTCCCCTCAACCATTGACCCTTCAAAACTGGGTTATCATGCAATCAGTGAGTGATCCTTCATTCTCATGGTCTGCCCTGCATCCAAACATATTGGAAATATAAAATACAATGATAACAAGTCTTTCACAATCCCCCTTCTCTCAAGGAGCACTATCAACAAGTGACCCTTCTTCTTATCAGCCATATCTGATGTTTCATTGAAGTCATGACCAAGAATGAAGGTCACCTTACCCATACCATTCATGGATTCTAAAATGTTGTTCCAAACTCCTGAAAAATTTTCTATTGCTTCTTGTTGCTTCTTTAAATACTTCTTCTACCACATTGTCCTCCTACCCCATCTTCTTGATCTTCCTAGCTAAAGCGGATGAATCCACACACAATAACACAAAATGAAGGGTTTTGTACCCTTTAATGAATCTTTGTCACTGGTAATGCATGGACAGTCAAACTGGTAGTCTCCAAAGCATTCAATAAGTGACTATGAATGTTTAAAAGCTTTCCTCTCAACTTCCCCAACCACTCCTAATCGGTTAGAGGGATATTTCTAGAATCTCCACTATTCCTATCCTTACCAACAATTCTTAAACATACTTTATCTAATATGATAATAACATGCTAAACTGAACCAATGGCATGTTCTTTGTGTGGTACAAGGAATATTTGGCTATCAAATCTTCCTTCGTGCAAGCTGAGCGCGAGAGAAGGTATGTGGTTTCTTCATCTTTGATTGGTATCTTTGACGGGCAATGTCTTTCGAGCCTCTAGCATCATATTCAACTCTAAATTTCAAATGCTTTGCATTTTATTTGATCATGAATGCTCACTAAAATGACTGCATTCTACTAGTGTTGTGCCCTAGCCCATGCTTTATCTCCATTATTTGATGTTATTGGTGCTTGTGCTCAAGGATATTGATTCACTATTTTCAAATGTTTGGATTCACATTTGTTGATATTACAATTCATCATATCAAATAAAGTATGTTTAAGAAGTTTTAGTGTCTAAACACTCAACTAATCCCTCTAACTGATTAGGAGTGGTTGGGGAAGTTGAGAGGAAAGTTTTCAAACATTCATATTCACTTATTGAATGCTTTGGAGACTAATGGTTTGACTGTCCATGCATTAATGTTTAGAAGAGATCAATGAAGTATTTAAAGACATTCTTACATGTTTGGAGAGGTTTAAGAGGCACTTATCATGACTATACCCTCACAAACAGTGGCATAGACTAGTTTTACTAAGTTTCCTTTCTCTATTTTGAGGTTTCCTTTCGCTGCCACAGGGGTACAGTCAGAGGGTTCATTGACAAAATGATCCTTTGAATGGTTACTATGAATATGAATGATTTTATATAGCGTATTTCTCATTTTACTTGAAGTTTGGAATAGATTGTGCAAGGGTGAAAGTAGTCTTGATCATTTTGGTCATGACTATTCCTCTACACAGTCAGAAAATGTAACTATCTAATGATTATATGTAATGTTGAATGGATTAAATGATTTATTCTTGGTAGAAGTGAATGGAAGGAATAGTGTTGGTGTTAGGTTTCATTTATTTTTGAATTCAATGGTTTCCAGGATGTGTTGAGGAGTTTTCTCCTTGTTTAATGTTAACTATTCCTACACAATCCACTCATACAATAGTGGAATGCTATGTGATTGACAATTTCATACAACTGGTCCTTTGGCATGTATTAAAAACAATCCAGTCACTTATTGAATGCTTTGGAGACTATTGGTTTGACTGTCCATGCGTTACCAGTGTCTGAGATTCATTAAAGGATACAAAACCCTTCATTTTGGGGTTATTGTGTGTGGATTCAAATGTAGGTTTGATTTGGTTAATGTTTAGAAGAAATAAATAAAGTATTTAAAGATAATCTTACATGTTTGGAGAGGTTTGAGAGGCACTTATCATGAATGTACCCTCACAAATAGCGTCATAAACTGGTTTTACTAAGTTTCCTTTCTCTATTTTGAGGTTTCCTTTCTCTGCCGCAGGGGTACAGTCAAAGGGTTCATTGACAAAATGATCCTTTGAATGGTTACTATGAATATGAATGATTTGATATAGCATATTTCTCATTTTACTTGAAGTTTTCAATAGATTGTGCTTGTACTGGAATTCTTGGTAGAAGTGAATGGAAGGAATAGTGTTGGTGTTAGGTTTCATTATTATTGAATTCAATTGTTTCCAAGATGTGTTGAGGAGTTTGCTCCTAGTTTAATGTCAATTGTTCCTGCACAATCCACTCATACTACAGTGAAATGGTATGTGATTGACAATTTCATAGAACTGGTCCTTTGGCATGTATTAAACAAAATAGAATTTTCAGCATATTATTATAATTCTATTTCTTTGTTGTAAACATGCCATTGGTTCAATTTTGTAAAAGAAAATTTGTGTATAATTTTTTTTTTCTATTTTTTCCATTTGATAACCACAGTCAACATTTCAAAATAGTGAATAACATCAAATAATGGAGATAAAGCATGGGCTAGGGCACAACACTAGTAGATTAAAACCAAACCAATGACATGTTTACAACAAAGAAATAGAATGATAATAATATGTTGAAAATTCTATTCTGTTTAATACACAACAAAGGATCAGTTGTATGAAATTGTGAATCACATAGCATTTCACTATTGTATGAGTGGATTGTCCAAGAACAATTAACATTAAACATAGCCAGTGTTCTCTTTACTTTCTCAAATCTCTACAAGTCAAGAACATTAGAGTTGTATAATACATTGTTAGTATCCTTTTTCCATGGGTCCTAGGTCTTTGGGTCCATGGAAAGGAAATAGATTACAAAATACACTTCAAAACAAAGGAAAAACTTAGCAAATTCAGTCTAACTCATTGTAGATGAAGGAACAATCATGCTAATAGTTCCTCTAAGTCTTCCAAAACATTTATTGAACTCCCCTAAAGTCCTATTGGATCCCCAAATTGCTTAATCCAATCAACTTACATCAGGATCATGAGAAACTTCAAAGGATTAAAAACATTACTTGGAACAGTCAAATCATTATGCTTTCAAATCAATTACCTATCAACATATCCCTTGTGAGGGAGAGAAGCCAAACACATAAAGAACATGCAAATAAACATGACAGCTGAAAAACTTAAATGGAATACACCAAGAAGTACCAAATGATGAATGCTCAATTGTTGTAATGGCAAAGCATCAGAACCGTCCATTTCTAGAACTTGATTTTATAGTCTAAATGATTTTTCTATAGTCGTAATGATTTTTCCAGAACTTGATTTTGTAGTCTTAATGATTTTTCTATATTACTCTTAATGATTTTTCTAGAACTTGATTTTGTAGTCTTAATGATTTTTCTATAGTCCTAATGATTTTTCTATACTCTTAATGATTTTTATTTCATCCTAATGTTTTTTGCTCTTGATAAATTAGGACTTGAATTTGAATTTTTGTTCACTATTTTATTTCAACTTGATATTTCATTCATTTTTCATATACATAGAGACTACACATGCTGATAAAAAAATGAGCTATTTGATTAAGGTTAACTATTCATGATTGTAAATAGTCAATATTTCTAATGGTACTCCTTGGTGTATTTCATTTTAAAATAATCATGTTTCTATGGATATGATAAATGTCCCTTTGTGTTGAGAAAATTACAGTTGAAAAAATGGTTGCAAACAAATCATCCTTCTTCCACCAACATTCTAGTCAATGTACAAGTAATGAGTCATTCCATTCAAGAAAGACCATGTCTGACATTATCAACACAGAACAAAATAAGGAGTATACATAATTTAGTGATTATATCTTCCATTTGGGCCACTTCATATGCATAGGTGATGCACATGCATATTTTCCTGAGTGCTATTGGGAGCTTACCCAACAACACATGTACTATTGTGAAAATCACCACAAATCTATTTGCTACTGGGTCTACCATATACCTTCTATGATCAACTCTAATATGCATAGGTGATGAACATTTAGATTTGCCTAAGTAGTACTTTGAGTAGTCCTCCTACACATGTACTATTGTGAAAATCATCACAAGTCCATTTGTTGGAGGGCTACTCAAAGTATACATGTTTAGAGGTCTGAAGGAAACAAGAGAATTTGAAGAGTCATGAGTCTTAAGATTGTACTTAATATAGCCAAGCTTCATTCAATGGTACATTCAAACATGAAACAAACCATTCTTAAACCAGATTAAACTAGTAAACCAAAGGACATACTGATTATACGTAAACTAGTAAACCAAAGGACATGCTTTTACTACTAAGTCTCTATTTTTTGGGCATACTGATTATAAGTACTTGACATATATCACAAATGTTTCTAATTAAGTTTGTTGGGATGATTACACCTATCCTAAAAAAAGACTGTCAAATCATTATGCTTTCAAATCAATTACCTATCGACGCATCCCTTGCGAGGGAGAGAAGCCAAACACATAAAGAACATGCACATAAACACGACAACTGAAAAACTTAAATGGAATACACCAAGAAGTACCAAATGATGAATGCTCAATTGTTGTAATGGAAAAGCAATATCAGAACTGTCCATTTATAGAACTTGATTTTTCTATAGTCCTAATGATTTTTCTTATTTCTTGTCTGTGCTTGGTGATAGGATTTTGAACATTGTTGACATACTTAAATGGAATACACAATACCAAATGATGGATGCTCAATTGTTGTAATGGCAAAGCATCAGAACCATCCATTTCTAAAATTTGATTTTGTATAGTCTTAATTATTGATATATAGGCTAGATGACTCTTGTCAATGTGTCAAACTGTCGATGTGGTGGTGGGAAGTGTGTGTTGAAGACTTCACGGACACCGAACAACCTTGGACGACAATTTTGGTGCTGCCCAAATAGAAAAAAGGTTGCTGATGTGTATATATTTAATGTTTCTAATGTAAATACTATTCATTATAATATAAGAACTAATGTAGACTAGGTATCACAAGGAAATAATGGCTTCTGATACTTTAGTTGGGTCGATGACAACTCATCTGCATCTATCCACCCATCTCCACTTATCCACAATGAAGGATTTGAGTGCAAAATGTGTCAGGCTAGGTAAAATTTCAAAATTATATTTTTATGATGCCTTCTCTGTATTGTAATCGCATATCTTTGTTGTGACCATATGCAGAGATGAACTCAGGAATTAGTTAGTTTAGTATTTTCATATTGTAACTAATATTTTAATATAGATATGACGTAACTTCTCTTTGCCTCAAGTGCGCATATATATGGTTTACATCTTTTTCTAGAATAATTCTTCATGTTTATGGCTCAAGTGAGCCCCAATCTACTATCAATCACATGATTTAACATATAGTGTTTTCTTGGTTGTTCCATTTTTTCCTTGACCTTGACTATGGATTGAATATCATTTTCAAGCTTGAGCATGGCTTCGTACCACACACCATCCATAGCTTTCTATGCAACACTTATTTACAAACGTAAATAATGCATTGAACGTAATCTATGAATGTTGCATGTATGAAGTCTTGCTGAAGTTTGAGCATCCTCCCTTTATTCCAGTGAGGGATTGGAATGAGTTTATTTTGGATGCAAAGGAGAAAGGGGATACTCAAAGATGAATGACACAAGAAAATGGGAGAATGTATAAACATTTTAATAGATTTTTATTATTAAATAATGAAATTTGCATATACTAGTGTTCTAAGCATCCTCATTACATGATTTAAGGTCTTAGTCCATAGACAAATTAAATTAGACTTACTATCCAAAATACATAAAAAACATTCACATAAACATGACAACTGAGAAACATAAATGTAGATCTCACAATAGCTGAGAAACATAATTGTAGGCATCATAGTCACAATATTTTGGAGACAACATAATTGAGTTGTGTACCCAATTAGTGTAGAGCAACTTTTGCACCCCCAATTCCAAGTTCAATACATCTATTGGAGGACCTTGTATTCATGAGCAACAAATGTAGTCAACTTGGAATCCGAGGTGCAGGAGTTTCTCTCTACCATCTAGGTATACAACTCAATTACGTTGTCTCCAAAAAATTGTGACCACAATGCCTACAATTATGTTTCTTAGCTGTTGTGTCCTAGGACCCCTTATGACCCTTTACGACCATTTACGATCCCTAAGAATACATCTTAGAGGTCTTAAAATGTCGTAAAGGGTCATAATAGGCTCCTAGGAGGGGCCAAATGAGCTTCCACCTTCACGTGGTTGGTCCTGTTAAGTAGAGAATGTTTAACTATTCTCAAAACAAAGAGAAGCTCAATAATTTAAGGTCTCAGTCCATTGAGATGTTGAAAAAATGATAGGAATCAATGATGGAGAGTTTTTAGATTCTGAGAAGATGTATATGGAGTGGCGGCCAGATTGAGTACCAGTGCAGAGTGTTAATAATTATAGCCTTTTGGCCAAGATCAAACTGATCAAATAAATACCCTTGTGTGATTTATAATAATAAGGAGATTATTATTTCATTTATATATATGTGTTGGTTGAATTAGTTAAGGGCCCAAGGTCGGCCTCTTGGCTTTAACATTAAATATATTTAATAAGACCAGGTCGGCCCTCTTGAAGATAATTTAATTCATATATATATATATATATATATATATATATATATATATATATATATATATATATATATATATGGTGTTGGATTCTAGGGAGAGAAGCACCAAAAACATAATGTGCTTCCCTCCCCCCAAACCTTGATTCTCTGCCTTAAGAAAAGTTAGATCAGCATATATTGGTGTGAAAGATAAGCAACTTCGGCTAATAGATAAGAACAAGTCTGAGCATGAATAAAGATCAAATTATGATCTGATCCATACAACCAAAAATTATTGGCAATGTTAACTATGAGTTGATTAGGACTAGAAGCCTCTATTAGGACTGGACTCTTCCTCAATACACTAACACTAAGGTACTAATCAGGTTCTCCTCAACACCTTTGTTAGTATAGTTTGGAGGCATATAGATTGGAGTATACTTGGTTGATATCCAAGTATCTTCTATCCCTTCTTGTTTACTTTATTCTATGTTTAGCTATGTTAGATCTCTATAGGTTTTTCATTCTGGAGTAGAATCTGAAATATATCAACAAGAGATGATGATTCAGTAACCTACATCTAGAAAACCTTCACAATTATCCCTTCTTTGGCCTCCACTTTTTCTTCTTCTCAAAAATGGTTATCTAGAAACTTTGGAGCCTGCCGATTCTTGCCATACACAACCTATGTGTGTTGATGACAATGAGGATGTGCATCATAGTAATACAAGTAAACATCTTAAATTGATTGGTGTAGTAATACAAATTTAATTGCAATTGGTGTATGGATTAATGTAACAATTTGTATTGCAGCTGTAGAGAGTGTAGAGGCCATTGTTAATGAGCAGGTTGAGGTTGAGGCCGAGGCCAGACAAACTAACCTTGATGTTGATGATGTGACTAGATCAGGTAAAGAGCTATACGATTATGAATGCTTTCAATTCCTTTATTACCAAGGAATCATTGCTCACCATTAATGAATATACATGAACACTTACACCATGAAGAAGACAAATGATTAAACAGAAAGAGAGGACCAACTGAACCATCTTGTGGTCAGTCTATATTACATTGAGAAACAACATCAAGACTTGAGAATCAAAAAAATCAAAAGTTTCTTCAAGACCATGAATGATCAACAACATTCCATCAGAAAATAAAACACTAATCTATGTTATCATTAAGCCATAAAATATGTCTTTAAAGTTTAGAAGCATCACAAAAACTTTCAAGAAACATAGTACTATATCCAAAATATGTCTTTAAAGTTTATTTCTAATGATTATGATGATGTTGATGTTGATGTCTATAATTTATTTCACTTACTGATGCTTGCCTAGATTGAATTTTGAATTGCTAGGTTGGAGAATGCTTTCAAAGTTTATGGTTTGTTCCACATGATACTCTTAGTTACAGCTCAAATGCAACTCAACATATTTTTGATGCTGGGCAACCCACTACAAAAACTCATCCCCAGGTGAAATTTAATGTTGTGAATCTTGGCATTGTTAATGTTATTACTTTTCCTCACATTTCATATTTGTGAAAATGTTTCTTGGCACTATCTTCTTTTTCAATTCCTATATTTGCAGCTTTTTAGATCATTAACTTAAGCATTACATGTCTTTGTTCAAAGTTTATTCTAACACTATATTATATCTTATTCTTATTACAATGTTCTTTGTTGTGGGGTAGGAGGTCAATCTTCATTGTCTTCATTGTGGGGGACAGTGAAGATTTCTCTAACAAATAGTAGGTCTTCTTTAGTATCTTATAATAACATGCTAAACTGATAAAGGTGTTATGGGCATTTAATCTACAATTACTAATAGATTAAGCATATTATTACTATGCTTAATGTTCCATTTAAATGCATTTAACACAAAAAACAAATTTACAAAACTGAACCAATGGCATGTTTACAACAAAGATGTGTTGAGGAGTTTGCTCCTTGTTTAATGTTAAATGTTCCTGCACAATCCACTCATACAACAGTGAAATGCTATGTGGAAGGGATGGTTGATAGTGTCCCTTGAGGGAAGGGGGATTGTGAAAGACTTGTTATCATTGTATTGTGTATTTCCAATTTGTTTGGATGCAGGGCAGACCAAGAGAATGAAGGATCATTCACTGATTGCATGATAACCCAGTTTTGAAGGGTCACTGGTTGAGGGGACAGTCAAGGTATGGATGATTGGGCCATTGGAGGACCCTATTTCTTTGTATTAATTTCTATTCAAATTGGATGCATGGATTTCTTGTGAATTATCGACTGCTATGTATCCTGCAACTGCATGTAATACCTCTCCTATGGTGATACTTAGACTTTGCTAATTTGGACATTTTATTATGATGGTCAGGACTATACATTTACATTTATGTTTTGTGAATGATGATATGATGGATATGCTCATTTATGGTTATCATTTATATGTTTATGAGATTAGAAAACCATCTATTTTTATATGTTTTATGGATCTAACCCAATGATTTGAATCTAACCATTATCATGATGTTTTATGTTTCATGGATATGTGTCTGATGTGTTTTCATGACTCAGGATGAAGTCGTAGTTACTCACTTAGTTGAGGTCCACATGATGTATCAATCCTGGTCATCTGCTTGCATATATCTGTATATATATGTATCTCTTCTTGGTGATGCAGGAATGCAGGTACTGGGTATCATCTCCACCTGGCTTCACAAGTCTGAGCGATCCCTCAAAATCCTTGATCATTGTTGTTGTTAGGGAGATATCACCAGGTTCCACAAGAAGAAACTTCACCTTTGATCCTTTTATCCTTAGGTGAGAATTGCTGAGTCAGTCCCTTGTGTGGATGTATTGTGTGATCTTGTAGTTGTTGGAATTGTGGATCTTGTAGCTAGTTCTTGTCTTCATGGTATATTGATGTGAATCATTCTTCATTGAAGGTATGATTTAGCAATTTATCTTTAGTAGTAGCTACTATTATACTAGCATATCTCGTTAGGAACGAGTCGGTATGTGATTTAAATCATGTGATTTTAATACCTATAATAATGAATAATTTTATGGTATTATTTTATAATACTCATAATAACAAAATGACTATGACAATAGTAATAATAAAATATTTTAAATAAATATTGGAAAAATCTAACTTATGTTAGTAGCTACCTGATATATATTTTAGAATGTGGATTAGTGTATGGATAAATAATATATTTTATAATAATGTCATTTTAATATTTAATATTAATAATAATGTGTCTTATTTATGGTATATGTACCATAAGCATATGGGTGCACACATATGCCTATGAATACATATATTAATATATATTATTACATAATAAATTAATTATTTGTGTGAAGGAAAGTATTCTTATGTTATTTTTATAAGTGGTAAATAGGATTGGTAAATTTTATTACCATAGTTAAATAAGTTAGTAAATTAATTTTGAGATTATATTATTTATTTTAACTCCCTTAAATTTAGGGAACATGGATTATAGTTTTATTTTAAGATTATTCTCCCTTTACGGGAACAGTTTTTTTTGCAAACCATCTCATTAACTTTTAACGAGTAGATAGTTGAGATGGTTGCATCGGTTGGATTACCTGTGCAACCACCTCCTCCATTCTATATACTAGAAATATTTCCTTTGTGGAAGGGTGTTGAATAGAGTTCATTTTTGAGAGGAAATTTGGAGGAGAGGCTTTATCTTGATAGGATATTCTATAGTTTAGAGAAGAGAAAGAATTGATTTTTCTCTGAGAAGGAGTTGGAGCTTGCCTGTAGGAGGAATTTGAAAGAGTGTTGGAAGGGGTTCAGAAGCTTGATTTCTCCTTCACCAATCGATCTTCACAGGACTCCACGTTGGAATCCATCCTGGAAAATAAATCCTTTTTTTTACAGTATGAGTGTTGTTTGTATATTTGTTTGAACATTGTTGTATTTCGTATTATTATTGCAGAATGTTGTGCACTATTGAATTATTATGACACTGTGTATTATTATTACAGAATGTATGATATTATTGGTGATCATGTATATATATTATTGTATTATGTTGCTAGCTATCTATGCATTATTCAAAGGCTATATTATTGTATTGCGTATGCTATATTAATGTATTATTCTGTCAAAATAATATAGGTTTCAATAAAATTATTGAGTTCTTTTCTTTTTATAAGAATAAAATAAATTTTTTATATAGTATAAAGTTATGCTTAAATAATTATATCAGTATAAATAAAGTTATACCTCAAAAAAAAAAAAAAAAAGAAAAGAAAATTTAATATTAAACAAAACAAAAGTGTAAAGTTTTGGGAAGTAGGGGCCACCACCTTCCCCACTCCCCATACGACACCTAACTGTAGCAGTGGCAGGCACTGCTATGGTAGTACCTGACTACTACGGTATCAGGTACTACAGTAACAGTACTCTGCTATGGGCCGCGAGATAGGAAAGCACGCAGGGTGCTAAGTCAATGGGGTGCAGGGCCCGCAGGGTCCCCCCCATAAAGCCACTTTTAATTTCTTTTTTTATGTGGTAGTTGTTATTTTTGTTTTAAATTTTAATTAATATTTAATTTTAAATTGTTATTGAATTTAGTTGTTGAATAATAGGAATCCATAGTGTAGTTTAGTTTATAAACATTTGATGTATAAATTAAAACTATATTTGTTTATTTAAGTTTTAGAATTCCAACATGTGGATTTTTAATAGTATTCACTTTATACAAGTATAACATTTAAGTATAAGTTTATACTTTAAGTTATACTTGTATAAAAGGATTAGGTACCCTTCGGATTGATTGGAATAGGTTTCAATTTCCTAGGAGTTAAGTTGTAACTTCTAAAATTTTAGATTTTAATAAAAATCAGACTTAGGTTGAAATTGATGGGACATTATCTTTAGCATATGGAATTTTTATGTAAACCTTAAACATGTTTAGTGGAGGTTATATCTAGTGCATTTAGATGCCTTAATAGGGTTAGGATGTGTGTAGGAAACAGTGTAGGGTTTAGAGTTGTCTAAAAGGATCAGGACATTCTAAACATCCTTAAATGTTCCTAATTTCCCTAAACGTTCATAATCTATCTTATTATTTTCTATTCCTTTTAGGAGTTCCCAATGTGTTTATAATGTGTGTTTACTCCATGTATGATGTGATTGTGATATGTGGGTTAAGGGTAGAAAACCTAACGACACCTAGTGAGTGGCGCTCAGTGCGGGGCCGGGGCC
The DNA here is from genome assembly GCA_027943335.1 of Chamaecyparis obtusa. Classification (NCBI taxonomy): domain Eukaryota; kingdom Viridiplantae; phylum Streptophyta; class Pinopsida; order Cupressales; family Cupressaceae; genus Chamaecyparis; species Chamaecyparis obtusa. Next base: position 414,153 of record BSBK01000970.1, read on the forward strand.
CTAAGTGGCTAGAACCAGGATAACTAATTGAAGAGTTATTTAACAAGTGAAAACTTAATTAAACTTATGGGAATGGGTTCAAACATTAAAAAGATTAAATGAGCCTCACCCATGCCATTAGTGCTAGTAAAGGCTATGGATGGGAGTGGGAGAAGGTACTTATGTGTAGGTACGATCGAATGGCACTTGTCAGTATGAAAGGCATTCGATCCCGCATGTGCCTACTTGGGGGCCGGGGCCCGAAGTGGCTAGTACCAGGACAACCCAAGGAGTGAGGGCTATGTAATGACACTCACTTAGGTTGTTGCTTAGAGTTTCTACCAAGCCTTAGAACCTATTTGGGGAAAGATTTATACTTTGACCTTCTTTTCATTTGCTATTTGGGAAAGGTAACCCGACCCTAGGTTTGGCCTAGCTATTCCTTCTTGTGGACCTTGGTGTTTATCTCCTAGCATGGGGGAGTGGGCCTTTTGGTACCCACATGGTTGGATGGTAAATCTTTTTATCAAGGTATCTTTTGTGGATGCAGTGTTTGAAGATCCATGCTTGCTTAAGTACTAGTTTGAAGAATGAAGACTTTGTAGTTATATTTCATGATGTAAAATTATTGTTACCTCCCAAGAGGAGATGAATGTAATGTAATCATTGATGCAATTCAAAATGATGTATATGGAATGGGTAGATTTAGAAAAAAGAGAAAGGGAGATGTGAACTTTATGTATATGATCTATGTTGAAGGATTTTGTAACATTTCAAGTATGTTAGTATGTTTCTTATTATTGATTAAGTGAAAAATGCTATTGAAGAACAAATGTATTAATTGCAATGTATCAAATGATTTAGATGATTCTATTTGATTTAAAGGTTATATTGTTCATAAAGAATACTTAGGAATATAGATGGTTTTAAATGGAAAGTTGAAATGAAAATGTTTTGTATTTGTTAAAGATATGATGTAGTTTGCCTTGAGAAATAAATCTTGTTGTTAGTTTACTTAATGGATTTGAATGAATCATGCATTTAAATGAAAAGGGAACCTTGGGAGGAATCTAAGTTTAAGTTTGGTTCACATAATTCTTTTAAAAGTTCAAAAATTTTCATAAATTATTACTTAGGTTTTCTTTAACAAAGAGAATCTTTGTTCTCTTCCCCAATTCCCTTGCAGGGCATGACACTGCATTTGTAAATCTGCATATACTTCTCTAGGGTTGTAAGCCACTTAGAGATCAAAATAGAGAAACTAAATCATAATCGTTCTTTGTCCTATTTCCTTTTAAAAAATTCTCAACTATCAATGATACAATACATTTGATGCCCTAAGCTATCAATACAAATGACACCTAGCTAGAAGCTCACGGGCTGTCCATTTGATAACCACAGTTAACATTTCAAAAAAATGGATATCCTTGAGCACAAGCACCAATAACATCAAATAATGGAGTTAAAGCACGGGCTAGGGCATGACACCAATAGAATGTGGTCATTTCAGTGATAACAATATACAATGGCATCATTAAACATATATGCTAGTAATATCAATAAACGTGAATCCAAACATTTGAAAACCAATGACATGTTTACAACAAAGGTCTAATAGAACTCCCAACAATTCTTAAACATACTTTATCTGATATGATGAATTCTTAAACAATTAAGGTTGGAGTAGACATAGTTGTCACACTTTTTTTTTTCTGTGGTACAAGGAAAATTTGGCTAGGTCAAATCTTCCTTCGTGCTAGTAGTCTATAGAATTAGATCTTTATTAATAATTGATCATATCAGATAACTAGTATGTTTAAGAATTGTTGGGATTGGTCCTTTGGCATGTATTAAACAGAATATATAGAATTTTTAGCATATTATTATCATTCTATTTCTTTGTTGTAAACATGCCATTGGTTCAGTTTTGTAACTTCACTATTGTATGAGTGGATTGTGCATGAACAGTTAACATTAAACAAGGAGAAAACTCCTCAACACATCTTGGAAACTCCATTCACTTCTACCAAGAATAAAGCATTTAATCCATTCAACATTACATATAATCATTAGACAGTTACATTTTCTGACTGTGTAGAGGAACAATCACAACCAAAATGACCAAAACTACTTTCACCCTTGCACAAGCTATTCCAAACTTCAAGTAAAATGAGCAATATGCTATATCAAATCATTCATATTCATAGTAACCATTCAAAGGATCATTTTGTTAATGAACCCTCTGACTATACCCCTACGGCAGAGAAAGGAAACCTCAAAATAAAGAAAAGAAACTTAGTAAAACCAGTCTATGTCATTGTTTGTGAGGGTACAGTCATTATAAGTGCCTCTCAAACCTCTCCAAACATGTAAGATTATCTTTAAATACTTTATTGATCTCTTCTAAACATTAACATTCAAAGCATTCAATAAGTGACTGGATTGTATTTAATACACACCAAAGGACCAATTGTATGAAATTGTCAATCACATAGCATTTCACTGTTGTATGAGTGGATTGTGCAGGAATAGTTAACATTAAACAAGGAGAAAACTCCTCAACACATCTTGGAAACCATTGAATTCAATAATAAATGAAACCTAACACCAAAACTATTCCTTGCATTCACTTCTACCAAGAATAAAGCTTTTAATCCATTCAACATTACATATAATCATTAGACAGTTACATTTCTCGACTGTGTACTAGAGGAACAGTCATGACCAAAATGATCCAAACATTTCAAAATAGTGAATCGATATCCTTGAGCACAAGCACCAATAACATCAAATAATGGAGATAAAGCACGGGCTAGGGCATGACACCAGTAGAATGTGGTCATTTCAGAGAGCATTCATGATGAAATAAAATGCAATGCATTTGAAATTTGTAGTCGAATATGATGCCAGAGGCTCGAAAGATGAAGAAATCACATACGAAGAACATGCCATTTGTTCAGTTTTGTAAATTTGTTTTTTGTGTAATTAGTAATTGGAAGATTAAATGTAGATAATACCTTTATTAGTTTAATTAGCATGTTATTATCATATCAAATAAATTATGTTTAAGAATTGTTGGGACTTGTCCTTTTGCGTGTATTAAACATAATAGAATTTTCAACATATTATTATCAATCTATTTATTTGTTCTAAACATGTCATTGGTTCAGTTTTGTAGATTTTTTTTTGTGTTAAATGCATTTTTCATGAGGAGGGGTCTTGTTCTGAGGAGATTGATGAAGATTTTGCACCTCAAAAACCAATTCATAAGGTACCAATCCATGTTTCCTATTCGCTTATATTTTTGGTTTGGTAAATCTCCTTATAAGTTTCATGTCCTTTCTTTTGATTACTATGGATGAGATATATATGTTACATTTAACATTCAACTTCTTTACATTTTAGAACATGTAGTGTGTTTTTTGAGAATTTTATCAAATCAACTTTTAACATAAACCAAAAACACCAAACTGATATCTTGCCCTTGCAATGTGACAAAATATTTGCATTTGACCAATAACTACAAGCAATTGAATGATAAATCCACATACCTGTATCTTTATAAAATACCTGGAACATCAAAAAGATGGCTAAGTGGCTGCCGCCATGATTTTTATCTACTGAATATGGGAAAAAAAAACACCAAAAAGAATTGAATAGAAAACATGATTGGTCATTTCATAGAGCATTTATGATCAAATAAAATGCAATGCCTTCTCTCGCTCTCAATCAGCTTTCACCCACTCATTTTCTCCCACTCCTTTTCTCTACTATCAAAATAAAAATGATTTGGCCATTTCAAAATAATGAATCGATATCCTTGAGCACAAGCACCAATAACATCAACTATTTTGATCTGTGGGTACCCTAATGTTGGCAAGATTTCTTTTATTAATAAGATTACTCTGCAAGCTTGAAGAAGTGATATATTTTGGCAAATGAAGAGTGGAAAGATGATGATGTTCCTGAGATCATGGATGGACACAATGTTGCAGATAGAATGGGAAGACATCTTTCAAGCTTGGCTCTCGATCCTTCAACAATTGGGGTAGGATCGAGACCCAGGCTAAAAAGATGTCTTCCTTTTTGTTTTGGAATATAGGCTCTGCTGCTGCAACAACGAAAAACTGTGATGTACATATCACAACAACTGAGAAACATAAATGTAGGCATCATGGTCACAATGTTTTGGAGACACAACATAATTGAGTGCTATTCCCAGATGATGCAAAGAAACCACTACTTTGCATCATCTCAAAAAACCACTCAAATATGTTGTGTCTCCAAAAAATTGTGACCATGATGCCTACATTTATGTTTCTTAGCTGTTGTGTCCCCGGACCCCTTATGACCCTTTACAATCCCTAAGAATACATCTTAGAGGTCTTAAAATGTCGTAAAGGGTCATAAGAGGCTCCTAGGAGGGGCTAGGTGAGCTTCCACCTTCATGTGGTTGGCCCTGTTAAGTAGAGAATGTTAAACTATTCTTGAAACAAAGAGAAGCTCAATAATTTAAGGTCTCAGTCCAGGGAGATGTTGAAAAAATGATGAGAATCAATGATGGAGAGTGTTTAGATTATGAGAAGACATATATGGAGTGGAGGCCAGATTGAGTACCAGTGTAAAGATGATGATTTAGTAACCTACATCTATAAAACCTTCACAATTATCCCTTCTTTGGCCTCCACTCATTCCTCTTCTCAAAAATGGTTATCTAGAAACTTTGGATAGTGTTTTCTCATCCATGCACGAAATGTACTAGTGATCATATAAAATTACTTTAGGCCTCTAGTATTGATGAGATGTACAAGTGTAAAATGTTTTTGCGAGACTGTGATTAATTTGTGCAATGTACATAAATGCAAGGTGGTGATTATTCTCGACGATCGACAGGTAGCTAGGACTAAAGATAACACAACTCAAGAGACCATCATAGGTTGTCTCTTTCTTCGGTCTATATTATTGATAGAATGTTTTACCTTTCATTAGCTCATCAAATCTGGGGATTTGAAAGAATTTAATAGAATATTTTCATGACAACGTATATTATTTAAGTTGATGTTGCACAAATTTATCTACTTCATGCACTTGTATACTATGAAGATGGCGATAAAGAAGCATCTCCTCCCATGGCAATGCTTCTTTATCACCATCCTCATAGTTTACAAGTGCACAAAGTAGATAAATTCATGCAATGTCAACTTAAATAAAATACATTGTCATGAAAATATTCTATTAAATTCTTTCAAATCCCCGGATTTGATGAGCTAATGAAAGGTAAAACATTCTATCAATAATATAGACCGAAGAAAGAGACAACTTATGATGGTCTCTTGAGTTGTGTTAACTTTAATGTGCCTATCTGTCAATTTTTTGACACTCTAGCATTAATTATGATGGAAGTGCTATGCATTTGATAGACAAAATGTCAAAAAAAACATAATTTATGACATTTCCTACGACAGTAATGCTATATGTTCGATAGGGTAACCTTTCAGAGAATACTACAGAACTATTGGAATAGCGATAGTTAAAGTGTCATAAATAGAAAATATTTGACAGTACTTTCGACAAAATATTTGACAGTGAGGCCATATCACCGACAGATAGATTTGTCAGAATTTGATGGAAACTATCGGTATTCCAATGGTTCTAATGCAAGAAAGAATATGGTTTTGATAGTCAGTTCCAATAGAGATTGTATATTTCTGATAGGTCTTGTTATTGGAATTATGATGGATGAACTGTAGTAAATGCCATAATGAAGTTGTTGTCATGTTCAAGTTTCTGATGTGACATGGTGTCGGTAAACCAACAGATAGGTCTTCTGTCACAATCTTCTACGCAAAAATGGCGACGGACTTGTTAGTGATTTTTCTTGTATCCCTCAACACTAAAAGAGAAATATGAAAACCAAACCCGGGGATCTTTGTCTAGTAACATAAATCTACTTGTTCATGCAAACTAAGGGGCAAGAAAAGACTAATTAATGAGGATTTGATCCTCCTTCTACTTCAAGTTCCACACACTCAGGCGGGTGCACCTAAAACATGATAAGATCTGCATACATATAACTTACTAGCTAAGACTCTTTATACAGATGTGAAAATTAGTGGAGAGCTCTCAGACTTATAAAACATGGGAGTTCAACTCAACCAGTCTTATACAGGGTCCCATCTGTATGATCCGCTAAGAACTAGGAAAATGGAAAATGTGACAATAAGGATAAGCTCCTTCTTCTCTTCGAGCTTTGAACTCGGGCAGGTTAACCCATGGATTCATTTCTTCAAAGAATCACTAACAATACTTGTATTCAGGGAACACAACACATAAACATGAATGCTTTTGAAACATGAAATTAAAGATGGAAATGATTTAAAGATCTGATGATGAAAACTGCAAAGCAAACCAGGATCAGTGCCTTGTTCATTGGGCAACAGAGTCATACAAACATACATTCCTAGAAAACCATAACTCCAACTCAAAAACCTGAATGGGATGCCTTACAAACCATTCTTTTCACTCCAGTTCCTGGACATCAAATTCGTATACAAATCTAGAATTCTCAGAACTTGAAATCGAGACTTACTCCCTCCTTGAAAGACACTCGAATTCAAACCTGCAGGTACCTTGTAACTGGTATACCGACATGCCTTACAAATCAATACATAAGAATTCAAATTATGAACACAAAGACATCAAACATAAACTAAATCAGGATTCCTTTATTTTTATTAAAATCATCTGGAACTGTACACTTCTAAAACAAAGAAACCCAGAAAACAAAAATCCAAGTCTGGGAGCTACCCTACAGCATTAATTCCAACATCCTTTACAAAATGAGAGAAAATACAAGATATAGGAGGAAAGGGGAAAGCCAGTTTCCAACAACAGACACCTATCAATTTCCCAAAATATCCCCTTCCTCTACAATTGCCTTTGAACTACAATCCTCTCTTCAACCGAAATGATTCTCTCCAAACCAAAAATATGATTTGATCCTCTCACTTCTTTAACCGAATTTGATCTGAGTTGTTGTTTCTTGTTACTGCTTTCCCTGACATTCTTCTTTCAACAAACTAATCCAAAAAATGGATTCTTTAGCTTCTCCCGATTCCAACGGTATATAACACTTTATATTTCGGACAAAAATTGAGTCCTCAGCATCATTTTCAAATTTCAGCTCCCAAGCAATTGTCACATTTAAATTTTGAATTTTTGACATAGTTTGAACTTTATGAATTTGTTTAAAATCCTTTGCATATAGATTTTAAAAATGGGCGGGTCCCACATGTGCTACATGGCACATTCAGATTGGTCCAACAAATCACCTCCTTGCCACCTCACCATCTAGTTGGATGCCACATTTGACCTTTGCCACTTGGTGATGTTTGGTTGGCTCACATATCCACTTGGGCAACTGAACTGAACCAGACCGCCACCTCACAGGAACACCACATGTCACCTTGTCGCATGATCGCATGGGCCAGAAATGGCCCTTGCGATCATGCGACCATTTGACATGTGTCCACTTCATCCTCGTCACACTCCTGCAAAATGACCTTTTGGGCATGGGCATGGAAACCAAGGCATCTCTAAGAGCTCGCATGAGAAGAGCCTCTAGCACTTCTTCTTATTTCATCTTGTGTGGGTCATTGCTTATAAACACTATAATTTCTCAATCCGGGATCAATGTGGGACAATTTTACTGAGGGTTTTAAAGCCTTCTTCACATTTTCATTCAAAATTTGTGGGGCCCACCGTGCATAGAGACCTCTAGCCAAGGGGCCCACCAAGAGCTCTTGTCTCTTTACTTATTTTACATTGTAAGTGCCTTTGCTTATAAACACAAAAATGAACCCTTACCCAGCCAATGTGGGATAATTTGTCGTGAAGTTTTAATGGGCAGTTTTGACAGTGCCGCGCTCAGTCACCCGTATCTCACGAACTAGGAAGAATTTTCAAAATCACTCTAGTGAGAATCTGGAGAACTAGGTTTGCAACAACATATCCGAAAATGAGCTTGATCCAACGGTTCAATAAAAAGTTATGCCCCCCGCAATATGACTGTGTTTTTCTTTTCTACAAATCCGTGTTTGTAAAATCCATTGATGGCCATTTCTTATATCACTGTGTATGATTCTCTTTCCATTTGTTTACGTTTATTGGAATCCTTCATTTCTTGTTCAAAACACATCATATTGGTTTATTTAAAACCAAATATGTCTTGTACAAATGCAGAACCATTGTAGCTTCTTCAGCCTGCAACCATAAATTTCTTTTGCAATGTGCTTGGGATGTCTTGAAAATCCTCCATATGGCTTTGTACTGGCTTCACTATTTGCTCCCTCTTGTGTTTTAATGCAAGTCAATGTCCTCTTCAAATAAATTTGATGGTGGCCAGTCTTTTAACTTCAACATCTTAGGCTAGCCATTATTTTTTTTTTAATAACAAATTCAAAATACTTTAAAACCATGAGGCATACTTAGCACCACCTTTTAGAAGATATGTCCAAGACTCTAAAAACATAGCAACCTTGGCATTTCAAAAAATATTGCACACTCGATATGACTGAAATAATGTGCCCCACATAGCTGACCAGTAACACTAACTGGCATCCAAGGACGACATTGAACATTGACTAAAGAACCCTTCAAAGATACGCCATCAAAAATACCAGTTCACCTCCACAATGTGTCTACACTCGCAAAAAGAGTTTGCACCAAAAGGCTTGAGCTGAAAGATTTTAACAATCAAACATGGCACCTTGAAAACATTATCTATCCGCACTTGCCAAAATCACACAAGTCAGCTCCGGAACTGGCTTTGAAAACTGACCCATTGAAACTTTTACGAACCAGAATCATAGGAACTGATTCTCCCTCATACAAGAAACATGAATCCATAACTAGCTTCCTTAGAAAATCACATGGTGAAATACATTCAATCAACAAAGTCAGCTTACTAATAAAATTCAGGGCAATAAACAGTGAAAATCACATGAATCTGATTCAGAATTGGCCTGGGAAAGTGGTCAGCTGGATTGGTAGAGACTTGAAAATCATCAAACACTTAGTCTTCCAGGTCTACAATACATAACCACACTCAATTATGATGGGCTTTATACTAGGCGCAAACTAGAAAACCTCAAAGTAGGTCACTTATGAAACTAGACAGTGTGCATTTAGAGAATTTTCACAACTTGCAAACGGAATGAGCTTAGCAATCAAGTCAAACGGGCACATGAGGGGCTGAAAATTGGTGAGATGACTCACTCCCACACCTAAAATATGATGCCACAGCTATAATGTCATGACCAATCATAGGGAAAAATATATTCAAATACAAACAGGGCCTGTTACAGCAAATTGGCACTTAGAGACAAATGCAGATATGAGACAAGTGCTCAAAACAAGACATCACGAAACAACTTGAAACTTAAAATTAACGACCTGAGATGTCTTCAAATGTCAAAACAAGGGAGACGAACACTTGACATGCATGGAGAACCATAAAAATTCATCCGAGAAAATAGGCACAAAAGCACTTATAGGGCTTCAATCTGCAAAATTTTAACATGGTACTTCAAAAACCCTTACTGTGTTTTTAGTCCCAACAGGACTCAGGTGTCAAAATTTTGACAAATGAGCATTACAAATCCAACAAATGGCTGTCAAAATTTGGCCCCAAATGTAGTAGTGATAGGTACTATATCCATCTTTAAAGGTAGATATATCTATTTATTTGTTAATTCCACTATGTACCTTATCCTATGATCGATATCATCATTCCCTAAAGCTATAACTTCAACATTTAAGATAGAATGTACATATATCTTGTCCTCATTGTCCAAAGTATCCAAAAAATATTCTAAATCCTTCTCATAGGTTCACAGAGGAATGTGGATCTTGATGACATCCTAATCCAATTCAAGTGACATTCTACAATAATCCCTAATCCTAACCTTGTATTCATCTATGTAGTTATCCTAGTGATCCTTTAGATGAGGGTTGTGTTTGTAACATGCTCCTTTACTTTTACTGAAGGTTCCAATAGAATCAAACCATCCTTTCATGATTTTGAGCTCGTATAAGGGGTGATTATCCCATTCCAAATAAATGGACTTACATACTTTGATATCTTGAACTATATAGGCTCTAATAGACATCATAAAATCCCAACAATTTTTATGATTCTTTATGATAATCTCGTGTGTGTCAACCATGTTCCTGTTTATTTCCCTCAAAATAATATTATTGGAAGGGTACCTTGGTAGTTCTTTAGGATTAAGCATGCACCCTGCCACTCTAATGTATGAGAAGGGTTGGAACTGAATGTAGCATTTTCTGACTATCATAACCTTTTTTTTTGATGCAAGGGAGGATGGGGAGAGGGGCTAAAGGCACACCCTAACTAGATCCACCTTGCAGAGATCACACGTGGAAGCAAAAAACACACAAGTGAGAGAGAGAATGAAGATATCTTTCATATATTTACTTTGATTGATTCATACATGCTAGGTTGTAAGGCCTTCTCGATTTAGGCCAGATATTACAATTCAACTACAAAATTCCTCCAACATGTGAGGATCTGTAAAAATCTTCAAACTTCTAGCTTCTACCTCCTAATTGAACCGACTCCCTAAAATACAACCAAAGATTACATTATATAGAAGAGGCTACCGAACAAGTAGGCCTAGGTCCACACACTTCCCAATGATAGATACCATCATTAAATCCATGACCATAATTAATTGCACGAGTCAAACTCAACAAGAACTAAAACAAACAAATTGGTAAGAAAGGATAACCAAGCACCAGACAAGCATCACCGAGCGCTAGGGAAATTCATCGAGTGCTAGAGAGATAACTGACCAACCTCGGTAAAAAAAGGAAACCGAGCAACACTGAACCAACTCGGTCAAAGAAGGAATCAAGAAACATAGGAAAAAACAAACATATTTTTGGTGACACAAGATTGTCAAGGACCTAAGATTCTCCTGCGTCAAAAACCTGGGGTTATTTGAAATGATTCTCCAAATCATGAAATAGATATGATCGGAGCTAAATCCAACTTAGATTGTGAAATCCATGAACTGTCTTCAATCGGTCTATTCTTCCACTTTACCAAATATTCCATATACTATTTTCCTCTTGTACTTCTATGAATTCTTTGTTCCAAAATATGCTTAGCTTCTTCTATCTGTTTCTTAGGATAATCATTCGGTACTATCATTTCTTCATCTGATTCATGATACTCATACAAATCAGCAATGTTGAAAATAGGTGATATATCCATGTCATCAGGTAACTCAATCTCATAAGCATTTCCACTGTCAAATCTCTTCAAAATATTACAAGTACCAAACTTCTTCATTTTCAACTTCCCATATGTTCCAACAAGAAATCTGCCTTTCTTCAAGTGGACCATTAATTCATCATCAACAGAAAAAGTTGTATGTCTTCTTGATCTATCAGCTCTGTCTTTGTATTTCTAATTACCTTTCTCCAACTTATGTTTCACATCTTCATGCAATGTCTTCATGTACTCAGCAAACTTTAGTTCTTCATCACTTTGTTAGTACTACTTTAAATTTGGATCCTCATGCTTAAAATTTTGAGAAATCATGGTTTTAAAACCTAGTAGTAGGCATTATGGTGGAAAACCCTAGGTCGACCTGAGCATCATTATGTTTGAGTGTTACTTTTTTCTCATTTACATTCCCAATTGAGCATGTGTAATATTAGACCCTTTTAAAAGGACCACTTTATGTGTTATGTCACTAGGTTGTCGAGTGGGGTCCCCTTTTAAATAAATTCTTTCGAAAACTTAGTTTTCCGATTAATATTTCCAAATGACTAACCTTTTAAAACTTGTAGTTGTCATTAAATCTCAAGCTCCCGGTTGTCAGAATTTTTGACATGCACTTTAGAGACAGGATGACATCTATCCAAGCAGGCCTATCTTCAAAGGTCTGCTATCGATTAAACATCAGGATCAATCAACGATTGTCATTATACCATTGGGTCAAGATGACTTTCCTTTAATCATCACACTTTAGCAATAGGCATCTGATCAAGACCCTTTCTGGCATTGTAGTGTTCTGACAGTTTTTCTTCCATGGCAGTTCTTTAGTTGAAACCTGTCCTGGGTGATGTAATAAAGTGGGGTTGGTTTTCTTAGATAGATAAAGCTCGAATTGATCCTACGATTGTTGTTATACCACTGAGGTAAGATGTGTGATGTTTAAGGCTTGCGGTATAGTGATGACCATTCAATCTTATAATCAAGGTGTGAAATATACAGTGGGTCCTCCAATGCCAAGTCATGTTGACATGCTAGGTTTTGATTGGTCAAAGTAAAGGTGATTTGGCAGCTATCAAAATCTCTAATGTTAAGAAAGAATAGAGTGGGGTCCGCCTACTGGTTTATCCAATGTGGCAATTTTTTGATTAATGAAAGGTTTGAAAAGCTAAGGTGGGGTCATCATTTTGGGAAATGGTAAAGGCATGATAAGTTGGGAAAAGATCTACGGTGGTTGTTACACTACTGAGGAAAAGTGTTCGGATCTTATGCTTGCACTTTAGCGATAGGGTGACACCTGTCCGCTCCGATTAAAGCCTAAAGTTAAGTTATAACTTTTTCCACATGTCTAATGTTGGAAATTTGGCTAATGTGGATGCATAGATTTTGTCATTATGGAAACATATGATCTCTATTGAGAGCGTAGAATCTGGAATGCAAGTATGGCAAGTTGAAGGAAGAAATTGTCTAAGTATGGATACAGTGATCCTGACAGAGCACTCGATGAAGATTTAGTTGGCGACGTCCACTGGAGCAATATTTTTGTTTGTGCAGTTAATTGAAGCTTCTATAGAGTATGAGGATACCCCATCTCAGTGCGCATAAAGTTTGGAGCAGTACGGACAAAGTTATTTGAAGTTTACCGAAGATAGTTTTTGCAGACAGAACAGTTTTGGAGATAGTATTAGCGAAAGAGTTAAGGGATTATTTTTGCTTGTCAAAATAATGACTTAACATTATGAAGGGATGACATCCTAGATGTTTACTCTTGGATAAAGATTTTGGTAGCTGACCATGTAAAGTTATTAGCTCTAATAACTCATATATTAGGCATACTTGAAATGTAATGACAAAAAAGATGATATGTGTAAAAAGAAAGAAAAGATAACTTGCGATAGTTGTATATTGTGATAGCAACAAAGGCTATTGATGAAAAGTTGTAAGCAGTACCATATTATAGTCAGAAACATTTTGTATTACCTGTTTGGGCAGTGAGCTCAGCTGGTGATCAGGTTTTGTAATCTAACTCCTAACAGGGTTAAGGCTTCTAACAAGGCCTAAAGTCCTTTAACCAGGACAGATCTACTATATATTGTAAATTGACTCCTAATAGGGTCCAATATCCCTAATAGGGTACTTTTGATTAGTGATCTTTGTGGGTACCATCCCCACTGGGGTTTTCCCTTGGCCAGGATTTCCTCGAGAACATATCATGTGTTATGAGGTCTTTCTATTTACTGCTATGTTTGTTAATCAGCTTGATAATCTTTGTATGCACTAAAGTAATCTTTTATATCCATAAGTGGGCAAAAGAAAAAGTTTGTGAAATATTGATTCACCCCCCCTCTCAGTATTTCCTATTTCTAACAATTGGTATCAGAGCACAATTACTTGGAGAAGGAACATTCAAGGAAAGCTTAGCAGCTTGAGTAAGATCTCTATGGATATGGATAAACTTCAGAAGAATATTGAAGAAGCTCTTGAACAGATTGATATGCTTACTAATGAAAGAAACTCCTTAAGAAGAAAATATGAAGATGCAAAGAATGCTATTGACAAATTAAAAGGTAAGATTGAAGATCTAAAATCTGAAAAGAAATCTGATATGCTTGTTGAAGATTGTGATGAATTAGAAAAAGAAAATGAGATCCTTAAGCATGAGTTGAAGATAGTAAATCTGAAGCTTAGTATGAAAGATGGAAATTTGAGATCTGATAATGAAAAATTGAAAATTGAGAATGAAGATCTAAGGTCAAGACTTGAAAAGGAAACATCTGAATCTGAAAAAGTAAAAGTGCAGTATGTGGAACTTGAGAAGTATAATAAAATTGTGAAAGGTGAATTAACTCAATCTAAACAACAACTTGAAAGGCTATATTCAAATAGTGATAAGACTGGAAAACAAATTTCTTTTGAAGAACCATTCTTTGATAGGACTGGATTTGGATTTAGTATGTTTAGAACAATCCATGAAAGTAAGAAGCCAGATCTAAAGACATCTGAAAGTGTGGAGGAAATAAAGCTAGATGAGAACACATTGGAAGATCCACCTAAAGAAGAACCACCTAGAGAGAAAGAAGAATCAAAGCAAGAAGAATCAAAATAGGAAGAATCATCTAAAGGAATGCAAAGAGAATTCAAAGGTAGATGTTTTGCTTGTAATACTATTGGGCACATGAAGAGAGATTGCACAGGTAAGCAATTTAAACCTCTTAATGGACATTGTTAGAATTGTCATAGTTTTGGACACAGAGCTAACGAATGTAGAAGACCTAAAGTAATTGTGAATAATTATGATAGAATGATTGGGAATACTAACAATGCAGATAAGAAATCTATTGAAGAAATGAATCAAAGAAAAGTGGTAGTATGTTTTAGATGCAACAAAGTAGGACATATTGCTAGAAATTGCAGGTCATAGATTAACCAGCAAGGATAGAGATTTGGAAACAATGGAATCATTTGTTAGTTATGCAACAAGTTTGGACACTCAGCAAGATTTTGCAGAATGAACAATGGAGGTTATCATCATAACCCTAGCCCTAGGAACAATGCAAGAAGGAATGAAAATGCAGGAAACAAAGAGAAAGGTTGTTGTAGCAATAAAGATGAAGTAAAATTTGATAAAGGCACAGATCAAGGAGGTATAGTCGGCACTGAAAGTAGTCAGGAAGGTAATGTAACTAATGGTAAGGATGAATCTTTACCTGACCCTTCTTTAAGTACTTAAATTATGTAAGTTTTTGTAGTTTAGGACTTAGGATTAGTGTAGATTAGGAATTTGAATGAGTTAAGTTTTGCACAGTTAGATATAGGTTTATTATGTTGTACTAATGCTATGGTTAAGTGTGCAAAAGAAAATATTGTGTTTTGCGAGGTCACAGAAAGTTTTATGGTTGGAGGTTTGCAGAATCAGCTTTTTGAGATTTTAGCGGAAAAATGAATGAATGCGATGTCAGATCAAGTTAATGTGAAGTGTTATAAGGTCAAAATTGAAGTTATCATGATTAAAAAGTGATTGAAAAGAGATTTGAAAGAGGAAAAAGTGAGTTCAGGATAATTTGAAGAAGTTTGGAAGCAGTTTGCAGCGACGATCATACCGAAACCCTAGATTTGCAAAGTTGAGGTATTTTTTGATCTTTAATCAACTGATAAGATGGATATTTCTATGGTTCATAATGTTAAGGATAAGAATAGACCTAAGATTAAGAAAGAACCAGTAGAACCAACTGAAATTGATAACACTCTAGCACTATCATCCATACCAGATGGAGTATTGCACATTGAGAATATTAAAGGATATTTAGGTTGCAAGTTTGAAACTTTGGGAGATGCAGATTTTAGTGATGATTATAGGAAATTGTACAATCAAGACTTGTTAGTTAAACTAGCTTATGGGCACCTAGAGAACAATGAAATTATCAAATATTCCATGAAGTATGAATTTAATGATGAGGAATGTACCAAGATCATTTTAAGTAGAATCCACAATGGGAAATTCTGGATGGAGGATAGAGTTATTGATATAACTGCCAACCTAATTCATGATGTTACTAGATTATCTAAAGTTGGAGAGATTCCACTAAATGAAAAGAACATGAGAAAGATTGTTTTAGACAACACTGGATCTAGTTATAATGGTAGAGGAATTGTGATAAGTAAAATTAAGCAAGATGATGTTAGGTACCTTTGCAAGATCCTAACAACTAAATTCTATGGTAGTTCAAGGGAAAATGACATGGCTGTAGGAATGGTTCATGTAGCTTATCTTATGTGTATTGAGAAGAAACAAGTAGACCTATGTGAAATTTTGAAAATTTAGTTATTTGAGAACTTAGAAAAGATTAAGAAGGCTAAGTACACAGTTTAGGTTTTCATCTTTGATAACCTATCTATTTTTCCATATTTTGAGAAGATTTCCTTACACAGTTGATTGGAGTGACAATGTGAACACAATGGAAAGAATAAACTCAGTCTACATGAAGCACCTTTTTGATAAAGTTAATGATAGTGTGAAGCTTGTATTGAAGACTTTTCAGAATATTGTTAAGAACAAATCAAGGATTCCTCAATCCTTAGTTGAAAAGCATAAAGATGACATTTGTTTTATGGTAGACACTAATTTCACCTACATTGAAGCAGTTGAGCCTAGAATGGAATTCATAGACCCTCTTGGCTATGAAATATCTGAAGCAGAAATAGTAGGATATGTGAATAGATTGTTAAAGTGTGAGTTGGATGGTCATGAAAATAGGTTTGGAACCTATGAAGAGAATTTCAACTCTGCAATAAGTTTGAGAGAGAAGAAGAAATATAGTAAGAGAGTTGAATCTACTATGAAGAAAATACTAAAAGAATCTGGTATGTCAAGTCATGAGTTTGACATAGCTAAGAAGACTGCAGAAGCCTTGAAGAAAAGTGAAAATCTTGTAATTTCGCCTGAGACATCTAGTGAAGATCATGTTGATTGTATTGCAGTAAAGGTAAAATTTGAAGTACCTGAAAAAGATGAAGGAGATAAATCTTTTTCTCCTATTCCTAGCAAAAGAGTAAAAGTGAGTGCAACAGGACCCGGCAAGAGACAAAAAGTAATTGTACCACCTGTACCTAGAAATGTAGCAGTAATTAAAGATGATGATGTAGTTTCAATCAAGAAGAAAACTTGGAAACCAAGAATTGAAAGAGTTAATGAAGATATATTGAAGCATGGAGACTTCACTAAGTTGAATAAATTCTATGATCTATATGGATCATTTGACAGATTGAATTTTGAAAATGCAATGATTACACATATGATTGTGACAGATAAGAAACTTAGCACTATTCATGGTAAGATCCCAGAAGATTTGTATAATAGACTTGTGAATAGAAAATAGAGAGAACAAGAAGAGGACATAAAGATGAGAGAACATGTAATCAGACAGTTCTGTGAAGTTGAGGATGAAGATCATTTGAAGAGATTCTTGAAGTCTCTTGGAACTTTATTGAGAACTAAGAGAAGAACAATCCTTATAATCAGAGGCAAAAAGGAGGAAGTATAGAAAGAGACAGAGCAAGCAGTAATGCAAGTTCTTGTAGATATGGTTGTAGAAAAGCATGTTGAATCAAACCCTCAACAGAAGCAATCAGAGGAACTACATGCAGAGGAAGTTGGTATTGAAGAAGTTCCATCTTCTTCACATAAAGAATCAATGGACATTGAAGGAACCAAAGTGACACTAGAGTCAGATGATGCAGTATTTCATGATCTAGGAAACATTGTTGACAATTTGGCTTTAGAAGAGCAAGAGAAGATTATAGAATCATAAAAGGATACAGAGACAGTGGAAGCACCAGCAGTATCAGAATCAGTTCCAGCAGTACAGATAGTTAAAGGTAAACAAATTTTGACAGAGGTCACTACCCCTAGTGCACCTAACAGTAAGAAGAGACAAATTGGTTCAATTTTCAAAGACCTTGGAAAAGAAGTTGAAGATGATGATCAGCTTGAGTTCATCACATCTCTTGATAAAATTATTGGAAAGAATAAGAAGGTGAAGGACCTTGAAGGAAAAGTTAGAGTTTTGACAGAGAAACTTGAGAGTGTGATCAACACTAAGGTATCTGAATCAGATCCACTTGAGAAAGCTAAAACAGTAATAAACTCTTTTGACTTTGAATTTTCTAACTTAAAGGATATTGCTAGAATAAAAGTTCAGGAAGACTTTG
Source organism: Chamaecyparis obtusa (assembly GCA_027943335.1). Lineage (NCBI taxonomy): Eukaryota > Viridiplantae > Streptophyta > Pinopsida > Cupressales > Cupressaceae > Chamaecyparis > Chamaecyparis obtusa. Next base: position 432,145 of record BSBK01000970.1, read on the forward strand.
AAGCAAAAATGCAACAAAATTTAAGTGTAAATATTCAAAATGATATTGGTAGTTTGGATGTATGCATAAAGAATTTGAGGAAACATTTTGAGACTGGAAAGAGTTTGTATATACAATGCAAAAAATTAGAAATCCTAACAGCTGAAGAAGATAAGAAGATCAGAGAGAAGATAGATGCAATTACAGCTGAAACAAACACCTTATCAAGCCCAAATGTAAAGATAAGTTCTGTAGAGAAGAACATAAGGAAGTTAAATGATGAAATCAGAATGTTAGTAGAGGAGAAGAACAAAAAGATGCTCAGGATTAACATCTTGAGAGACCACATCTCAATCAAGACCTCAATTGTTGAAGACCAAATTGAGCAGTGTCTTTCAGCAAAGACATCTTTTCAGAAGTTTAGCTTCAATTCCCTGCAAGCTTGTCAGACAGTAGCATACGGATTGAGTACTCTACTCAATGTTGTTGAATCCATCAGGAAGGTATGGGAGAAAGATTTTGAATCATGGAAGTCAGAGTTTGGTGACTGTATTGCAAGCCTACTGGCTTTGCAATAGCTGATAACAAGGTATAAAGTTTTTTTTTGAAATTTTTGTACACCCTATCTTTGTCATTGTTGTCAAAGGGGGGGAGATAGCAGAAAATTGAATATATTATGAGGAAGGATACTCATAGGGGGAGCTATTCTATCGAGTACAATATTGTATATGTGTTGTATAACTTTTGGCCACAATTTTGTGTAAATACTTTGAAGTTTTGTTTGCACACTTAGCTAATTTTCCCATATGTTGCCACCAATGACAAAGGGGGAGATTGTTGGCAATTTGGCTAATTTGGATGCATAGATGTTGTCATTATGGAAACATATGATCTCTATTGAGAGTGCAGAATCTGGAATGCAAGTATGGCAAGTTGAAGGAAGAAATTGTCTAAGTATGGATACAGTGATCCTGACAGAGCACCCGATGAAGATTTAGTTGGCGACATTCACTGGAGTAATGTTTTTGTTTGCACAATTAACTAAAGCTTCTATAGAGTATGAGGATACCCCATCTCAGTGTGCATAAAGTTTGGAGTAGTACAGACAAAGTTATTTGAAGTTTACCGAAGATAGTTTTTGTAGACATAACAGTTTTGGAGACAGTATTAGTGAAAGAGTTAAGGGATTATTTTTGCTTGTCAAAATAATGACTTAACATTATGAAGGGATGAAATCCTAGATGTTTACTCTTGGATAAATATTTTGGTAGCTGACCATGTAAAGTTATTAGCTCTAATAACTCATATATTAGGCATACTTGAAATGTAATGACAAAAAAGATGATATATGTAAAAAGAAAGAAAAGATAACTTGTGATAGTTGTATATTATGATAGCAGCAAAGGCTATTGATGCGAAGTTGTAAGTAGTACCATATTATAGTCAGAAACATTTTGTATTACCTGTTTGGGTAGTGAGCTCAGCTGGTGATCAGGTTTTGTAATCTAACTCCTAACGGGGTTAAGGCTTCTAACAAGGCCTAAAGTCTTTTAACTAGGACAGATCTACTATATATTGTAAATTGACTCCTAACAGGGTCCAATATCCCTAACAAGATACTTTTGATTAGTGATCTTTGTGGGTACCATCCCCATCGGGGTTTTCCCTTGGCCATGGTTTCCTCGATAACATATCATGTGTTATGAGTTCTTTCTATTTACTACTATGTTTGTTAATCAGCTTGATAATCTTTGTATGCACTAAAGTAATCTATTATATCCATAAGTGGGCAAAAGAAAAAGTTTGTTAAATACTGATTCACCCCCCCTCTCAGTATTTCCTATTTCTAACATCTAATTTGGACAATTCTCATTGGTTGAGAACTAGTGTAGGGAAATTAACAAAGGGTTATGCAGATGATTTTGTTGGCTATCCGATGTGTCGAAAAGGAAAGAGAATCGATGGTCTGAATTTGAATTTTATTTTGTGACATTTCTCATGTCCTGTGAATGTTGAATCTGCCAGTTCTCAGTAACGGAAAACATAATGAGTTTCATGTGAATGATTTGTAAATGGTTGGCAAAATATTATATACCCTAACTTGATCATTGAAAATCTTACTTCTTTAAAAGTATCTTAGCAAGCGAGACTAGTTTTTCTCTCCAGAGTGATTTCAAGTGAAGCTTTTCAAGGTGTTTGGTAGGCCACATTTCTAACTTAAGCATTGCATAAAATTTTAAGGAGAAAGAAGTGTGAAGAAATTGTCTTTCTTGGTTATCATTGTCCAGTGATATTTGGGGTTCTCTCTAGTAGCTGTGCATTATTTCATAACCCTAGTTAAACATGCCACCTAAGAGGGGATTATCAAGAAAGATAGAGTATAAAGATAGGGGCATTTTTAAAGATTTGATGCAGCTACTCCCACACTCAGAGAATGCACTAGAAAAGGTGAAGGAATTAGTCCCAAGAAACCCTAGGGACTCTATAAATGAAGGGCTCTATGATACAGATCTTTGGATGAGAGATGCTAGAATAGGGAAGGATCACAATGGTTTGATATTTTTTAGGGCAATGTACTCTCAAAGGAATTCTTGTGCCCCCCTCAGTAATATATGGTAGTTTGATATAGGGAAATTAGTTTTCCTTGGAGTGTTCATGGATGTAGACCTCCTTATTCAGATTGCCAAGTGTTATGATGATGTGACTAGATGTGTCAAGGACATAAATGGAAGTGACCTAATAATTATTACAGAAGATGAGATTAGAAAGGTATTTTCATTAAATGATCCTTCTATTGGGCTAGAAAAGATTGATTTTAAGGAATTCAATGAAATATATGAAGCGCAAAAAGATTATTTAAGGGTAGGGCCTTTGAGGGACTTCCTTGATCAAATTGGATCAATGTTTGTGATTAGCCCTAGTACACCTGAGCCTTTCAGGTTGGATTTATTCAGTCTACAGGCATGAGCTATGTACAAGTCTCTAACTTTGATTTTTTGACATGATGAGGCAACCCACATGCCACTTCTGTATATGTTTATGATGGTACAGTCTTTGCACCCACAGTTGGCACTAATTTTTTATTTTGCTTCTCACCTTGCTAATTTAATCCATGATGGATTAATGGGGATAAAGAACATGAAGATAAGTAGGCCTTTCGGGTGGTAATCTATGCGAATGCATATGTTCTTGTACAAGGGTGAACAATTTTTTAGTTCAACAGTTAACATTGTCAAGGAGAAGAATGGAGAAACCCTTCCAATTCAGTTGTGGACAATAGATTTTTCCTGGGACAGGATAGAGGCCAACTTCCTTGTCTTTGATAGAAATTTTGGTTCAAGGCTTAGGGTATTATTATATCTTGAGAGTCCAAGAATCCCAAGTTAATTTTTGATATTGATCAGGCCTAAGGAGTATTTCCAAGATATCACTTTTGTACACAATTATGGTGACATAATATTGTATCCAGTTTCTATAGTCTTTAGAGTATATGGTTGCAAAAGGGTGCCATACGTTTTACCTTACCAAGTTCCATTGAAGTTAGGATATGCAGAGATCTTGAGGCATTTGGTGATCTACAAGAAACAACCCTTGTTGGTAAAGGGAGGGGAACTTTGTTCCCAAATATCACACTTGCACACCAGTATGTGATTACTAAGGGAGGCTGGGTGCATTTGAATCAAGTCTTGTAGCCCTACATGATGGCTATAGTTGTGGCCAGATGTGCAGACAATGAAGGCTTCTTGTCAAGAATGTTTAGAGAGAAGGTAAGGTGTGCTCTTCTTCAGCATCAATTTAATTTTCCTGAAGATATAATAAGGAATGAGTTTGATCTCCAAACTCAAGAGATTAAGAAAGAAAAATGGATAATCTACAAGAAGACTATAGATTTTATTAGAAATTTTCATAAAACTTATGACCCACTAAATAATTTTGAGCCATGGGCTAGGAAGGTAGATGCTCTCATGGAGCATTTTGAGGGAATCATGCAGGCAGTGAATGAGAAGAGGGTTGTAGTGAGCAAGGTAGATCCTGAGAGAGCCAGGAGGATTTTGAGCCAACCTGGGTACATAAAATTGACCCAAAAAGGAGCTTACACTATGCAAGAAAGGAAAGGCTATAGTGTTCTTCTCCCAATTCAACAAAGGGATGAAAATGTTCCATCTTCTTCCAAAGGAAAGAGACCTATATATGATACAGCAGCACAAGGGCCTTCTTCGAAGAGGTAGAGACAAGAAGAATCAAGGCCACAACAAGATGTATATTCTCCTTCTCAATCCCCCTTATATTTAGATGAGCATGGAGTTGCTGAGAAATTGGTACAACTAAGCAATGGGGGAAATATATTTTTTTCTAGTGATGAACTACAAGAAGGAATACTAGAGGCACCTAGGGAGATAGAGATGGATCTTACTATTGCAAAGTTTGAGGGTAAAAAAATTGACACAATTTTGAAATAGGGTAGTGATTCTTTTATTGCCAATGATAAATTTGTGAAGACTAGGGCATTTCTTCAATTTTTGTGGAGAATGAAAATAAACCACTTTAAAGAGATTTGTGAGAAAAAGATGGAGGAATTCCCTAATAAGGATATGATTGAAATTTAAAATGAGACCAAGGGGGAGATGATGTAGCATTTTGAAAAGATCATCCTTGAGGAGGGAAGGGCTATGGTCCACACTACAGGAGTGTTGATTCTTCTTGAGTGGGACATTATAGATGCAATAGTTTTTATCAGGTTATAAGAAGCAAAGTAAAGACCCTTGCTACAACAAAACAAGCACAACAAGCTGCTAGGGGTATTAATTTCTCCAATGATCATGAAGCCTTGGTAATGTGGTCCCTAAATAGGGAAGAAAATAAAGGAAAGAGAGAGGCTCTCTCTTTAGGATATGCTAGAAATTTTCTAGTACAAAGAGTAGGTGAGACTTCAGGTGTTGAAACATTGAACATCATTCTGGAGACAACAAAATTCAATGTTAAAGTGGTAGAAAAAGATGCAAAAGAAAAGGAAGAGTTAATGATTAAGTTTGAAACTATCCTTAAGTCTTACAATGAGCTTAAAATTGACTTAATCTAGAAAGATTAGTTAATTGCAAAGTTGTCTGGACCCCAGGATCACAGGTCACCCCCATTGATGATTTCTAATAAGCCTATAGTAGCCTCTTCATCAAGCCCAATTATTGAGTTTCCACAATCACCACTCCCAGAAATGAATATAGATGCAAGAGTCAGTTGGGAGAAGCATCAATTAACCAAGGAAACCAATAAGTTAAGGGAAATAAGGGTGCAGTCAAAAAAAGAGAAGGATGAACATGTAAAGGCTACATCTCTGGTAAACCATAAGTATGAAGAAAAGATGACAGAAGCAATAATGTAGTTTGCACATGATTTAAAGCCCTCAATTTTCTCTAATCATGTCAGTAGGTTACATATTTTGTTTACAGCTTTGAATAAAGATAAGACTGATTTGACACCAATTTTGAAAAAATGGATTGAGAGATCTTCAAGTGTGAAGTTATTTCATTGGTTGTCTAAAGGCCAAGAAGATCCTGATCCCCTAATTAAGCCAGTACATCAGTCTGTAAAGTAAATTGTTGAGTATAGTATATTTTTTGATATTTTCATAAGGAAATCTAATGTGTTGAGGGAATTAACACATCCTACCTCAGAGATAGTGCCAAGTTTATTCAAGGATTCTGGAGAAGTAAAAGAGTTATATAGGTGGAGAGAGGAGATGGATGCACTTCTGTCAGAAAGAGTGACTAGTGTCTTAAATGACACTTATTCTTTTATCAGAACTATCAAGCTACTGATGACCGCAAAATCAAAGTTTGGTTTTATTCAATGAGAGGTCAATCAGATGGAAAACCAATGGGAATAGTTATCTATCAAGAAAGATGAGTTTGTAAATTTTGAATTCCAGGTGAAGAGGTGTATAATAGGTGGAAGTATCAGTACATACCTCATGCAGAAAAAGTAGATACTCCACCTACTTCTTGAGCCAGACAAAGACTCCAACCTTTTGAGTCCTGAAAGTTGTTGAGATATAAAGAGATATTTATTGCAGGGATGACAATAAAGAACTGGTGATCATATCTACTTGAGGAAACCAAGGAAAGAATTGAAGACATAAAGAAAGGCGGCTATCTGCAAATATCTCTCCATTTTTATTTAAGGCATTTATTGTAAACCCAGTAGGGTTGTTGTAATGCTTTTAGGTTAACATTTTGTAATCCCTAAAGTGATAGGTAGCTTGTTGCATTTACTTGTTTATAAAGGATCTTCCGTGATCATTTTAGGCATTGAGAGTTTAGGTGTTGAGAAGATAGAAATTTTGAAACCCTAATCCTCAGTCGAGGATTGTAATATTTTGTATCTTTTCTTATCAAGCAATAGAGAAGAAGTGTAGGTTGCTACTATTATCTTGCAAGCTTGATGTATAGGACATATTGTATACAAATGATCAAAGATTATACTTAATACAAAGCCCAAGTGTTTTCCTCTCCTTTATGTTCATTCTATGAATCTTTAAGTCTCTCAGAGATTAATATGTATGTATCTTTGCTTTGAGTTCTGATCTAGGGTTGGATTAAAAATTTCTGAAGGTGGGATATGTGTTCATTAGATTTACATAAGGATTATCTGCAAGTAGGAAAGAATTGGGATATTTGTATTTATGTTTAAAGAGCAGTTATTTCAAGGATCTTTGTATTTACTCTATTTTCTAGTAATATTTTCCTAATGGATAAGGCATTGGCCTATACTCTCTTTTCTTTGTTGTATGGGAAATTATTGAAATCATTGTGATCATAAACATATAATCAATACGAATCATTTTACTTTATTTTACTTTCATTATATAGTTGTTCTACCCAATGATGGAGAGACAATGAATAATAGGTTGTTATTTAGTACTTTCTCATCGTTATCTATTGTAAGATCCAGTATTAAGTAAAAAAAAAAGTTATATATATTGGATCAGGTGCACCCACCTTGGTTTTGTAGAGCCAAAAGTGAAGAGGGCAATCTTGTCCCTATAGTTGTTCTAGTTACCTAAAGATTTCTCACATTTGGAACTAACCCCTCAATATCAGTCTTAGGTATATTGGTGTCTCATGGAGTGTAAAATATTTTGAAGAACCAACAAAATGGTGACTCCACTGGGGAGTGTGTAAGATTTATGTAAAATAACGTAGGTGCAAGTTGAGCTAGACTCCTGGCATGCTTAATTTTAAACCAGTGGGTTACTATTGAACACACAATTTTTTCCTTCTAAAAACTGCCTACCCTCTCTTTTTGTTGAAAAACATAGAAAACCCCATTTTTCTTGGGTGGTGACTTTAAGATATCTCTGTAACCAGTGATAAATAAAGTTTTATTTTGTTACAATGAGTTTCAAAAATACAAGTTCCTGGAGAAAGTATCATCTAGAGGAAACCTTAGAAGGCAGGCTTCCAACCACATCTAGACGAGGTCAGATCAGAAGAGAAAAAAGTACCAATGATATATCCTTCACATGGAAGCAGAAGGGAGGTTCAAGACAAGAAATTATTGCTCCTCCTAGTCAAGAGGGAAATGCCTCAGAATATGAAGAGGCTGTTGATCTAGGTCTAAATCAATATGAGGATTATTATTCCCCTACAAAAAGAGAGGGTGAAAAGTTTCCCCATAATAGGAAAATAATCCCTAATAAATGGTATGGAGTAGAGAGGAGGTCTAGAAGTAAGAGCAGAAATAGACAAGATTTTTTCCCTCCTTTCACCCTTGGTTCTTCATTACCTCAAGGCCTCCATGAATCTCAGGATCAATAGGAAGACCCGAAAACACATTAGGTTGAATCTAAAACAACTCTACTTGATTCTGAGGAAATCTTTGAAGAAGTGTATGAATTAGAAAGAAGAATTCATTAGCAAGAAGCTATTCGGAAGAAGAGGGAAAAGGAAAGAGAAGAAAAAATTAGACATGACATGATAAGGGCTGACCAGTTGAGAAGACAACTATTAAATTTAGAAGCCATAAATTATGTTCCCCTTCCTAAACAGACAAACAAACAGCCCATTGTCTGACAAGTGTTTGAGACAAGGAATCCTAGGGATAAAGGAAAGCAAAAAGTGGTGGGCATTTCAATTAATGAGCCTGTAGGCCCTAAATTTCCCATAGATCCAACTTTAAGGTTGGAAGCAAACCTTGAGAAAGCCAAAAGGGAGTAGGAATTGCTAGCCAGAGAATTGGAAAAGGTAGAATTGGAAGCTTCAGCACTAGAGATGAGAAAAAAAGATAGATTTCCTCAAGTGGTCTTCAGGACCCACTAATGTTACCAACTCTGTTATGACACAAGGAGGAAATGTTGCGAATAATGCTAAACAGATGACAAATGTTCCCCACTAGGGGGGCTCAAAATCTTTTCCATGTCAAACACTAATGCATCAACATCTTAGGGTGCTAGTATATCTAATATAGGGCTTATTCGTGAAAGATGTAAACAGTTGGTTTTTGCAGGCATCCCTGGATATCCTAACCCCATCCCTAAAAAAATTAGGAAAAAGCTTCCCAAATTCACTGGAAGTAATGTTGTCACCTGTGAGGAACACTTGAAAAAATTATTGATGTGATTGATGATTACAACATTGTGCTAGATGATGTTATAATGAAACTATTTGTACAATCCCTAATAGAAGATTCAAGAGATTGGTTTAGCGCTTTACCACATGGTAGAATTTTCTCATGGGATCAGCTTAGAGATTGTTTCAAGGAATAGTATGGTGATAAAACAAACAAGGGTTTTATGTTAAATGAATTTAATAACATCAAGAAAAATTTCAATGAGGATGTTGTTGAATTTAATGTTAGATTTCAAAAGGCCATGCATAAACTCTTGCAAGTCATCAGATTGGATGATAGATTATGTCTTGTCACCTATTTAAATGCCATTGATTCTAAAATGGGAAACCTTTTGAGGGACAAGAACCAAAGGAGTCTTGTTGAGGCTTATAAGCTAGCTGTAAACATAGAAAGTAACCACAGGATTTCAGGAAAATTGGGAAGAAGAGAAGATAATAAATCACAATTGTTGAACATGAAAGATCCAAGGAAGCCTATGAGTGTAAAACCAAAATATGATGATAGCTTAAAGAATATCTTGAAGGAAATAAAGGATTTAAGTCTTGGTGAGAATAGAAATAATAAAGTTGCAGGAGGTGACAAGCCTGCCTTTAATAATTTTAACAAGCTGCCAAGAATGCAAAACTATCCATACAATACTCAATGGAAGGATGGGAAACCTATTCTCCTAGAGAGGAAAAATAAACCAAATGATAGAACCCCTGACCCATTACAAAGAAACCTAATGAATATGGTGGAAGATGTCCCATGGTGTATTGTTTGTCAATCACCACATGATCCTAATTATTGTGTCATATCCCAGAGTGTTTCTTCACAAGAGGAACAAGAATGTAATGAGGAATAGCCTTATGATGACCAGGGATGTGGAATGAATTCTTCCCATGTTTGGGATGCGATGGATTCTATTGAAGAAGATGAACATTAGGATATTTTGAATTCTCAAACTAGAAATGAATCATACCATCAACAAGTCTTTTCAGATGAGGATAGTGAGCTTGATAATATTCAATGTAATGTTTTGAAGGATAAAGAGACAGTTGTTTTGAGGAGGCCGTCAAATGAGGAGATTTCCTTGATAATAGATGATATGGTTACTCAAGCTAAAACAAGTTAGAACTTAAGGAATAGAGTAGTTGGTAATCTAAATTAGAAGCCCACTGGTATTTTCATCAAGAAGATAGAAAAAGATGTAAAGACATCCTAGAATAAGCTAAAGGATGTTGATGCTACTAATAAGGTCAAAACAAAGAAAAATGTTAAGCCTAACATTGTCTATAAAGTAAAGTCTAAACCCATAGTTGAGGTTGTTCCAACTTTTTAGAAAGAGGATAAAATCTAGATTGAAGAACCTACAAATACATCCATTCAGAATGTTGATAAAGAAACTGCAAATGTGAAGCAAGATGTGATTGATTCAAAAAAATTTCCAATTGACATGAGCAAGTTGTTGTCATAGATTACTATCAAAGTCCCTTTGCTAGAAATGATGAGGATAGAGGAGCATAAGGAAAAGGCCCTGAACTGGGTGAATGGTTTAGTATCCATATACTCTCAAAAAATACAAAGGATTGAGAAACAAGTAGTAACTTTGAGTGATGAAAATGAAAGTTGTAGTGAGGAAATTGTTTCTAAAATTCCCCAAATTTATTTGGACATGAATGTTATTAGCACCATAGTAGGAACAGTTGATCCTTTCTTCTTAACCTTGTTGATAAATGGAAAATTGTTAAAAAATTGTATGATTGATTCAGGGGTATCAAACAATGTTATTCCCACTGAGGTTATGAAGTCACTAGGGTTAAAGGTAGATAGTCCCCATGGGAGATGTCAAGCAATGGATTCAAGAGAGGTACTAGTTGTGGGTACTATCAGGGCTTTGCCTTATAGATTGGCAGCATACCCTGGCAAACAATTAACCATGAGTGTTCTAGTGGTTGATATCCCTCCTTGGTATAGGATGTTATTGTCAAGAAGGTGGAGTGCTCCTATGGGAGGCAGCATGCATTGTGACTTATTATTTTCTACTTTCAATTTTGAGGAGAAGAATATTAAGATCTCCAGGGAACTTAGAACTCCACATATGATTGAGGAAGAAGAATAAGACACCATGAATTGTTTTCTTGATACTGACATAAATGCTTTCAGAGTCCAAGATAAGGAGATGGAGGAGGATGTTAAAAATACACATAAATCAGACAGCTAGGAGGGATGGACTAACCTTGATAATTTATGGACCATGTTTTTTGATGGGGCTAATTCAAAAGAGGGGTCAGGAGTTGGAATATTGCTTATATCACCGAGTGGTAAAACTTTCAAATTTTCTTTTACTTAGCTATTCTCATGCCCGAATAATGTTGCAGAATATGAGGCCTTGTTGATAGGTCTAAGGTTAGCATCAAGGGATGGTATAAAGTGTTTAAAGGTAGTATGTGACTCTGAGTTGGTTGTCTCTCAAGTTAGATCAAAATATGCTTCAAAGAATAAAAAATTGAAGCAATATAGAAATGTAGTGTGGGATGAAATTGAGAGCTTGAGTGCTTTTAATATTTTTTGGATGGAAAGAAGTCAAAATAGAATGGAAAACTTATTAGCTAATGTAGCTCTTAGACTAGAGGATGTTACATTTGTAGATATATCAAACATAGAAGTTCAGGCTAGGCCTTCCATCCCTGATAATGTAGAAAATTGGCAATTTTTTTCTAATGATCAAGAGATATTAAGATTTTTGCAATGTGAATCTCATTTTGGTGACAAGGAAATGGATTTTAGTGCCTATGTTGATACAATGAATCATAAAGAGGTTATCTTTGGAAAGGAAGTATTACAGTTGAAATCAAATAGGGTTCCTAAGGGATTGGTTGCTTTGGAAAGAGCATTTGATAATAAAGACAAAACCTTTTCTACCAACACTGATAAAGAAAATGATCTTGAGGAAATAAATTTGGGCACAAGGATGGTGCCCAAAAGGGTTTACATAGGTAAGACATTATCCCCTAAAACCAGAAAAAATATGATTGATCTTCTTAGGAAGTTTAGGCATGTTTTTGCTTCATCTTATGAGGACCTCAAGGCTTATAGAGAAGATCTCTTTCAACATGAGATTCCAATGAAGGAGGGTACCAAACCATTTAGACAAAAATTGAGACCTATCAACCCTACCTTGGCACCTAAAATGCAAGAAGAGCTCAAGAAGATGATAGATGCTGGAATAATCAAACCTATTAGACATTCCACTTGGGTTTCAAATTTGGTTCCTGTCAGAAAGAAGAATGTTATCATCAGGATTTGTGTTTATTTTAGGAACCTCAACATAAATTCTTTAAAGGACAATTATGGATTACCTAATATGGAGAACATGTTGCAGAAGGTCACTAGGTTAGAATTGATGTCCATGATGGATGGCTTTTCTAGTTATAATCAAGTTATGGTTAAACAATTAGAACAATTCAAGACTACATTTACAACCCCATGGGGGACATATGTTTATGTGAGAATACATTTTGGATTGATTAGTGTAGGTGCCTCTTTCCAAAGAACTATGGATGTAGCTTTTGCAGATTTTGTTGACAAATTCATGGTGGTATATCAGGATGACCTTATAGCATTTTCAGCCAAAGAGGAACAACATTGCCTACATCTAGAAAGGATCTTCATTAGAGCATTAGAGTATGGAGTTTCTTTGAACCCAAAGAAATGTGCTTTTGGTGTGGTAGAAGGAAAGCTTTTGGGGCATATCATTTCAAAGGATGGTGTAAGAATAGACCATGAGAAGGTGGAAGCTATTGATAGATTGTCTCAACCAAAGAATATCAAAGGAATTTAGTCCTTTTTAGGACTGGTGAATTTCTTGAGAAGATTTATTACTAACTTTGTAGAAATTAGCATTCCAATATAAAGAATGTTGAAGAAAGGAGCCAAAGTTGAATGGAATGCTGAAGCAGTGCAAGCTTTTAATGACATTAAAAGGGCTATTAAGCATGCCCCAATTTTGAAAACACTAGATTATAGAAAACCTTTGCAGATTTTCTCCTTTGCATCTACCCATACTGTTGCAACAGTGCTATTACAGAAAAATGCGGATGGTTTTGAACAACCTATTTCCTTTTTCAGTAAGACCTTGCAACCAGCAGAATTAAATTATGACATTGTTGAAAAAAAAGATTATGCCTTGGTAAAGGCTATCAAAGCATTTAGATTTTATCTGGTTGGAGCCATAGTGGTTGCTTATGTTCCAAGTGTTGCAGGCAAGGATATATTGGTCTAGCAAGAAGTTTCAGGGAGAAGATGTAGGTGGATCAATAGAATTGAGGAGTTTAATATTGAAATTCATATTACAAAGTTGGTAAGAGGGTTGGGCCTAGTAAATTTGATGGCTCAAGGCAACCTAGCTGTAAATCAAATAAATATGTTGGAGGAAGATCAAAAACCTTTTGTTTGCAATATGGATTGTTGTGAATGGTACAAGGATATTGTTAAATACTTACAGAAGATGATTTTACCCCCTGAGTTAGATAATAACAAGAAAAGAACTATTAAGCTTCATTCCATAAGATATATAATTATAAGTGGTGAGTTATGGTGGAGGATTAATGAAGGTGTCTTGCTTAGGTGTGTAGACTAGGACAAAGCCATATTCTTGCTAGATGAAATGCACAATGGGATTTGTGGGGGAAACTATATGGCAAAGACCATAGCTCACAAGATCATTAGATCAAGTTTTTGGTGGCCAAAACTTTTTAAATATACTCACCAGTTTGTAAAAAAATGTGACTAATGTCAAAGGTTTGTAGGAAAGTTAAAATTCAGTGGAAATCTACCCCTCAAGCCTGTTACAGTTCAGGCCCCTTTCCAAAAATGGGGTATGGATTTTATTGGGGAAATTCCTAACAAGTATAGTGGTGGAAATTCTTATATCTTGGTGGCAATGGATTATTTCACCAAGTGGGTTGAAGCAATTCCCTCAAAAAGAGAAACTAGTAAGGTGGTAATAGATTTTGTGATACATAATATCCTTGCAAGATTTGGCTGCCTGGAAACTATAGTAGTTGACAATGCTATGTGTTTTAGGTCAGAGGAATTTGTTGACTTCTATCATAAAAATGACATTAAGATTTCATACTCATCTCCCTACCACCCACAAGGCAATGGTCAGGCCGAGTCCAGTAACAAGAGTCTAATTAAGATATTGAAAAGAGTGTTGGATAAAAATAAAAGAGCCTAGGATTCTAAATTGTTGCAAGCCTTATGGGCTGATAGGGTTACAATAAAGAAAGCAATAGGGTGTGCCCCTTTTGACTTAGTTAATGGAATTAATGCAAGGTTTCCCCAAAATAACTTGCTACAGATGTACCTGTTACCCAAAATTTCCCATCATACAATTTTGGCCACAATTCTATTTTCTCTTGCAAAGTAAATCCATATAGTTTCATTGTTTGCGACCTTGGCCCCATGTTCCTAAATGTGCCATCATGCTCCAGTTTAGATCACATGTGCTAATTCATAAAACCCAGGGAGATATTCAAATTCTAAGATCTACAGGAAATACTTATGTCACAGGGTTCCAAAATTCTTTAAAGCTTAAAAACCCTTGATGTTTTCTATTTTCTCTAATGTCTTTTCGGTTTTAAGTGAAAACCCTAGTTGTTTTTTACCTTGTTCCTTTTCGCATCTACGTGCTTATCTCTGATGTCAACATTTTTCATCTACTATGACTACGTGGGACCCAGCTCTTCTTAGCAGTGCAGTCACTTGATCTCCAGTTTTTTTGATAGTCAACCCTCTATTTTAGCGATTGGGTGACTATGCAGTTGCTTGATCTCTTTTTTCTACTGGTTAAGTTCATTCCATTTAGTGACCCAACATTTTCATAGTCACATGTTTGTGCAACCCTAACAGATGATTAATGTTATGTCTGCTGGTCTTAGTTTTGAGGTGGTTAAAGTGAAATGATCTACGATTGTTGCATGATCGTAAGGAATATTCTTCCCCTTTGCGATCTTGTGACAGTCGTTCGATGGAAAAAGGTGATCTGACAGGTGGGCCCAAGGCTTTCAATGGGATGATAGTGTGAATGTGATCTATGATAGTCGCATGATCGCAAGGAATATTCTTCCCCCTTACGATCATGTGACCACCGTCTGATTTGAGCCGATTGTGTAGTGGGTTCGGGTTGTCAGAAATTGTTGAGGTGTTCATTTCTCATTGGTTTTCGACTAATGATGTGGCCAATGACCTTTCAAAGGGCTTGTGACTATTGTGAAGGATGATCTAGGTTGTCTGATCTACTGAGAGGAATGTGATCGATGGTTGTGTTTTAAACTTGGACCTAGTAGCCATTGGAGCCCAAACTTGAATCCTTCTGTGAGGTTTTCACCAGTGTTTGATCCAATGGGCCATATGCAAGGTTGTGGGTAGCTTGAAATTGATTTTTTAGGATAGTTGCAGGTTGTGAAGATGATGAGGAAGATCTGGGTGGTCGTCACGTGTTGATTTCTTCTTTCTCAGGTACCATATCGGTGTTCTTGCACTGAAGAAGCATTAAAGGGTTGGCACCACCTGCGACCACTTATATTTTTAAATTCAAAATATCTACAAGGATCAAAGTTGAGCATTCATGATAAGCCCGATTCAGTAGAATCAAGGTCATGGCGGTGGCGTAGAGCTTTCAATTTGTAGCGAAGTGGTTAGATCAAGGTGGCTCATCTGCAGGCAGTTGTGTTGGTGGAATTGTGTACAAGGACATATATCTGATTGGCCAAGATATTTTAACAATGCATTTATGATCAGAAATGATAGAATTAGGGTTCTCTATTATTATATGCAAAATTTATGTAATCGTAGTGAGATTTTGGACTCCTACCTGCGTGCAAGGGAGATGTATATAATAGTTTTTAGATCTTTTAGAGCTCAGAGTTTACATTTTGTAAAAAGAGTTTTCTCTTTCTAGGAGTTATCTATGGCATTACTTCTACCCTCTAAATTTTACAGTTTGTGATCTTTCATTGAAATCTCAGACTCAATAGAGGCTATCTATGGCATTTGTTCTGCCCTCTGGTCTTTCCCTTATCTATATTTCTCTTATTGAATATGATATACTGGCCTTGTTAGAGAAATCTTAGAGTTCCAGGGCCCTTCTTTCTTTCAGCTTATATGTGTGCTATTGTGTCTAATCTGATTTGAGTGAGTTTGTGGATATACTTCAGCCCACAATCATTCTGTCTCATTCCTATGCCCTTTTGCTGAAGAGAATGTCTACTTGTAGGTCACAGTTTGTGTCTTTTGTCCAGACCCCTCTGTGAAACACTTATGCAAGCCTATTTAGAAAGATTGTGTTCTACTAGATCTGAGAGCTTTCATGCTGATTTGGTCAGTGTATCATGTTCATTTCATTTCGGTGTATCACCTAGTAGGTAGTTTTCTTTCAATCATTTCCCTTTCAAGCATTCCTTCTATCCCTTTCCCCTCAAAGTTTACTTTCCTATCTAGAAGAAAATTAAGGTGATTATCCAAAAGGAACTAGCCTAGAACCTGGAGGTTTCATCTCAGTTAGAATAGGTCCCACACCTGGAGATGATTCCCATGTTATACTAAGTTATCAAGACCAACAGAGCTTGAAACAAGGGTGCAAACTTAGTGTATAATAGTACCCATTCATACAGGCCTATGATGATGATATGGAAGATGAAATGACTATCAGAATTAATGATCTGATCCAATTGAATGAGGTAATAAGTGAGGTACATACTGGGAATGAAAAAATTTAGGCTCAGTGCAATGTCTTGTATGATAGAAGGACTACTTAGAGAAGTTTTCAAATTGGTGACCTAGTCCTGATGTGGAATGCAAGATTAGAAGGAAGAGGGAAACATGGAAAGTTTGACCCTATATGGTTGGGCCCTTACATCATTGAAGAAAAATGGGGAATAGGCTCATATCTATTGAAAAGTCTGACAAGAGAACTCATGGAATTGCCAGTTCATGGGCAATTTTTAAAGCTTTACTTCTCCTAGGAGGTTTTCTGAGTCTCTGTAAAGTTTTTAGTTTAGGGTTTTTTGTGTATAGTTCCTTGTTTTCAGTTGAAGTTTTGGATTGGTCTGCTCTTACAGGAGATTCTATTTTTCTTGTTGTATCTACAAGAAATACACATCCCCAAGTATGAGCCACTATTAGTACTACTTTGAATTTGGATCCTCATGATTAAAATTTTGAGAAATCATGGTTTTAAAACCTAGTAGTAGGCATTATGGTGGAAAACCCTAGGTCAACCTGAGAATCATTATGTTTGACCATTACTTTTTGCTCCTTTACATTCCCAATTGAGCATGTGCAATATTAGACCCTTTTAAAAGGACCACTTTATGCATTATGTCACTAGGTTGTCGAGCAGGGTCCCCTTTTAAATAAATTCTTTCAAAACCTTAGTTTTCCTATTAATATTTCCAAATGACTAACCTTTTAAAACTTGTGGTTGTCATTAAATCTCAAGCTCTCGGTTGTCATAATTTTTGACATGTGCTTTAGCGACAGGATGACATCTGTCCAAGAGGGACCATCTTCAAAGGTCTGCTATCGATTAAACATCAGGATCAATCAACGGCTATTGTTATACTGTTGGGTCAAGATGATTGTCCTTTAATTGTCACACTTTAGCAACAAGCATCTGATCAAGACCCTTTCTAGCATTCCAGTGTTCTGACAATTTTTCTTCCATGGCAGTTCTTTAGTTGACACCTATCCTAGGTGATGTAATAAAGTGGGGTTGGTATTCTCAAATAGGTAAAGCTCAAATTGATCCTATGGTTGTCATTATACCATTGAGGTAAGATGTGTGATGTTTAAGGTTTGTGGTATAATGATGACCATTCAATATTATAATCAGGGTGTGGACTATACAGTGGGTCCTCCAATGCTAGGTCATGTTGATATGCTAGTTTTTTATTGGTTGAAGTAAAGGTGATCTAGTAGCTATCAGTATCTCTAATGTTAAGAAAGAATAGAGTGGGGTTCGCCTTCTAGTTTGTCCAATGTGGAAATTTTTTGATTAATGAAAGGTTTGAAAAGCTAAGGTGGGTCATCATTTTGGGAAATGGTAAAGGCACGATAAGTTGGGAAAAGATCTACGGTGGTTGTTACACCACTGAGGAAAAGTGTTCAGATCTTATGCTTGCACTTTAGCAACATGGTGACACTTGTCTACTTCAATCAAAGCCTAAAGTTAAGTTATAAATTTTTCCACTTGTCTAATTTGGACTATTCTCATTGGTTGAGAACTAGTCTAGGGAAAGTAACAAAGGGTTACATGACTAATTTTTTTGGCCATTTGATGCACCAAAAAGGAAAGAGGATCGATTGTCTGAATTTGAATTTTACTCTGTGATGTTGCTCATTTCCTGTGAACATTGAAACCACTAGTTCTCAGTAATGGTGAACTTAATGAGTTTTGTGCAAACAATTTGTAAATGGTTGGAAAAATATTATATACCTTGACTTGATCATTGAAAATCTTACTTCTTTCAAAGTATCTTAGCAAGCAAGACTGGTTTTTCTCTTCGGAGCGATTTCAAGTGAAGCTTTTCAAGGTGTCTCGTAGGCCACATTTCTAACTTAAGCATTGCATAAAATTTTAAGGAGAAAGAAGTGTGAAGAAACTGTCTTTCTTGGTTATAGTTGTTCGGTGATATTTGTGGTTCTCTCTAGTATTTGTGCATTATTTCATAACACTAGTTAAAAATGCTGCCTAAGAGGGGATTATCATGAAAGAGAGTATAAAGATAGGGGCATTTTTTAAGATTTCATGCAGCTACTCCCACACTCAAAGAATGGACCGGAAATGGTGAAGGAATTAGTCCCAAGAAACCCTAGGGACTCTATAAATGAAGGGCTCTATGATAGAGGTCTTTGGATGAGAGATGCTATACTAGGGAAGGATCACAATGGTTTGATATTTTTTAGGGCAGCGTACTCTCAAAGGAATTCTTGTGCTCCCCTTAGTAATATATGGTAGTTTGTTATAGGGAAATTAGCTACCCCTGGAGTGTTCATGGATGCAGACCTCCTTATTCAGATTGCTAGGTGTTATGATCTTTTGACTAGATGTGTCAAGGAAATAAATGGAAGTGACCTAATAAGTATTATAGAAGATGAGATTAGAGAGGTATTTTCATTAAATGATCCTTCTATTGGGCTAGAAAAGATTGATTTTAAATAATTCACTGAAATATATGAAGCACAGAAAGATTATTTAAGGGCAAGGCCTTTGAGGGACTTCCCTGAAAAAATTGGATCAATGTGTGTGATTAACCCTAGTACACCTGAGCCTTTTAGGTTGGATTTATTTAGTTTACTAGCACAAGCTGTGTACAAGTATCTAACTTTGATTCTTGGACATGATGAGGCAACCCACATGCTAGTTACGTATATGTTTATGTTGGTACAGTCTTTGCTCCCACAGTTGGCACTAATTTTTATTTTGCTTCTCACCTTGCTAATTTAATCCATGATGGATTAATGGGGATAAAGAACATGAAGATAAGTAGGCCTTTTGGGTGGTACTCTATGATAATCAATATGTTCTTGTACAAGGGTGAACAATTTTTTAGTTCGATAGTTAACATTGTCAAGGAGAAGAATGGAGAAACCCTTCCAGTTCAGTTGTGGACAACATATTTGTCTTGGGACAGGATAGAGGCTAGCTTCCTTCTCTTTGATAGAAATTTTGCTTCAAGGATTAAGACATTATTATATCTTGAGAATCCAAGAATTCGAAGAGAATATTTGAGATTGATCAGGCCTAAGGAGTATTGCCAAGATATCACTTTTGTACACAATTTTGGTGACATAATATTGTATCCAGTTTCTATAGTCTTTAGAGTATATGGTTGCAAAAGGGTGCCATACATTTTACCGTACAAGGTTCCATTGAAGTTAGGATATGTAGAGATCTTGAGGCAGATTGGTGATCTGCAAGAAACAACCCTTGCTGTTAAATGGAGGGGAACTTTGTTCTTGGATATCACAATTGCACACTAGTATGTGATTACTAAGCGAGGCTGGGTGCATTTGAATCAAGTCTTGCAGCCCTATAGGAAGGCTACAACTATGGCCAGATGTGGAGACAATGAAGGCTTCTTGTTAGGACTGTTTAGAGAGAAGGTAAGGTGTGGTCTTCTTTAGCATCAATTTAATTTTCTTGAAGATATAATAAGGAATGAGTTTGATCTCCAAACTCAAGAGATTAAGAAAGAAAAATGTATAATCTACAAGAAGACTGTAGATTTCATTAGAAATTTTGATAAAACTAATGACCCACTAAAGAATTTTGAGCCATGGGCTAGGAAGGTAGATGCTCTCATGGAGCATTTTGAGGGAATTATGTAGGCAGTGAATGAGAAGAGGGTTGTAGTGAGCAAGGAAGATCCTGAGAGAGCTAGGGGGATTTTGAGCCAGCCTGGGTACATAAAATTGACCCCAAAAGGAACTTACACTATGCAAGAAAGGAAAGGCTATAGTGTTCTTCTCCCAATTCAACAAAGGGATGAAAACATTCCAT
Organism: Chamaecyparis obtusa; assembly: GCA_027943335.1. Lineage (NCBI taxonomy): Eukaryota > Viridiplantae > Streptophyta > Pinopsida > Cupressales > Cupressaceae > Chamaecyparis > Chamaecyparis obtusa. The sequence continues at coordinate 452,297 of BSBK01000970.1, forward strand.
CTTCTTCCAAAGGAAAGAGATGTATATTTGATACAACAACATAGGGGCCTTCTCCAAAGAGGTAGAGACAAGAAGAATCAAGGCTAGAACATGATCTATATTCTCCTTCTCAGTCCCCCTTATATTTAGATGAGCATGGAGTTGTTGAGCAATTGGTGCAACTAAGCAATGAGGGAAATATTTTTTTGTCTAGTGATGAACTACAAGAAGGAATACCAGAGGCACCTAGGGAGATAGAGATGGATCTTACTATTATAGAGTTTGAGGGTAAACAAATCAACCCAGTTTTGAAATAGGGTAGTGATTCTTTTATTGTCGATGATAAATTTGTGAAGACTAGGGCATTTCTTCAATTTTTGTGGAGAATGAAAATAAACCACTTTAAAGAGATTTGTGAGAAAAAGAAAGAGGAATTCCATAATAAGGATATGATTGAAATTGAAAATGAGACCAAGGGGTAGATGATGAAGCAATTTGAAAAGATCACCCCTGAGGAGGGAAGGGCTATGGTCCACACTGCAGGAGTGTTGATTCTTCCTGAGTGGGACATTGCACATGCAATAGTTTTTTATCAGGTTATAAGAAGTAAAGTAAAGACCCTTGCTACTATAGAATAAGCACAACAAGGTGCTAGTGGTATTAATTTCTCCAATGATCATGCAGCCCTGATAATGTGGTCCCTAAAGAGGGAAGAAATTAAAGGAAAGAGAGAGGCTCTCTCTTTAGGATATGCTAGAAATTTTCTAGTACAAAGAGTAGGTGAGACTTTAGGTGTTGAAGCCTCGAACATCATTCTGGAGATAGCCAAATTCAATGTTAAAGTGGTAGAAAAAGATGCAGAACAAAAGAAAGAGTTAAGGATTAAGTTTGAAACTATCCTTAAGTCTTACAATGAGCTTAAAATTGACTTAATCCAAAAAGATAAGTTAATTGCAAAGTTGTCTGGACCCCATGATCATAGGTCACCCCTATTGATGATTTTTGATAAGCCTACTGTAGCTTCTTCATCAAGACCAATTATTGAGTTTCCACCATAACCACTCCCAGAAATTAATATAGATACCAAAGTCAACTAGGAGAAGCAGTAATTAACCGAGGAAACCAATAAGTTAAGGGAAATAAGGGTGCAGTTGGCAAAAGAGAAGGATGAACATGTAAAGGCTACATCTCTGGTAAATGAGAAGTATGAAGAAAAGATGACAGAAGCAATAATGCAGTTTTCACATGATTTAAAGCCCTCAATTTTCTTTAATGATGTTAGTAGGTTACATATTTTGTTTATAGCTTTGAATAAAGATAAGACAAAGTTGACACCAATTTTTAAAAAATGGATTGAGATATCCTCAAGTGTGAAGTTATTTCATTGGTTGTCTAAAGGCCAAGAAGATCATGATCCCCTAATTAAGCTAGTACATCAGTTTGTAAAGAAAATTTTTGAGTATAGTATATTTGTGGATATTTTCATAAGGGAATCTAATGTGTTAAGGAGGGAATTAACACATCCTACCTCAGAGATAGTGCTAAGTTTATTCAAGGATTATGGAGACTTAAAAGAGTTATATAAGTGGAGAGAGGAGATGGATGCACTTCTATCAAAAAGAGTGACTGGTGTCTTAAATGACACTTATTCTTTTATTAGCACTATCAAGCTACTGATGACCGCAAAATCGAAGTTTGGTTTTATTCAACAAGAGGTCAACCAAATGGAAAACCAATGGGAACAGTTATCTAACAAGAAAGCTGAGCTTGTAAATTTTGAATTCCCAAGTGAAGAGGTGTATAACAGGTGGAAGTATCAATACATACCTCATGCGGAAAAAGTAGATACTCCACCTACTTCTTGATCCAGACAAAGACTTCAACCTATTGAGTCCTAAAATTTGTTGAGATATAAAGATTTATTTATTTCAGGGATGACAATAAAGAAATGATGATTAGATTTTCTTGAGGAAACCAATGAAAGAATTGAAGACATAAAGCAAGGCGGCTATCTATAAATATCTCTCCATTTTTAGTTAAGACATTTATTGTAAACCCAGTAGGGTTGCTGTAAGGATTTTAGGTTAAAATTTTGTAATCCCTAAAGCAATCGGTATCTTGTTGCATTTCCTTGTATATAAAGGATCATCCACGATCATTTTAGGCATTGAGAGTTTAGGTGTTGAGAAGATAGAAATTTTAAATCCCTAACCCTCAGTCGAGGATTGTAATCTTTTTATCATTTCTTATCAAGCAATAGAGAAGAAGTGTAGGTTGCTACTATTATCTTGCAATTTTGTTGTCTAGGACATATTGTATACAAAAAATTAATGATTATACTTAATACAAAGACCAAGTGTTTTCCTCTCCTTTATGTTCATTCTATGAATCTTTAAGTCTCTTGGAGATTAATATGTATGTATCTTTTCTTTGAGTTTTGATCTAGGGTTGGATTAAAAATTTCTCAAGGTGGGATATGTTTTCATTAGATTTACATAAGGATTATCTACAAGTAGGAAAGAATTGGGATATTTGTATTTATGTTTAAAGATCAGTTATTTCAAGGATCTTTGTATTTACTCTATTTTATATTAGTATTTTCCCAATGGATAAGGCACTGGCCTATACTCTCTTATCTTCATTATATGGGAAATGATTGAAATCATTATGATTAGAAACATATAATCAATACCAATCATTTTACTTTATTTTACTTCCATTATATAGTTGTTCTACCCAGTGATGGAGAGTCAATGAATAATAGGTTGTTATTTAGTACTTTCTTAATGTTATCTTTTGTAAGATCTAGTATTAAGTAAAAAATAAAGTTATATCTATTGGATTAGGTGTACCCACCTTGTTTTTACAGAGCCGGAAGTGAAGAGGATAGTCTTGTCCCTATAGTTGGTCCAGTTACCTAAAGATTTCTCACATTTGGAACTAACCCCTCCTTAATATCAGTCTTAGGTATATTGGTGTCTCATGGAGTGTAAAATATTTTGAAGAACCAATACACTCCTCTTTCTTTCATCTATAATATCCCTCAAATATGATATACCTCTTGGTTGTATGTCATTTACAATCTCAAAAGGTGTTTTTCCAGTACTCCTATTCACTAAATTATTGTATGCAAACTCTTCTTGTGCCAACATAGAATCCAAATTACTCAGTGTGTTTCCCACTAAACATCTCAAAAGATTTCCCAGGATTTTATTGACAACTTGTGTTTGTCCATCGGTCTATGGGTGAAATGTAGAACTATATTTCAACTCGGTGGAAAACTTTTTCCAAAGGGTCTTCCAAAATTATCCAACAAATTAGTATCTCGGTCAAAGATAATACTCCTCGGTAATCCATGTAATTTGATAATTTCCTTAAAGAAAAGACCTACTGTGTACTACATCCGATGGATTTCTACAAGGTATAAAATGTGCCATTTTAGAAAATCTATCCACAACAACAAATATAGAATCATTACCTCTTACTTTCTTCGGTAAGCCAAGAACAAAATCCATACTGATATTAATCCAAGGTTTCTCAGGAACATAAATTGGTGTATAAAATCCAATATTCTAACTTACTCCTTTAGCAACTTGACAAATTCCACAACTTTTCACAAATTTATGAACATCTTTATACAACTGTTGCCAAAAGTATTTCTCCTTAAGAAAATTCAATGTCTTATCAACACCAAAATGTCCAGCCAAACCACTACTATGTTTCTCCTTTATCAAATTAATTCTCATTGATCCTCTCGGTATACACAACTGAATAACATACCTCCTTGAATGAAATATTCTTCCCATTTAGTACTTGGTTGATCTTGAATAGGTGCTTTGCACTTTCTCCACAGCTCAAAAAAATCAAGATCAAATTCATAAGAATCTCTCATGTCATCAAAACCAAGAACTTCAATTTTCATCTCAATCATAAATGATCTCCTTCTACTCAATGCATCAACAACTCAGTTAGTGACTCCACTCTTATGTTTTATCAAAAATGTATAACTCTTCAAATATGCAACCCATTTCATATGTCTCTTATTCAACTTATTCTGACTACCCAAATACTGTAAAGATTTATGATCGGTATACAACAAAAATTCACTCTGTATCAAATAATGTCTCCATTTATTCAGTGCTTGAACAATACCATAGGATTCTTGAACGTACATAGATTATTTCCTTTTTGCATCATTCAACTTTTCACTAAAGAAAGAAACAAGTTTACCTTCTTGACTCAACATGGCTCCTATTGCACTTTCACTTGCATCACATTCTACTTGAAATACCTTATTGAAATTAGGCAATGCCAAAATAGGCAATTCAACAACCTTCTATTTAAAAGTCTCAAAACATTTATCAGATCCATGTGTCCACTTGATTTCTCTTTTATCTCCTCTCATAGTATCAGTCATAGCAATACAAATTGAACTGAAATTCTGAATGAACTTTTGGTAAAAACTTGTCAAACCATGAAATGATGTTACCTCACTATCATTCTTAGGTGTAGGCCAATTCAAAATAGCTTCAACCTTTTTAGGATCCATCTTCAAACCATTAGCTGAAATCAAAAATCCCAAATACACAATCTCCTCTTTCATGAATGAACACTTTTTCAGATTTATTAGCAACTTTTCTTCTTTCAATCTCTGCAATACTTGTTTAACATGCAACAAATGTTCTTCTCTAGTCTTAAGTAATATCAAAATATCATCTAGGTATACAATCACAAATTTACCTAAGAATTTCTTCAAAACTTAATTCATTAACCTCATAAAAGTACTCGGTGCATTAGTTAAACCAAAAGGCATAACCAACCACGCATACAAATCTTCTTTTATCTTGAAAGAAGTCTTCCACTTATCACCTTCTCTGATTCTGATCTGATGATACCCATTTTTCAAATCAATTTTGGTAAAATACTTTGCTCCAGTCAAACTATCCATATATCATCCATTCTCGGTATAGGAAACCTATATTTTACTGTTATCTTGTTGATTTCTCTGGAATTAGTACACATTCACCATTCTCCATGCTTCTTAGGTGCCAATACAATAGGTACTACACAAGGACTCAAAATTTCCTAGATCAAACCTGTCTGCAACAATTCTTGAATCTGTCAGTTCAATTCCTAATTCTTGGTAGGTGTCAATAGATGTGGTGCCTTATTTGGTAAACTAGCTCTAGGGATTAGATCCATGCAATGATCAATGCTTATCTTTGGTGGAAAACCATTAGGTACATTATCAAAAATAATTTCACTGTACTTGGTGAGTAACTTATCAGTCTCCTTAGGGATACTATCCTCTATTTTCTTACTCAGTTTTTTAGGAATCACAACAAAACATACACCATTCATCTTCAAATACTTAACAAACTTTCTTCCTTCCATAGAGAAAACTTTCACAGATGTGAAAACATTACTAATAGGTTCTTCAATCAAAGGTAACAAGATTTATCTTCTTCCATGGGCCCAAATAGTATAGTTATGCAATCTCCCATCATATATAACATGTCTATCATATTGCCAAGGTCTACCCAACAAAATATGACAACAATCCATAGGCATGATATCACATAATGTCTTATCATAGTACTTTCCAATTTTCAAATTCACATAACATTGTTCACTTACCAAGAGTGTATTCTCATCTTTGATCCATGAAATCTGATAGGGCTTCAGATGTTCCAACCTTTTCAATTGCAACTTTGTAACCATTTCCTCAAATGCCTAGTTCTTTGATATACCATTGTCAATGATTACCTTCCAAACTTCATTAGAAACTCTACATCTGGTCTTGAACAAACTTTTCCTTACCAAATCTTCCTTGTTACTTTCACTCCAAAGTTCTCTCCTTACCATCAAGTTCTTTTTCTTCTTAGGTTCATTCGGTGACTCTTCTTGCACCAAAGCATTTCTACTTCGACCCACCTTCTTATTTGCATGTGTACACTCAAATGATCTATGTCCTTCTTCTCCACAATCATAACAAGTTCCTTAGAAACCACCTCTATTATAACCACCTTGGTAGTTACTACCTCTACCTCTAGATGAACTTTCACCTTTCCACTCGGTCTTGCCTTTATCTAGATTCGGCTTTTCAGGTTCAGATCTACTATTTTCACCATAAGATCTACCTCTTCCTCTAGGGAATCTACCACCTCTACCTCTTTGTCTTTTCTCATGTCTTTTGTTCAATTTCTCCTCAACTTTCAATGCAAATTGATAAGCCTCTTCAATGTTCTCCAATTTGACCAAACTGATTTCTTCTTGGATGGAAACTCTCAATCCATTTAGGTACCTAAAAATTCTTTCCACATCATCTTCATCATGTCTAGATCTGATATCTAATCTATATAATTCCTCAGTATATTATTTTACTGAGCTATCTTTATGCCTGAAACTTTGCATTCACCTAACTAGGTTAATCTGATAATCACAAGGTAAAAACTTTCCTTTCAACTTATTCACCATTTTATTTCATACCTTAATTTTGTGTTTGCCTTTCCTCTTTTTGTCCAACTGTAGATGTTCCCATCACAAGGATGCATGACCTTTCAACTTTTTGCTTTCAATTTTCACCTTCTTTTCCTTAGGTACATTTTCATACTCAAAATACTTTTCCATCTCGATGATCCAGTCCACCAATTCATCAAAATCCAATTTTCCACTATACTCAGGAGGATTAAAGTGTGGTCTAGACCTCATATTTGTCAAAGCCTTCAACAATATTTCCTCACCCTGATCCATCAACAATGCAGGTTCTACATCACCCTGATCTTCATCAATTTCATCATCATTAACATATTCAAGATGTCTTCCTCTTCTATGGGTTGTTTCAACAACTTCTAATCTAGTAGCAAGTTGTCTCAACATGTCTGCCAATCTTGGATCTATATCTCACCTCCCATGAACCATCTTGAAACCCTCTGCATTTGTAGGCCAAATTGTAATCTTCTACCCCACAAAAAATCAACTAGGGTTTGACAAGAAGGAACCCTCAAACCTAGATTCACAATCCTAGATCTAGATCTCACCTCACTTTGATACCACCTTACACAAGGGGGCATGGGGAGAGGGGCCAAAGGTAGACCCTAAATATATCCACTTTGCAGAGATCACATGTGGAAGAAAAAAACACACAAGTGAGAGAGAGAATGTAGATATCTTTCATATATTTACTTCAATTGATTCATACATGTCAGGTTGTAAGGCCTTCCCAATTTAGGCCATATATTACAATTCAAATACAAAAGTCCTCCAACATGTGATGATCTACAATAATTTTCAAACATCTAGTTTCTATCTCCTAATAGAACTGACTCCCTTAATTACAACCAAAGATTACATTATATACAAGAGGCTACCGAACAAGTCGGCTTTTAGATCCAACATCAATGGAAGGAATGACTAGATGGAGGTCCACACTCTTCCCAATGATAGATACCATCATTAAATCCACAACTATAATTAATTGCAAGAGTTGGCCTCAATAAGAACTAAAACAAACAACTCGGTAAGTAAGGATAATCGAGTGCCAGACAAGCATCGTTGAGCACTAGGGAAATTCACCGAGCACTAGAGAGATAACCGACCAACCTCAATAAGAAAAGGAAATTGAGCAACACTACAAAAACTCTCTCAAAGAAGGAACCGAGCAACACAGGAAAACAAAAACATCTTTTTGGTGACAAAGGATTGCCAAGGACCTGAGATGTTCCTGCATTAGTTGTAGCTTCCTCTGAAAGTTTCTTTGCATAATCAGCTTCAATTGATTAGATGATTGGAAAGAAAAATGTGTCATACACTATCATGTATTATGGGAAACTAGTGTTGATATTTTCCTTCCTCACTAACTAAGGGTACACTATGTAAGGGTATGTGTTTGAGTCTCCTAGGGATCCTTTCTTTGTAAAGTCCTGGGTACTCTTCATGTGGAGCTAGAAAGTATACAATATATGAAGTCATATATAATCTTGGGCATTCTTTCACCCTTACCAATTTTTCATCAAGATTAGCACTGATAATATTTCCCCAATCAGTCTTCTGCTTCCTCCCCTAGATAATCTCAATGTACTTTACCATCCATTTCTCTAATTGCCTTGATTATGGAAAACCTTAAACTCTTCTTAATAGGGCCACACAATTTCACATATCATAAATTATGTAGGACATGTGCATACCCATTATTTCCACCTTTTCCTCCTTATAGGGGAACATCAAGTAGTCCTTGTTTAGCTTGTCATAAATGTCAAGGGTGGTGTTAAAATAATATTCCCCCCACTCTTTCGAAATAGAGTAGTAGCAATCTACAGTTTGGATATGGAACACTTCTTCAATAGTATCTAGTTAAATGTTTAGAACCACATGACCAAATGTATTCCTTACTATCCTTTCCATTGAGACGTAGTGTTCCACAATAGTCATGATTAAATAATGGAAAAACAATCAACACTAGGTTCCCTGTAGTGTTAATGAGTCCTGAGAAGACCATGGTGGTGACATCAGATGATAGGCCATAAGGCTCTACAATCTTCTCTAGAAAGGAATTTAAATCTAGGTGGCCCAAGTTTGTGTCTGTAATCCCATTGTGGAGATTACCTATCTTTCTGGGAGTATGGTAGCCCTTGAATTTTTGCTTTGTTGAGAGCGGAGTAGTCAATCATGTGAGTTATGTACTCAGAGAAAAGACACTTGACTGTATGAACTATTGAAGAAAAAAAAAATAATCTACGAGATTCTTAGAATCTACTATCAAGAAAGAAAAATACCCTAGAAAACTAGAAAACAAAAAAAATAGGATATAAAACCTAATACCAAGAAAAACCTAAAAAAAATCCCTGAGAATGAGACAAGAGGTTATCACTTCATTTTTCAAACTTTCAAGGTATCAGGGTCTGATAACCTTGTTTAGGGTTTCAAAATTTGAAACCCTGAAGTCTGAAAGGTATTTATTAAGGAGAAAAGGGGTGATTTGAAGGGGATTTCAGAGATCGAGGCATCAAATATTTAGACTCCAATTTCCATTTTGAGGTTTCCAAGTCTGATGACCCTAACACTACAAAGGGACTATGTGGAAGCGCCTTAGGCACTATTGGGGTGGAGAAATTGGAGCTTTAGGCTCTGATATCCCTAAGGGATTTCACAGTTTGAAGACTCTAATAGTGTGAGGAGCTAGGGTTCTATGAAGCAATTTGAATGATGAATGAAATTTAAAATCTAATTGAACAATGAATTTTTCTCCCAAACCCAACAACCTAATTAAAATGCTAAAACCAACCAAAAATTAAAGAAACTACAAAAGCTAAAAGAAAAAAAACTAAAAAACTAGAAGGAAAAGAAAAATAGGGAAAAAGTGACAAAACCCTACCCCTGGAAAAAACTAAGATTGACAAATCTGTGAGAACAAAGATGATGAATGATAACCTTGGGTAGCAAGGAAACATATGTGAAAAACTATAAACAAAAAAATTGATCACTGAAAAAAACCAGAACGCTATCACTGTGAAGATAACTCTGAACTCATGGTGCGAAAAAAGAGTGCTAAAGGACCTTTTACAAGCCCCACGACAAGATGACATTAGCTAACATCTCCTCAGGGATCAATGAGTCAAGATTTTTGGTATTCAGGAGTAGTGAGAAGACCCCCTACAACCCCAATGCTTGAAATCTTGATGCCTTAGTTCCTAGGAAGATCTTAGGGAAGTCAAAGTTTGAGGGAATTGGAGGCCTAAGTACCTCCTAACCTTTAAAAGTTTGAGACTTACAAACCTAAGAAAAAAAGAACTTTAAAAAAAACTAAAAAAAGAAAACAAATGGAAAGGAGAGGGGAGAAAATGATGACCTAAGAAGGTCCCCAACTATTAGGAGCTTGGAGCCCACAATTTGACTCATTGAAAACCTAACCAAGCCAACCATTTGGGGTCACCAAAATGAGGACCAAAAGAGGAAAAAATAGGGGTCCCCATTAGGCCAAATGGCTAAAATGGGGCATGAGTTGTGGAAACATAATAGGTCACGCAATGACCAACAAAGATATAAGGGAATCAAGGGTCACCCTAGAGGAGACCATCACACTAGGGAGCCTCCTCAACATACAAGAAGATCACTTAAGCACTTACCAAAAAAATTTTACCAACTCCCATTGCAACCATGATGGACACATAAAAACAAATTCCTAGTGTAAGAACATGATCTCTGATACTAGATGCAATGCTCTACCAAGGAACCCTTGGAAAAAATAGGTCAAACAAGTAGTAACAATTCTTTAAAAAAAATTTAAAATATAATATCTATAATATAACACAATAGTAATCAATGAAATGTATACAAAATCCATACACAAAAATGAAAAAGCCTCAAATGATCATGAACAATCATAATACTAAATCACTTTGAAGGAATCCATAACTATCCAAACATATAGAAAGAATGGAAGTAATGCTCTCAGGAAATTATATGAGGGTTTCAAACATGTACACAAACCTCATGGATCAAGATTGAACCTCTATCAATGATCACCCATCAAGGAGAGGACTACATCCTCATGGAAAGTCAATACAAGATGCCAAAATGCATTCATAGAGGGAAAACCTAACCAGCCCTATATGAATTCCAACTATTTTGAATAAGAAGGCCTCTCAAGGATAAAGGGTATGCACATAAGTAATTAAATTTTTAACAGACCCTTAGGAAGTGCCCACTATTTAAATGTGACATTTCATATGCAATGTAAAATAAGTCATATGTGATGGAAAACAAGTCATATACGATGGAAACAAGTCATATGTGATGCTGCATAGGTTAAATGTGATCCAACACCTATCAAATGAGACACATTGCATAAAAAAGAAGAAAATAAACTCTACACCATAATACAAGGTCAATCAAGATTTCAATCATCAAGAAGGCTTTTTGACTCTAATGTACATCTAAAATATAGGCTTTCTCCATATCAGGGAGTATCAAATACTATAAATCGAGGATATACCCACTCAAATTCATGAATAACATAAATAAACAAACTCCTACATCAATAAAATACATGCATGAGAACATAAGTGAGAGGATACATCCATAAAAACCATGGCTCTATAATATAGGTAAAGTACAATCTTGCACCACTCGGATACCTATTCTCTAGTCCCCAATAATGAATGGTCACACCACCCTATCATGAGGAACTATCAAGCCCTCTTTTCCATGCTCACGGAGATAACCATATGGCCCAACTACACACACAAAGGATAATCATATAAAATGACTTACAAAACAACCAATATACTATTACACATCATTGCACAAGGGACACATCACAAGCATGAGGATGAAAATCGCATACAGGTCCTTAAGCCCATGCAATTCAAAAAATCAAGAAGTCCACTCCATATGAGGGCATCTCATAAGCACAATGATAGATCAACTGGGCATACAAATCATTCATACAGATAATCCAATATCACCAAGGATATCAAGCAAGGTAATCATACACCACAATAAAAAGACCACTTAACATGAGGGTGTCATGCAATGGAATGAACATCCATCATGTACATACATCCTGTATATATCTAATAGTAACACATAATCATTCCATGACTCATATCATCACCATACCACATATCCAACACCCAACTCATAAAAAATTATAATTTTCTCAAAGCATATTGAGTTCGCATCCAAAATAAATAATCAAAAACCATGTATCCATTTCTAAAATGACATATATAACCATAACCAATTCGATTGCCCATAATGCTATGAGAACATAACCAAATCAAATTGATAATAAAATTTGTTTATATACTATCATGTTTCTACAAAATAAAATCACACAAAAACCCCAAAATTCCAACTTTTTCCAAATACCCAATTGGCATAAAAACCAACAATGGAGGCCATCCACCATTGACGGACCTCCAAAAAGCTCAAATTTTCAAACTTAGAAATTTGAAAAAGTAATAAAACCCATTGATCCATATCTACTCAAAACTACAAAAATGCAATAATATTTATAACTTGGGCACCCATAATAACTTAGATAGAATTTTCCCATATAAACCCTCACTTTCCAAAATCTTTTCATATAAATGAAATAAAAAATGAAAGAGCTATTTGAATCCACAAGATTTCATGGTAATGTCCCAAATATCTATTCACAAACAATAGAAAACAATTATAATTATCAAAAAGAGGGGAAAGAGAGATCCTACCTCGATATTATTGAGAACCCCAAAATGAAGAGAACTTGAAATGTGAAGAGAAAATCCAACTCACAAAGAGAAGCCAAATCTAGGAAACTAGTAGCAAATGTCAAAACAAATTTATCAATCCAATCCCTACAAAACTCCTCCAATAAAATCCTTGCACCCCAAGAAAAAAAACAAATTTTCCATGAGAGGGTTTTTGGAGAACTTAAGAAGATTTAGGGAAAACCAAAATGAAAACCTCCTCTTTAATACCACTTTTTTCCCCCAAATATAAAGTGACTTACTCCATATCTTAAAATACAACATTTCCTCGAAATTAAAAATTTTAATAAATAAATTTAAAATATAAAATCCCACAATAATAAAATCCCAACTTCAATTAAAATGCTCAAAGCAAGATTTGTTGGCAACAAAAATAATCAATAAAATAACAACTGGCAACTTCAACAATTAAATTAAATATAAATATTATTTTAACTCATGCATTGTTGATAACCATGATGACCAATAAGAAGGCAAAATACATAGCCATTGGTCTCAACACACAATCCAAGATAGCTGAATGTTACCACATAATAATTGGCTAGTAGGTAAAAACCATATAACAATTGTTGTCCAATACTAGGAATGACAATTGGGCTAGGGGATGCAATTGGCCACATGACTATCTCCAATATATCTACCATTGGGGATGAAGAGACAATCAAATTTGTAGGCCAGGTGGAGTAATGTCTGGTACCTATCTACATTATTACAATAGATGAAGGACAAAAAAATATGAAAATAATAACATGCAGTGAATAAAGAATGGGACATTGTGTAGATATCTCAAGAAAGTGACTACAAATTCATTTTTTTTCACACAAACACACACACACACATCATGGATCATCATCATAATAATATCCATGAGCTCAGAGCATTATCAATAACATAATGTAATTATTTTCAATAATAACCAACTATTGTATTTAAATAACATGATATATCAAGAGAGATCATCAACTTACATTACTTACCATTTAATCATGGTGGTGGTAACAACCATAGTCTTACCAAGGAAAACATGCCAAGTGTCACCAATCATTAGCTACAACATAAACTCTCATCAAGGATCATTGGCTAGCAATAACATCATTAACCATCAATGATACCATAAATAATTACACTCATTAACTAATATTAACATCATCATGAAATGAATCTAAAATTCCACAAGATTACCATAACATCTATGTTGGAGCATACAATCAGACAATACTATAGAACTATTTTACATATAGTTCCTTTATTGAAACCACAAGTATGATTTTCTATCAACATTAATTTAATCCTCCAATGTAAAAGAAGGGTATAACAATGGTTAGATGCATATCCAACATGCTAATACTAATTATGCATAATCTAAATCATCAAATAAGAAATTCCATATCAAGGTCCAACATAATCCAAACATCACCTTCCCATTCAAGGGTTATAAAGACAAAAGAAATTACGAGAGGCACTACACTTATCAACAAGAGCCATTCGAGTGGTACTCTTGAATGGACTCACTTGAAGCTAATAATTATGAAGCACAATACATAATTGAGTAAAAGAAAGGAATTTAAAAAGTAGGATATTATCTCTAATATTTTTTTGTAAATTAGCAATTAAAATGTGTTGAACATCAATATCAAGCCTAGGATAAGAAATTTGAGCATGCAAATGCTGAAATGTATGAATAAAATCAATCACTTTTTCTCTAACACCTTGTTTACAATGCATTTAATAAGTCAAAGAAACCTTAGGATTAAATTTTTTTAAATTTTTTGAAGACATTAGCAATATTTTGGAAGAAGTCAATTGAATAAGGAGGAAAAGAACAATAGCATTGCAAAGATTTATCTCAAGAGGTTCTAGCAAACAATTTTACCATGAACCTATGGTCATGAGATAAATCACTACACAATGTTTGAAAGGTTTTGACATGGGTCAAATGGTCACCCTTACTATTATAAGTCTCAAGGTAAGGAATCTCTATGTATTGTGGAATAACGACACATGATATCCAAAGACAAATGACTAGCAATATCAAAAGAAGGAATTTTAAGCTTGAATTGAGTTATTGAAGATATTTTTTGTTGCAAGAAATACATGGTTTCAACCAATCTATTAATGGTGGAATTAGTAAAAAGGATGGTCGGAGGAGATATGTTGGAAATATTTTGAACATTGTTATAAATTTAAGGTATGGAAGGGAACACTATTGCAAGTGGGCATTGATGAAGGTAATGAAAAACATGGTAAACTTGAAGGAATAAGAGTAATAGGATTAGTATTCTCATAGGTGTAGGATTGGAATTTTGAATGAAATTTTCTATAATAGGTGGAGCTTAAGTGGACACACTAGGAATAGAGGTAGAAATGTGTTAATATGATTTGGAACAATAGAGAGGGGGGTGAATCAGTTGTTCTCAGGTCTAGATGTATAAAATATACTTTCAAACTCTCCAACAAATTAGATCTAGTAACCAACAGCTACTCGGTCATTACTGAATACATAACAGAAACATATAACAGTGCAGTCCACTATCCAATAGTATCTAACTTGGAAAACATAGAAATGTTCAAACCAAAACATTCACACAAGCATTAACACATGGATTTATAGTGGAAACTCAATTTGGGAAAAACCACTTTGTAACATGTTACTGATATTTTCACTCTTCTGAAGTGAGCTTTGTGAAAAGCCAACCTTGTCAAAGGTTACAAACATGCTATCAAGTGTGACCCGATTAAAGGATTTCAACCAATCTTTTAAAAGTGCACCTTGTTATAGGACTTACATACATTCCATTAGAATGCAACCTTGTTCAAAGGATTTATACATATGACTATTAGGTCAACCTTGATTAAAGGATTTCAAACTGATACAATGGTTAGAAAGTAACAACAATGTTTGATTTGAAAACATACAACTCACTTTGCAAATATCAGATCCAATTCCATACACATATGTTGGCTTACTCACTATGATCCATTTCCATCTCCATCACTGATCTGCTCAAAAATACCTTCAAGTAATCACAACTTCTTCTCCTTTAGCCTTTTCTACTTATACAGTCAATAACAACTCCAACATCCTCTCTATTCAACCTCACACTTAGGTTTCCTTAATACCTCTTCATTTAGGTCAATACAACTTTTGCCACTTAATCTCCTCCATAGATCTTAGGGTTAGGTCAGAGTCATCAAATCCTTCCAACTTTATGTTCTTCATCCATTCTTCTAGAAACATCTCAAATCTCTTTATAGAATCACAATAAAATGGTTTATAGTGCATTAAATGCTTCCATACAATCAATAAATAAAGTCAACACATTTTACATAATCCAAGAATTCAACTATGTCGGCTAAGAATCTGAATTCTTCCTCAAATGTAAATTAATGACGCTCGATCAATACTATTTTCAACTCTTAGGTCTTCACTGGGTAACCTGGTCACCACTAAAATTTTTTCCTCAGCTAATGTTGTCTTCCTCGACAATTAACCGATGTTTGGTCAACACTAAATTTACTCAGCATATACTGGCTCAGTCAACACTAACATCACTTGGCTTAAACTATATTTCTTCACTTTTTCTCGGTTAAGCCTACTTGTTTAGTCTTCCTTCTTACTTAGATAAGCAATACATTATCTTATCATTGTACCACATAATCAAGTACTCATTTAAGTATCAAGATAATACAACCTTTCCTTAGGTGCTATTGTTATCAACCTTGCCCTAATCCTTCTCAACAATCAAATAGATATAGTACTTTCTTAGATAGCAATAGTCTTACTAGTTAAGGTTTGACATCAATGACAATACAACAATTGCTTCAATTGCAGTTTCCAACAATCTCCCTATTTTCCATTGATGACAACACCATATGAATAACACATGAATTACCAACCAATCCAAAACTTATCTATCCATCAGAAATATTTATAATATCCTTAGCTTCATTTTGATTTAGAATCAATTATCCTTGCTTACATGACAGTCCACATAGTAACATCCACTTGATCTCTACTTGTTCCTTTCCTCTGAATTTCTCCCTCTTGCTTGATCTTCAATGAAATCTCACCATGTGTTTTTATCTTATTCATCTCCCTCTTTGAAAATAATGCCAATGAAGCAACTAAAACATACATAATTTAGATGTAGATATCATCTGGTCAATTCAGTAACAATATTTCTTCCTCTGTCATCTTTTCTTATGACTGATTATTAGCTTTGTTGTACTTTTCACAACTCTAGGCTGCTCCTAAAGTGTGACCTTTCTCTGCATCAATTTGTTAGATACTCTTTGCATCACATTTGATGCAGTGCTCCTAGCTTGACTAGGAAGCCTTAGTTAGGGGAAGAACCCCTAATTATTCTCTCAGATAGTCATGAGCTTCTTTAGGTAAATATTTAGTGATTATGTCTACTAGTTGTTCTTTTGTATTCACATATTCCATTCTGACCTCCTTATCCTATACCAACTCCCTCAAGTAATGATACTTGATAGCAATGTGTTTAGTCTTTGTGTGCATCACTAGATTCTTAGATATGTTGATAGCACTTGTGTTGTCACAATAAATTACCACTGGTTCAGTAATCTCTTCTTTCATGCCTACCAACAATTGCTTTATCCATACCAAGTTTGAACAGTTTACTGCTGTAGCCACATACTCGGCTTCAGTTGTAGATTGGTAAATGCAATTTTGTTTCTTTGTTGTCTAGGAAACTAATCTTTATCCAAGAAAGAAAGCTCCACCACTAGTACTATTTTTGCCATCCACATTTCCTGCCTAATCAGCATCAGTATACACTCTCAGTTCAAATCTTTCATGCTTCTTGTAGTACAATCCATAATCTACAGTCCCTTTCAAATATATCATTATCATTTTGACAGCCATCATGTGAGTTTCCTTAGGATTGGCAGAGAATGTTTCCACAATCCCAACTGCTAGAGAAATATCTGGTCAGCTGTGAACAACATACTATAGTTTTCCAATCATGGACCTATAGAATGTCTATTTTACTTCAACAACATCATCATTTTTAGACATTTTTTGTCCAGTAGCCATGGGAGTACTTACTGGCCTTGAATCATCCATACCAAAGGTTTTTAGTATCTCATGAACCTATTTAGACTAGGTGATGAAAATACCTCTCTCCATTTGATATACTTGTAAACCAACAAAGAATTTGATCTCCCCAAACATACACATTTCAAATTCAGTTTGCATTTCATTTGAAAATTTCTTACGTAGGGCATCTTGTCCACCAAATATAATATCATCTACAAAAATATTAGCCAACAAGATTCCTTTACCTTCTTCATCTTTCATGTATAGATTGTTGGTGTCATTTGTCCTTGAGAATCCAATCTGTATCAAGTAGTTGTGTAGCCTCTGATACCATGCTCTGGGGGCTTTCTTTAATCCATACAGTGCCTTATTCAATTTGTAAACCATGTGTCTCTTGTTTGGATCAAAAAATCCTTCAGGTTGTTCAATGTACACTTCTTCTTCTAATATACCATTTAAAAATGCAAACTTGACATCCATTTGGTATACCTTGAAATTTTTGTAGGCAACATATGCAAGTAGAGTTCTTACTCCTTCCAATCTTGCTACAGGGGAAAATGTCTCCCCATAATCTATTCCTTCTTCTTGTGCGTAGCCTTTGCATACCAGCCTTTCTTTATTCCTTATGATTTGTCCATGTTCATTCAGCTTATTTCTGAACACCCACTTAGTTCCACTGACATCTTTTTTTTCTGGTCTCGGCACTAGAGTCCAGATATCATTATTCTCTATTTGGTCTATCTCCTCATTCATGGCTAGGATCCAATATTCATTTTCAAATTCCTCCCTTGTTGTCTTAGGCTTGAGTTCACATAATAAACATGTAGGGTCTCTTAACTTGCTTTTGGTCAGAACTCTAGCTTCTTTTTCTCCAATGATTTGTTCAGGCTTGTGATGTCTCCTTACATATTGTTCCAAAATAGGTTCTGCTCTCCTTTCTTATTTCTCTTTAGGTTCACCAACAAGATTGTGAGATTCGACTTCTGAATGCTTGGTAACCTCTTCCTAATACTTAGTAGCTTCCTCCTGTCACTTGGCATGTTCTTCTTGTTTCTTGACATTACTTCCCTGATGCTCAGCATTGCTTACCCGAGACTCTGCATCAGGTGCAAGTTTTTCACTTGTCTCTCCTTCTTCTATATATACCAAAGATCTGTAATCTTCTGGTTCTCTTTTTCTTTCCTGTTCATTTTTCTCTACATACTCATCAACTTTGACATTTACACTTTCCATAATTTTGTTAGTGTTAGAGTTCAAACACTTGTAAGCTTTTGTTTTTGTGGAATAACCTAGGAATATGCCCTCATCACTTTTAGCATCAAATTTTGCATTCCTATTTTCTTTTAGTATATAACATTTTCTGCCAAAAATTCTAAAGTACTTTACATTAGGTGCATACCCCTGCCATAACTCATAACGTGTAATATTTGTACATTTTTTGATCTGTACTTGGTTAAGGGTATAAATAGTTGTACTTAAAGATTATCTCTAGTACTTTTGTGCAACATTCTTCTCGATCATCAATGTCCTTGCACAATCCATGATAGATCTATTCCTTCTCTCTGCTATACCATTCTATGGAGGTGTTCTAGGTGCAGACATCTATCTCTTGATTCCTCTATCATTGCAAAATAGATTGAACTCGTTGGATATGAATTCTCCACCTCTTTCAGATCTTAGACACTTTAGGTTCCTACCTGTCTCCTTTTCAACATTAGCCAAATACCACTTGAAAAATTGAAAAGCATCAGATTTTTCTTTTAAGAACATCATATTCATCATTCTGGTGTAATCATCAACAAAAAAAATAAAATATCTAGCACCGAAATAGCTTTGTACACCCATAGGTCCACAAAGGTCAATATGAACCAAATCTAAAGCATTCTCAGAAGTAAAAGTCTTTCTCTTAAAACTAGACTTTGTCATCTTACCCAACTGACATTGTTTGCACATTACATTGTCTGGTTTCTTCAATCTCGACAATCCTCTCACTTTCTTCTTTTTACTGATTTCTACTAGATTATCAAAGTTAACATGACATAGACGCTTATGCAATAACCATATATCATCAAGTTGTGCAACCATACATGTCTCTTCAAATAGGTCTAGATAGAACAAATTACCTCTTGTCTCTTCTTGACTTCCAATCATTTCACCGGTGGCATCAAATATTTTAGCCATCCTATAATGAAATTCCACTCAGTAGCTAGTGCTATTAAGTTGTGCAATAGTTAGTAGATTATAGTTAAGACCTTCAAACCAATAAGAATTTTCACAAGTGATCTTATCAGTCAGCTTAATCAATATTTTACCCCTAATAGGACATGGTGCATCATTACCAAATTTAACACTTCTACCTTTTTAATGATCTAAGGTATCAAACTTATTTTTGCCACTAGTCATGTGGTATGAGAAACCACTATCAATAATCCACTTATCATTTTTGTTCACATAGGATACCAGTGTAATTTTCTCATCCTGATCAAACTCATCTTTCATATCAACATAGACTACTTCAATTTCAAAATCATCACTATCAGTTTCAGTTTCTTCTTCAGCAATATAGTAGGATTTCTTACCTTTTCCTTTGTAGTCCTTGTACCTTCAGTAACCTCTATCTTATCTTTTATCTTTATGCTTGCTATCTCTTTCCTCATCCTTGTCATCCCTATCAGGACATCTTGCAGCTATATGACCAACTTTATTACATGAGAAACATATGATAAGGAGTTTACCTTTATACTTTCATTTTCCCCTCTTCAATCTTCTAGCCATAAGAGCTTCAAGATCCTCTAGTTCTTCATCAGAAGTGTCACTTTCACTTTCACTCTCACTGATACATCTTTCTTTTTCTTTCTCTGACTTACTCAAAACCATTTGTGACTTAAATGCAAATTCAACATTAGCAATAGTGAAGTTATCAAAATTAGAAAGCTCAAAAGTAGTAAGCTTACCAACAAGACTTTCCAAAGTAAGAGTATTATTAGAGTTACATCTAGATTCTTGAATTGCTGAAATTTTGATGGCATAAATAGGATGCAAAGTTATCAAAACTTTTCCAATAATAGTCTCATCATCAATAGTTTCATTGGCTCCTCTAATAGCATTTACAACTTCTTTTATTCTACCACAATACTGTGCAATATTCTAACCTTCTTGCATTTTCATTTCATCAAATTTACCTCTTAGGCTTTCCACTTTTGCCCTTAGTACATTTATGTCACCACCATAGATGTTTGCAAGAGTGTCCTACATTTTCTTTGCATTTGGGTAGTCTTTGATGTCTTTAAATTCTAGATAGCTTAACGCAGATGCAATCTCCAACATTTCTTGATTGTACTCTTGTTTAGCTCTCATCTCCTCGGTAGTTAGAGGTACAACAGGTGTAACATAGTCATGCTCAATGTAATACTTTGTTGAATCACCAATACCAGCTAGATGCAATTTCATCAGACTCTGCCATGCAGGGAAGTTCTCTTTATTTAGCTTCAATACCTCCTTCTTATAAATCCTGATCATTTGCTTCAAGTACCTTTAAACTTGTTCTCTGTAAGCACCAATAGCTCTGATACCAATTGTTAATATGATTTAGAACAACAGAGAGGGGGGGTGAATCAGTTGTTCTCAGGTCCAAATGTATAAAATATACTTTCAAACTCTCCAACAAATTAGATCTAATAACCAATAGCTACTCGGTCATTACTGAATACATAACAAAAACATATAATAGTGCAGTCCACTATCCATTAGTATCTAACTTGCAAGACACAGAAATTTTCAAACCAAAACATTCACACAAGCATTAACACTGGGATTTATAGTGGAAACCCAATTTGAAAAAAACCACTTTGTAACATGTTACTGATATTTTCACTCTTCTAAAGTGAGCTCTGTGAAAAGCCAACCCTATCAAAGGTTACAAACACACTGTTAGGTGTGACCTGGTTAAAGGATTTCAACCACTTTGTTAAAAGTGTGCCTTGTTATAGGACTTACATACATTCTATTAGAATGCAACCTTGTTCAAAGGATTTATACATATGACTATTAGGTCAACCTTGATTAAAGGATTTCAAACTGATACAATGGTTAGAAAGTAACAACAATGTTTGATCTGAAAACATACAACTCACTTTGCAAATATCAGATCCAAGTCCATACACATATGATGGCTTACTGACTATGATCCATTTCCATCTCCATCACTAATCTACTCAAAAATCCCTTCAAGCAATCACAACTCCTTCTCCTTCAGCCTTTTCTACTTATACGATCAATAACAACTCTGGTATCCTCTCTATTCAACCTCACACTTAGGTTTCCTTAATACCTCTTCGTTTAGGTCGATCCAACTTTTTTCTCTTAATCTCCTTCATAGATCTTAGGGTTAGTTCAGATTCATCAAATCCTTCAAACTTTATGTTCTTCATCCATTCTTCTAGAAACATCTCAAATCTCTTTATGGAATCATAATAAAATAGTTTATAGTGCATTAAATGCTTCAATACAATCAATAAATAAAGTCAACACATTTTACATAATCCAAGAATTCAACTATGTCGGCTAGGGATCTGAATTCTTCTTCAAATGCAAATTACTGATGCTCGGTCAATACTGTGTTCAACTCATCAGTCTTCACTGGGTATCCCCCTCACCACTAAAACTATTTCCTCAGAAATTAACTAATGTTCACTCAACATTGAATTTACTTGACTTATACTGGGTCGGTCGACACTAACATCACTCGGCTTAAACTAGATTTCTTCACTTTTTCTTGGTTAATTCTACTTGTTTAGTCTTCCTTCTTACTTAGATAAGAAATACATTATCTTATCATTGTGCCACATAATCAAGTACTCATTGAAGTATCAAGATAACCCAACCTTTCCTTAGGTGCTATTTTTATCAACCTTGCCCTAATCCTTCTCAACAATCAAATAGATATAGTACATTCTTAGATAGCAACAATCTTACCAGTTAAGGTTTGACATCAATGAAAATACAACAATTGCTTCAATTGCATTTTCCAACATTGTTAATATGATTTAGAACAAGAGAGAGGGTGGGGGGGGTGAATCAGTTGTTCTCAAGTCCAAATGTATAAAATAAAATTTCAAACTCTTCAACAAATCAGATCTAATAACCAACAATTGCTCGGTCATTACTGAATACATAATAGAAACATATAATAGTGCAGTCCACTATCCAATAGTATTTAACTTGCAAAACACACAAATTTTCAAACCAAAACATTCACACAAGCATTAACACTAGGATTTATAGTGGAAACCCAATTATGAAAAAATCACTTTGTAACATGTTACTGATATTTTCACTCTTCTGAAGTGAGCTCTGTGAAAAGCCAACCCTGTCAAAAGTTATAAACACACTGTCAGGTATGACCCAATTAAAGGATTTCAACCACTCTATTAAAAGTGCGCCTTGTTATAGGACTTACATACATTCTATTAGAATGCAACCTTATTCAAAGTATTTATACATATGACTATTACATCAACCTTGATTAAAGGATTTCAAACAATGGACATGGAGATCTCAACACTAGTAGTATGTGGAATAAGACCTAAATATTGAGTGCATTCTCTAATAGTATTGACATTGTTATCAATGAGATGATAGATATTATGCAAGATGTTAACAACATGTTCATCACTATGACTTAAAATCCTTAAACCTTCTATAATGAGAATGCTAGGTCCAGATTAGAGTTTTCTTGTCCTAGACATTGTTCATTTTTTTCAAAATCATTGGAGAGTTTTTTTGACTTGCATAGGAGGAAACCATACAGCCTCATATTCATTATGAGAGGCATGGGAATATTTGTTCTCCATAATAGCATTGATGTCACAAATATGCATGTTGGTCTCATCAAGATTCCTAGGAAAGATAGAAGGCTCGAGATCAAAGGAACCCATAAGTCTATGGCTTCTCCTAAGTAGAATGATATAAGTAGGAGTTGTAATCACCTAAAATTTGTCTACCAAAATCTAAGCCCCTAAATTTTGTCAATTTTTCTTAAGAAAAATTCAAAAATTCAAAGGCATAATTTATTAGACATGATTATGTAAGAAACCTAGATAATCCCCCTTGCATAATCCAATTAATTTATAAAAATCAAGCACAAATTATTTCTAAAATCAAACCTTTAAAATCATTTAATTGTCAAAATATTAACTTTTATTTAAAGCCTTAGCACTTTGTATTAAAAGAGCCCATTCCTTACATGGGTGTGCAACTTAATTTTGATTAAATGAAAATTGAAAGAGGATTTTCTATTTCATTTTATTCCCCAATAAACCATTAGAAATTAAAAAAACCCTTGGATCCACTCATATGTATTGATCTCCCTCACCACTCATCCCTACCTAACATCCTTTGCCTCTTAATCCCCACCATCCATTCTTGAGGCATTTTATTTAAAAGGAATTTCTTCCTTGGTTAAAAGGGTTCTATCTCTTTTGCATTTTGGATTCCATCTCTTTTCATTTACATTCTACTATAGTGAGCTTGTTCTATTTCCATCTCATCATTGCATTCTTAGTTAGATCATGTTATTCTCATTTCTAGAGTAATTTGCATTGTTAGTTTACTTTCATTATAGTTTACTTCGATAATAGCATTGCTAGTGTTGGCTTAATCTTTCATTATAGCTTCACACTAATCTAGTTTCATTTCTAGTTATCTATTTTTCATTTTCATCTTGATCATCATGGAACAAAGTATGAAAGTATTGTATCTCATTCACATTGAATCTTCCATTTTGGAATAGTTAAGTCACTAATCCTTCATGCCAATCTGATGAGAATTTCAAAAGGATTAAACTCACTTCAACTAGAAAGCAATAAGATTATTTTTGGGAGTTAGCATATTCATTTGATTGAATACTTGTAGTTGAGTTCTCCAAGTTAATATTTTATCGAGTGTTGGTTACAGATATAATTGCATACCAAGTTAAAACCACACAAGAGTCAAATTAATAATACTCATACACAAGGGAATGTGAGAAAATATGAATGTAATGCAATTATAGGATTCAAAACAAATATGCAATCCAAGAAAAGAATTTTTTTTTAATGAAAGGCACACTTAACTATCAAATTTAAAGATGTAATATAAAGCATATGCAAGTAGATCTAGTTGTGAAAGATGATAAGAGTAATGTAATGCAATGTAGATATAGTCACTAAATATGATGTATAAACCTATAGATCTAGATGTACACAATGTAAATGTAAAGCTAGAAACTGAATATGCATATAAAGGAGATCTAACTACCAAAATCAAAAGAGGGAATTTAATCTAACTCCAAAATCAGAATGGAAATGTAATGAGATGGGTTCACAAAAATGTACATTAAGAAGATGGGGGAGAAATGGAATATGTGGACAAGTAATTAGATTCCCATTTCATGAATTGCATATTAGGAAGGAAGAATTCCCCCAATAGGCTCAAGAGATGACTCAAGATCTAAATGGGGACAAGGTTTTTCCTTCACTAAATAATGCAATTGAAATGAAATGGGAATGATTATGTAATGTAATTGATCTATTAGAGAAGTCACTAAAAAGATTTAAAAAAATATTGATATAAACTTATATTAAGATTAAATTAACAGAAACAAAAATAAAAAAATGAAATTGACCTTCTCCAAAAATTTTAGTCAAAATTGGCAAGAACAATTAAAAATTTTTATTTGTACCTAAGGAAAAATAAAAAACACGATCTTCTCCCAAGAATTTAGACAAAATTTTCATAGAATCTTCTATTATTCTTGCACTACACAAATCATAAATCATAGCTCTATAACCTATTTTTGCACATAGAAAAATAGAGAAAATATTGGGAAAAGGGGTTTTCCTTGGTCAAACCCCTTTTTAGGAACTAATCTTGAAATATGATAGAAATTTCATAAAGAAAATAATGTAGAAAGGAAAATTGTCGATTTACCTTGCATAAACCCTCATGAATAGATGTAGAAATCATTCAAATCCATGAAGATGTTTGAATGTATTGGGAATCCAAAGAGTTGATCTTGGAATGTGATGTAAGATCAATGATTCCTTCACAAATGCATAGATCTATGATTTCCACTCCAAGATCAAGAATATACATATGCATGATAACCACATGTAAAGAAAAAGAGAGAAACGATGCATGAGTGGATCTTATTTCTTGATTGAGAATAATTCTACTTGGAAATTATGGTAGAGAAACTTGCAACAATTAGAGAATATTTCCTTTGACTTGATAGGTCTTAAATAAAATTGAGACTTGGAATATTGAATTGGATGCGTTCCTTCAAAACTTGAATCCAAATCCTTAATTTATCTTTGATTTCTTGCACGTTTTGGATAGATAGATTACACTTTATTCATTCATCAATTGACTCTTGATTCTTACCTAATGAGGGGAGGTAGACTCTTTTATACTTTACTCACCCAATTTAGGATTCAAATTTGATCCAGGTTGACCACAATTGAGAACCTTGGAAGAAGACCTTGACATTAGGTCATGGGAAAAGTTTGGGCCCAAAATGATAGAGATAGATTGCCTTGGAAATGTGTCCTAGGAATAGATTTCATTGGTGATGTTTCCCATGTAAAATAGGCTCAAATTTCATGGGGAGATTAGGGATAGCACGAATAGGTATTGGAGAAGAAAATAAAGGTCAATGGTGTTAGAAATGAATGCTAATGTTTGGCAGTCATTCTGTAGTAGTTGTTGCATTCATGACTATGATTTTCATTGATGTCAACACGGTGATTTACTGAAGACTTGCAGAGAAGCAGACAGAGTTTGGATTAGCACATGTGGGTTATTGTAGTTGGAGCTATGTGATGTTGAGGTTATACTCTTTGATATGCTATATGTCTATGCTTAAGAGTGTAGAAAATAATTCATTTATTCATGGAAGTTATGATCATTTTGGTGGAAGCAGTATTCAGGCAGTGTTCTTGAGTAGCGGTTTGTGGAAATTAGATGATATCTCCTAAACAGGATGGAATCTGGTTTTGCACAATTAAAGGGAAGTTGAAGACACATTGATAGTGACATGGATGATAGCACAGACTTTGAGGTCACACGAGTGAAGATTTATTATATTTGGAAGCTGACAGTTTTGTGTAATTTTGGTGTAGTGTGTGGAAACTTTTATTTTGTAATTGTATGCCGACTCATTTATAATTATTTGAGTGTGGTATAAAGGAAGGAATGTATTTCCTTGTTGTAAGGTAGTTGGAATGAAGTAGTGAATATTTTTAATGTGAAAGTGTGGAATTATGATATAGTAGCAATGGTTGTGATGCTGTATGCATGAAGTGAAGAAAAGAGATAAGTATGAAAGCGAATTTGTGAAGGAAGACATGCGAAGTAAAAAGATCTAAAATTGAGATTTGATGTAACAATGAGTGCGGTTTGGCATAGTTAGAGAAGAGGTAACATATTATTCTGTTGATTAATGCAAATATTATTTGGACAGTGTGTTTAGTGATCTTACCCTAAAGTTGTTTGGGTAGTGGGTCCTTCTGTCTTCCATAACTCTTAACTGGGTTAGAATCTTTTAACAGGGATTCAAAATCTCCTAACAGGGATTCATATGTACTGAATGTATTTCATAAGACTCCTAATAGAGTCCATCCTTTCACAAGGAATATTCATATTAGTGCATCTTTTGTGGGAATCATTCCCACTAGGGTTTACTCTTTGATCAAGAGGTTCCCTAGTCAACATATCTTGTGTCATTGTGTTATTGTGTATGAATATCTTTCTATGGTTGGTAATTATATTGCTTATATGGTTTAATGTTGTTGAAGATGATAAAAGTTATAATTATCTGATAACTGATTCACCCCCCCCCCCCCCTCTTAGTTATCTTGGTGGACTTTACTTTCTAACAAATGGGATCAAGCATAATGGACATTGGGACCTTGAAATCATCAAAATGGGGCCTAATAGGTCCTAAAGCATCCAATTATTGGTGCTAAATTTTTGGGACTATACACACCTAATAAGGAAAAATCATTTCACTAGAAGCATTAAACTACATAAAATGCATATCAACACACATGATGTGAAACATGAAGGCATGTTTATTGTTGGTTCCTAGTTTGAAAAGGTTTACACTACAAAGTAGATACTAGTACTCTTCAAAAATTTTTATAGAGTAGCCAAATCCAAGTAAAAATTTACTAAGAGAACTAGACCAACTAACAAGAATAGAAATCCTTCTTCACTTTAGGCTTTGCAAAACCAAGGTGGGTAAACCTCAATGTCCTTTTTAACACACACTTTCACAATATGACATTGTAAAAATAGATATATCTCATATGAAACATCAAAATTAATAGGGAGATATTAGATGAAGGCTAATCACCCATTGAATGTCAACCTGTATGGAGTATGAGATAGGGTGGGAGAAAAATTCAACACAAATTAAATGATGTCATGTGATTTAAAATAGATTTGTAGTAAGAGGACCAGAGAAATATGAATAGATAAAATATATGCAAAACTTCACACCTAGCTAAGATGAGTGCCTCATCCTAGTTGGCCATGGATTCAATGAGAAGAACTATACCATATAATATAATTTATTCATAGAAAATGATCTAAGAAAGACTTTGTGTTACAATATTTGTTAACTATAATCCCATCCTAGCCTACTTATCAAAATCCTTGCATATAACTAGTAAATCTGCAACTTCTAAGAAGCATTTAATTGATCCACTAGACCAAAGCATGAAAAGGAAGCCAGATATCTCACAATAAGATACTAAGAGAGAATAACTCTTTTTTTTATTCTTCTTCAAAATTAACTAGCTCATACAATGGAGATAACTAAATCATAATTGTATTTTATTACAAAATGCATG
Organism: Chamaecyparis obtusa; assembly: GCA_027943335.1. NCBI lineage: Eukaryota > Viridiplantae > Streptophyta > Pinopsida > Cupressales > Cupressaceae > Chamaecyparis > Chamaecyparis obtusa. Next base: position 480,484 of record BSBK01000970.1, read on the forward strand.
CTATCTCTACCATATATACATAAAAACAACTCACAAATACAAGATAATGCAAATGAATTTAAGCAAGATGATAATATTACTCTTTATGAAAGTTTTACAAGACTAATCACAACTAGAAAACTTGATATTAGAACCAAAATTATTTGGAGCCAACAATGGATTCTCAAAACAAAGAAGTGGAACCCTTGATAAAAGAAAGATGATAGAATGTATAGATAGAAGGAGGGACACAAGTTGATTCGATTATGTCACCTATCTATCTATAACCTAAACTTGATTTTTTTAAATATCTTCCTTTATCTAACCCTAATGACCATGTAATTCCAAAATTAATTGGGATGCAACAAACTTTAGGTCAGCCCTAAAATTACTTTGACTAAACTGATACATCATATTACAAAATATTATTACACACATCAGCCTTAACCTTTTCAAAGACCACCATCAGGTAGAAGTCGAAAAGGTTTGATATGTGCCTATATCATGCCCCATAAAGGTATTATGTACCTACAGAGTTGACTTGCATCAAGGATTTTAGGGATCCCTGCAGGTGTATTTTCTACTGGTAATGCTTCAAGTCATGCAAGAATGCAAGATTATGTGAACTCTCCTCCCTCTTTTGGGAGGCTCTAACACCACCTCCAACAAGAGACATGAATAACAAAGAGGGATTCTTGACCTCTCTTTCATCCTACACTCCTTCCAAGAAGACACCATTAGTAGGTTTGGGAGCACTAGCCTTCTAGATATGGAAATTTTAGCACAGAGAGTTTTTAAACATCCCCCTGGCTACCGAACCCCATTTAAATACCCCTGTGGATACGATATGCACAACTCAATCTTTCTATCCCAATAAACCTCCCACAATTGTAATTTCACAAATTTGGACATGTTCTAGAAGTCAATTGCCTTCCCTAGAACATCCATTTTTGTTACTATCTGAATGATGGAATTTGACAAGAGACAAATATTTATAGCTTCTAAATATGTATATAGCTGGAAGCATTTTGTGAAAGTACTTTTTGAATCATCGAAGTAACTGGTATGTAATAGTAATTTGTATGAAGTTTCCATTTCATATTCAAAATACCCTATCAAAAAATCTGTACACCTAAAAAATCCTCTGAATTTGTCATCTGCAAGTGATGATTTGAATCCTATGCACATTATGGTAAAAACCCCCAAAAGGATTTTCTAGAATGTCCCTATCCATCTCAAAAAATCTTTAAAGTACCACCTATGAAATATCCCGGTGGTGAGCTATCCTATGATTACTTTATGTCCTTAGTCCTTACCGCCAACTTGTTGCCTTTTTATAATAAACCAACGATCCTTACAAGTGGGTAAAGTGATGATCATAGATTCATCTAGTATCTCCCTACTATGTTTCATGTTTCATATGAGATATATCTATTTTTACAATGCCATATTGTGAAAGTGTGTGTTAAAAAGTGTTAATATGATTTAGAACAACAAAGAGGGGGGTGAACTAGTTGTTCTTAGGTCTTGATGTATAAAAAAATCTCATAAAATTATCCTTAAATCAGATCCAAAACCAAAACAAACTCAAACATCACTGATTCAATAATAGAAACATCTAACAATGCAGTCCACTACCTAGCTGTAACTTAACTTGCAAAACATAGTAATGTTTAGATCTAAGCATTCACACAAGTATAAACACCAGGATTTATAGTGGAAACTCAATTTGGGAAAAAACACTTCGTAACATGCTACTATTATTTTCACTCTTCTGAAGTGAGCTCGGTAAAAAGCCAACCCTATCAAAGGTTACAATACACACTGTCAGGTGTGACCCGGTTAAAGGATTTCAATCACCCTATTAAAAGTGAGCCTAGTCATAGGACTTACATACACTCCATTAGAATGCAACCTTGTTCAAAGGATTTAACATATGACTGTTAGGTCAACCTCTATTAAAAGGATTTTGACTGTTACAATGGTTAGAAAGTAGCAGTAGTATTAGCTGAAAAATATACAACTCACTTTGCCAATATCAGATCTGATTCCATACACTAATGCTGGTTTACTGACTTTGAAAATTTTCCATTTCCATCTTTGATTTTCTCGGAACTTTTCTTCAAGAAATCACCACACTTCTCCTTCAACCTTTTCTGCTTATTCAGTCAATAAAACTTTTCTCTTGTAGCATTCTCTATTCACCATGTGCATCCATATCACAATGTTCAGATTCCCTTATATTTTCATCAATTAGGTTAACTCATCTTTTTCCGCTCAATCTCAATCGTAGATCTTAGGGTTAGATCAAATTCATTGAATCTACCCACTTCATGTTCTTCAGCTCCTTTTCTAGAATCATCTCAAATCTCTTAAAGATTTACAATAAAATGTTTTACAATGCATTTAATGCTTCCAAACAATCAATAAATAAAGTCAACATGTTTTACATAATCCAAGAATTCAACAATGTTGGCTCCAAAATTAAATTCTCTTCAAATATAAAATTCCTGATGTTTGGTCAATATTGTGATTGTTCACTTGGTCTTCATGTAGAACACTCGGTCAATACTAAAACTATTTCCTCGGCTTGCATTGTCTTCCTCAGAAATTTACTGATGCTCAGTCGACACTATAATTTTTCTTGACATATACTAACTTGGTCGACACTAACATCACTCAGCTTAAACATGATTTTTCCATTCTTTTCTCAGTTAATCCTACTAGTTTAGTTTTCAGTCTTACTAAGATAAACAATATATTATCTCATCATAGTGCAACATAGTCAAGTACACTTTGTAGTATCAAGATAACTCAACCTTTCCCTAGGTGCTATTATTACCAACCTTGCTTAACCCCTTAGCAACACTCAAATAGATATAGTACTTTCCTAAGTAGCAATAGTATTACCAATTAAGGTTTGACATCAATGACAATACAATAATTGTTTCAATTCAGTTTCCAACAATCTCCCTCTTTGGCATTGATGGAAACACCATATGATATCACCTGAATAACACATGGATTACCAACCAATCCAAAATCTTATCTATCCATCAGAAAAATATTTATAATATCCTTAGCTTCATTCTAGTTCAGAATCCTGTAAGCCTCACTTCTATGACCGTCAGAAGTATTCAGATCTCCCTCTATCCTAATTCTTCATTTCAGTTCATCATCCTTATCTTCAGTTCATCATCCTCTTTCCTTTTAGTTCCATCAGCTCATTAACTCTTGCTTTTTCAGTATCATGTGTTATCATATTAGTACATTCTCCCTCTTTAAAAAAAATGCCAAAGTAGCAACTAAAACATACATCCATCAGATGTAGATAATATATGTGTAGCTTAGTGTTTCTCCTTCTGTCATCTTGCTTATGACTGATTCCTTGTCTTTGCATCTCTTCACAACTATAGGCCAGCCCTAAAGTGTGGCAATCTTCTACATCAATTGGTCAAATGTTCTACTGTAGCCCATTTGATGCAGTGCTCCTAGCTTGTTTAGGCAGCCTCAGTTAGGGGAAGAACCCCTAATTGACTTCTCAAATACTCATGAGCTTCTCTGGGTAAAGCTTTAGTGAATATGTCTACTAGTTTTTCTTTTGTATTCACATATTCCATTCGAACTTCTGTCTTGTACTAATTCTCTCAAGTAGTGATACTTGATTGCAATGTGTTTGGTCTTAGTGTGCATCACTGGATTCTTAGAAATATTGATAGTACTTGTGTTGTCATAGAAAATAACAATAGGTTCAGTGATTTCTTCTTTCATGCCTATCAACAATTGTTTTATCCATACCAAGTTTGAATAGTTCATTGTAACAGCAACATACTCGGCCTCAACAGTAGATTGGGAAATGCAATTTTGTTTCTTGCTTGTCTAGGAGACTAATCTATGTCCAAGAAAGAAAGCTCCACCACTAGTACTCTTTTTGTCATCTACATTTCATGCCCAATCAGCATCTGTATAAACTCAAAGTTCAAATTTGTCATCCTTCTTATAATATAGATCATAGTCAGCAGTTCCTTTCAAGTATCTCATAATTCTTTTCATGGCCATCATATGTGTTTCCTTAGGATTGGTAGAGAATCTTGCCACAATCCCAATAGCTAATGCAATATTTGGTCTACTATGTACAACATACTGCAATTTTACAATCATGGATCCATACAGAGTTTGATTCACTTCTACAGCATCATCATTCTTAGATAACTTTTGTCCAGTAACCATAGGAATTCCCACAGGTTTAGCATCTTCCATCCCAAAATTTTTCATTATTTCATTAACATATTTAGACTGTGTAATGAAAATTCCATTCTTCTTCTGATATACTTGTAAACCAACAAAGAATTTGATCTCACCAAACATACTCATTTCAAATTCAGTTTGCATTTCATTTGAGAAACTTTTACATAATGCATCTTGTCCACCAAAAATAATGTCATCAACAAAATTTTTTGCTAACAAGGTACATTTATCTTCTTCATCCTTCATGTATAGATTTCTTGTGTCATTTGTTCTTGAATATCCAATCTGTATCAAGTAGTTGTGCAACCTCTCATACCATGCTCTAGGTGCTTGCTTCAATCCATACAATGCCTTTTTCAGTTTGCACACCATGTGTCTTCTGTTTGGATCAATAAAACCTTCTGGTTTTTCTATGTAAACTTCTTCTTCTAGTATACCATTAAAAAATGTAGACTTGACATCCATTTGATATACCTTGAAATCTTTATAAGTAGCATATACAAGCAGAATTCTTACTCCTTCCAATCTAGCTACAGGGGAAAATGTCTCCCCATAATCTATTCCTTCTTCTTGTGCGTAGCCTTTGCATACCAGCCTAGCTTTTTTCCTAGTGATTTCACCATTTTCATTCATCTTATTCTAAAACACCCATTTTGTTCCTATAACATTCTTGTTTTCAGGTCTTGGCACCAGAGTCCAAGTATCATTCTTCTCAATCTGGTCAATTTCTTCATTCATTGCTTGTATCCAGTCTTCATTCTCCAATGCTTCTCTAGTTATCTTTGGTTCAAATTCACATAGTAGACATGTTGGATCCTTAGTCTTACTTCTGGTCTAGATTCTAGTATCTTTGTCTCCAATTATCTATTCAGGCTTGTGATGTCTTTTCACATATTTTTCCAAAATAGGTTCAGCTGTCTCTATTTCATCATGTTCCTCAACAAGATTATCAGATTAAACTTCAGAATGCTTGGCAACCTCTTCCTGATACTCAATAGCATTTTCTTGTAGCTCGACATGTTCTTGTTCTCTCTCGGCACTATTTTCCTGATGCTCAACAGCTTCTATCTATCGCTCGACATTGCTTACCTAAGACTCAGCATCAGGTGCAAGTATTTTACTTGCCTCTTCTTCCTCTTCAATGCATACAAAAGATCTATAATCTTCTGGTTCTCTTTTACTATTAGCTTCATTTCTTTCTACATACTCAACAATTTTGACATTCACACTTTCCACAATTTTGTTTGTGTTAGAGTTCAAACACTTATAAGCTTTACTTTTTCTGGAGTACCCTAGGAATATGCCTTCATCACTCTTAGCATCAAACTTTCCATTCCTTGTGTCGTTTAATATATAACACTTACTTCCAAAGATTCTAAAGTATTTAACACTCAGTGCATGCCCATGCCATAATTCATAGGGTGTCAGAATTGTACCTTTCTTGATCTGTACCCGGTTAAGAGTGTAGACAGCAGTGCTTATAGCTTCTTTCCAATATTTCTATGCCATATTCTTTTCAATCATCAATGTCCTTGCACAATCCAAGATAGATCTATTTCTCCTTTCTGCTATACCATTCTGTGGAGGTGTTCTAGGTGCAGACATCTATCTTTTAATTCCTCTATCATTGCAAAATACATTAAATTCATTTGATGTAAATTTTCCACCTTGGTCAGATCTAAGACATTTCATGTTCCTACCTGTCTCCTTTTCAACCTTAGCCAAATACCACTTAAAATATTGAAAAGCTTCAGATTTTTCTTTTAGAAAAATCACATGCATCATCCTAGTATGATCATCAACAAATAAGATAAAGTATCTAGCACCATAGTAACTTTGTACACCCATAGGTCCACAAAGGTTAGTATGAACCAAATCTAAAATGTTTTCAAAAGTAAAATATTTTCTCTTGAAACTTGACTTTGTCATTTTTCCTAACTGGCATTCTTTGCACATCACATTCTTAGGTCTCTTCAATCTAGGTAGACCTCTTACCTTTTTCTTCTTACTTATCTCTACCAAATTGTCAAAGTTAACATGACACAACCTTTTATGCCATAACCAAATATCATCAAGTTGTGCAATTAAACATGTTTCTTCAGATAGGTCAAGATAGATCAAATTACCTCTAGTCTTATCTCCACTTCCAATCAGCTCTCCAGTAGCATCAAATATTTTAGCTTGCTTGTGATGAAATTCCACTCAGTAACTAGTTTTGTTAAGCTGAGCAACACTTAACAAATTTTAATTAAGACCTTCAACCCAATATGCATTTTCACAAGATATCTTATCAGTTAGTTTAATTAAACCTTTTCCTCTAATAGGACATGGTGCATCATTACCAAATTTTACACTTTTACCTCTGTAATGGTGTAAGGTCTCAAACTTATTTTTGTCACCAGTCATGTGATGTGAACAACCACTGTCAATAATCTATTTATCATTCTTGTTCACATAAGATATCAATGTAGTTTTCTCATCCTCATCAGATTCATCTTTCATTGCCACATAAACTACCTCAATTTCAAAATCATCACTATCAGTGTCAGTCTCTTTTTCAGCAATGTAAAAAGATTTATTACCCTTTCCCTTGTAGTCTCTATTCCATTGGTAGCTTCTATCATCTTTTCTATCTATGTGTTTTCTTTTCCTTTCATCATCTTTATCGTTCTTGTCAGGACATCTAGCAGCTATATGACCAACTTTATTACATGAAAAACATATAATAGGGAGTTTACCTTTATACTTTCCTTTTCCCCTTCTCAGTCTTCTAGCCATAAGAGCTTCTAGATCTTCTAGGTCTTCATCAAAAGTGTCACTGTCACTTTCACTATCACTTTCACTGATACATCTTTCTTTTTCTTTCTTTGGCTTGTTAAGAACTAGCTATGACTTAAAAGAAGATTCAACATTTCCAATACTTCCAATAGTGAAATTATCATAATTAGAGAGTTCAAAAGAACCAAACTTTCCAAAGTAAGCACATTAGCAAAGTTACATCTAGATTCCTAAATAGCTGAGATCTTAATATCATATATAGGACGTAGGGTTCTTAATACTTTCCCAATTATAGTTTCATGATCAATAGTCGCATTAGCTCCTCTAATAGCATTCACAACTTCTTTTATTCTACCGCAATATTGTGCAATGTTTTCACCTTCTTGCATTCTCATTTCATCAAACTTACCTCTAAGACTCTCAGCCTTTGCTTTTAGCACATTCAAGTCACCACCATAGATCCTTGCAAGAGTGTCCCACATATCCTTAGCAGTTGTCTAGTCCTTAATGTCCTCAAATTCTGGATAGCTTAGGGAAGATGCAATTTCCAACATTGCCTGATTATGTTCTTGCTTAGCTCTCATTTTTTCGGTAGTTAAAGGTGTGATAGGTGAGACATAACTATTCTCAATGTAGTACTTTGCAGAGTCACCAATACCAGCCAAATGCATCTTCATCAAGCTTTGCCATGCAGAGAAATTTTCTTTGTTCAGCTTCGGTACCTCCTTCTTATACATCCTGATCATTTGCTTCAAGCCCCTTTAAACTTGATATTTGTCAACACTAATAATAAGCAACAAAGCTCTGATACCAATTGTTAATATGATTTAGAATAACAGAGAGGGGGGGGGGGGGTGAATAAGTTGTTCTCAGGTCCTGATGTATAAAATAATCTCATAAACTTATCCTTAAATCAAATCCAAAACCAAAACAAACTAGATCATCACTGATTTAATAATAGAAACATCTAACAATGCAATCCACTACCTAGCTATAACTTAACTTGCAAAATATAGTAATGTTCAGATCTAAACATTCACACAAATATAAACACCGGGATTTATAATGGAAACCCAATTTGGGAAAAACCACTTCGAAACATGCTACTATTATTTTCACTCTTCTGATTTGAGCTCGGTAAAAAGCCAACCCTGTCAAAGGTTACACTACACATTGTCAGGTGTGACCCGGTTAAAGGATTTCAATCACCTTGTTAAAAGTGAGCCTAGTCATAGGACTTACATACACTCCATTAGAATGCAACCTTGTTCAAAGGATTTAACATATGATTGTTAGGTCAACCTCTGTTAAAAGGATTTTGACTATTACAATGGTTAAAAGTAGTAGCAGTATTATCTGAAAAAATACAACTCACTTTGCAAATATCAGATCTGATTCTGTACACTAATGCTGGTTTACTGACTTTGAAACTTTTCCATTTCCATCTCTGATCTACTTGAAACTTTTCTTCAAGCAATCACCACACTTCTCCTTCAGCCTTTTCTTCTTATTTAGTCAATAAAACTTTTCTCTTCTAGCATTCTCTATTCACCATGTGCATCCATATCACAATGTTTAGGTTCCCTTATATTTTCATCAATTAGGTTAACTCATCTTTTGCCGCTCAATCTCAATCGTAGATCTTAGGGTTAGCTCAAATTCATTGAATCTACCCGCTTCATGTTCTTCAATTCCTTTTCTAGAATCATCTCAAATTTTTTAAAGATTTACAATAAAATGTTTTACAATGCATTTAATGCTTCCAAACAATCAATAAATAAAGTCAACATGTTTTACATAATCCAAGAATTCAATAATGTCAGCTCCAAAATTAAATTCTCTTCAAATATAAAATTGCTAATGCTCAGTCAATATTGTGATTGTTCACTTGGTCTTCATGTAGAATGCTCGGTCAATACTAAAACTATTTCCTCGGCTTGTACTGTCTTCCTCGGCAATTTACTAATGCTTGGTCAGCACTATAATTTTGCTCGGTATATACTAACTTGGTCGTTACTAACATCACTCGGCTTAAACATGATTTTTCCATTCTTTGCTGGGTTAAGCCTACCAGTTTAGTCTTCAGTCTTAGTAAGATAAACAATATATTATCTCATCATAGTGCAACATAGTCAAGTACACTTTGTAGTATCAAGATAACTCAACTTTTCCCTAGGTGCTATTGTTACCGGCCTTGCTTAGCCCCTTAGCAACACTCAAATAGATATAGTACTTTCCTAAGTAGTAATAGTCTTACCAATTAATGTTTGACATCAATGACAATACACTAATTGTTTCAATTTAGTTTCCAACCAAAAGGGCATCGAGGTTTACCCGCCTTGGTTTTGTAGAGCCTAAAGTGAAGAAGGATTTATATACTTGTTAGTTGGTCCAGTTCTCTTAAGAATTTTTTACTTGGAGTTGGCTACTCTGTAAAATTTGTTGAAGAGTACTGGTAGCTACTTTCTAGTGTAAACCTTGTCAAACTAGGAACCAACACTTATTGCTTTATAATGAGGATATATTTTTATCCAAGGAATGGGTTGTCTTCACTTGAGAGTAAAAGGATTTTTTCATAAGAGGCCTAAAAAAGTAAAATTGCAACTAAATGATAACAGGAGCCAAATATAGAGTAATACATATGACTTGTGTTATTCCATCAAGGGTAAAAAGTGCATTCATAGGTATGCAAGAGGGAAAAGTGGAAAAATTTTCAGCTGCAATTTTAGAAGACATAATTCAGATTGTTTTAATTTGGGTATTATTTTTAGGTAGAAATAGTGTGTGGTAAAATATTTTCAAGAGGACGAAGAATATTAAAAAATAAATCAAATTTTGAGGAAATAGAAACATGTTATCTCTAGAATAAATTTAGGTTTCCCTTATTTATTTATTTATTCTTCTTTCTTTTCTTTTGTAGGGGATTTCTAATTTTGATTCCTTTTTGGGACAATAAGGGGAGAGATTCATGTATATTCAAGTGTTGAAATCATTCAAGTAGTAATCTATTTTTTTTCTAATAGAAACAGGAAGTTCAATCTTTGTGTATAATGAATATACATAATGGTTTTTAATGTCTCAAGAATGTAAACCATTATCTTCAAGACTTGAATAGTCAAAGTTGCACATCTGTTGGGATGGGTTTTCAACTGATTGGTTATGTTCAAGGATCAAATTAAGGGTGGCTGGAAGAAGTTGAGTTCCACTTTTGGGCAAAAAGTGGAAGCATTTTCTCTTTTTTTCAAAATTTATGTCAATTGATGTCAAAGTTTGAGGCACTTAAAGATTGAATCTTGAAACACTTCAGTAATATAAAATTTAGTGCTCGAAGTCTTCTTTTCAAATATGTAATTTATTTCAATATCCACATGGTATAAATTGAATTTTAGTAGGCATGATTAAAAACTACTTTTTCAAAATGCCTATTTTAGGACCACACCTCACATGTGTAGGACCACCCTTTTTTGAAGTAAATAAATGTATTTTTGTGAATCCTTCTAGGGAAAGGTACCTAAAATACTAAACATTGATGAGAAAATTTTATCTTTTTTTTATTGAATTTTTTTAATTAATTTTTAATTGACTATAAAGTACATTTTTGAAACCTTTGGTGAATAGGCACCATAATTTGATGATAACTTCACTTTTTTTCAAAAAAAAAATAAATTTGAAGAAAATTCTATGTAGATTGATGTCAGATAACTCATTTTTTAAAAATCGTAAAATGAAAAAAGTTATTAAAATTTTAGTTAGCCTTAGTATTTCAAGTTTAGGTACCACATTGGATTAATAAATATTGTAAAAGTATTAAAATTTCTCATATCACTATAAAATTTATATTTTTACAATATGCACAATAAGAACTAAAATGGGTTTTCATTTTATCAAAAAATTCATTCGGGAAGGTGTCTAAAAAATTATGGCAAGGCAGAAATTTTATGTTATAATACATTAGCCATATTTTTGCAGGGCAAAGTATAGGCTTCGTCCCACCAACCCTATCCCAAACCAAAATCCAAGCCAGTGTGTACGATTCCTGCTCATAGTTTTACAAAACAAGCACCTATTTTTTTAAACTCAAAAAATGGGCACCCGTTTTCTGAAATTAAAAAATGGGTGCCCGTTTCTTTTAAATATCAAGTGCCCATTTCATTTAAATAATGGGTGTCCATTTTATAAAGAGTCGTTGTAGCCAAAAAATAGGACCGTGTTCCTGATCTCAATGATTGACAAGTATTCAATCATTTTTTTAATGATTCGTACTGCAAATAGAATATTTTGATCAACATTCTCTTTTTTTGTCTTGTTTTGGATCTAACATTAATAGAATCATTTAAACTCGAATCTTGGTGCAAAAATGGGATCAAAGAAATATAGAAAGAGGCTAAGGAAGGTTCTGACAACTGAGGAGGTTTCAGAAAATAGAGAGAAGGAGGCAAAACAAAAGTAGGAAAGAAGAGAAAAACTTTAAACAATGAATAATGTTAGAGCATCGAGTTCAACAATTGTTTCAAAAGAGGAGGACAATGAAGACACCATGATGGATGTAGAGTTTGAAGAAGAAAATTTAGGTGCATCTTCTAATCCAGTATTTGATACAGGTATGTCTTCACAGCCAAACATGTAACTTATTCTGATAAAGAAGCTCAACATTTGCTAGAAGTAGGTTACAATATAAATGATTTAAATTTTATTCTTGAAAATAGAGTAATAAATTTAATTACACATCAAATTCCATAAATTAGTAATGTTAATCATAATGATAAAGGAACCAAAAGTCAAACCCCGATTGAAACTAAAAATCAAACACCAATTCAAATTGAAATCAACAATGTGGATGTAGACATAGAAACACTGATTGAGAAAGAAACTCCTTTGAATGATAATGAAATGAATGAACAATTTTAAATAAAAAGTGATGTGCTAGAAAATCTACATGGTTTGGTTTCATGGAGACAAATTAGGACACATGTGACCAGATTGTTTAGACAATTTTTTTATAATAAAAAATTTGGGTTTCAATGTCAATTAATTAAAATGTATAAAATATGAAAAGTGATGAAGAGGTTAGGCATTTATGTGAAATCCAAGAAGGATGAATCTCTAAAATAAGTTGTATCAACTGTTGCTAGTGCCTTTGACACAATTGGAAAGAAAATTCATTCTAAAGATAGTAATGCAGCACGACGAGCAATAACAATAACTTTAGTAAACAAAACTACTGCTAATAAAAGAATGATTTCAAACATAAGTGGATATCTTAATATTAATCATAAAACTTTAACAAGAGTTTTAAAGAGAAGAGTTATCTTTGAAAGTGATTTGACAAACCATTTATGGACCTTCAGTGGCAGACTCCTCAGCTCTGACATGAAACTTACTAGTGAAGTTAAAACTTTGATTGAAATTTTTTAGCATGATAATACGAGAGTATTCCCTAATGCTAGAGATGTTCTTAAATTAAGAGTCGGTTCAAAAGTTCATGATCCACATCCAAAACACCTTTTGGATATGACTCGGCCTAAATTGTATAAAAGAATTATGGATGATAAGGTGTTAACTATTAGTATTAGTCAAAGATCTTTTGAAAAATGTAAACCATGGTAGGTAAGGATTAACAAGGAAAGAATCACCTTTTGTTGCAAAAATTATGTTCAATTTCGTTATCATTATGATATTTTTTGATCTATACATTTTACTATACATACTAATAAAATGTTGCAGGAATGTGGTATAAATATACCACCTCAAACTATAAAGGAGTTTATATCAAGTTTGTTTTGTAACCCACCTAATGAGCAATTTTATCTTTTCAATACATGTGTTTCTGATGTATGTGATGTATGTGGCAATATTGCATTATTAGATGAATGTTTGCATGAAAATATTTTAATTGATTTTGGACAACAATTAGTTGATGTACAAATATTTAAAACTATTGAGTATCCATTGAAGGATGGAAAGGTTGGAAAATGGTGCGATCTAATAACTGAAAAACTTAGTGTTTGTGCTTTCATGAATGAATTCAAGAGTAAGGTCATATCTAAATATGTGAAACACTCTCAAAATTCTAGATGGCTTGATGGAAAATTTTGCGTATGCAAGAATACATTTCCAATTGGTAGTATACTTTCAATCATTGACTTTGCAGAGAACTACACACTTGCACCACAAGATGAGATCCAACCGCAATATTATAATTCAGTGCAAGTAACTGTTTTTGTTTATATTGTCTATAGGCATGCACCTGATAGTAAAGAAGAGGATCAAAAAATATTGAGAGAGTACCATTTGTATATAATAAATTACACTCATGAGAGTTTGTCCAATATTTCTTTAAGACCTTTTATGAAAATTGAAGGGAGAGAAATTCATATAACACAACATCTAATATGGTCAGATAATTACACAGGGAAATTCAAGAATGCTAGAATATTTTATTGGTTGAGTAGGACACATAAGAAAATAAATATCCAACATATGTGGTTTTTTTTTAAGGCTGGAATCGGGAAGGGAGAACATGATGGTGTTGATGCATGTGTTCAGAGAGCCCTTTGTAGAGAGAAACTCAAATTTGAAGAAAAATCAAAATTTAAGGATGCATGTGCAATTGTTGAATGATGTAAAACAAGTTTATCTACAAGATCAAGTCAGAACTCTATAATCAGATATTTTCTAGTTATTTGAAGCAAAGAATATCCTTTCAAGATACGATTGTGATACAATCAATGGATTGGCTAAATGGCATTTATTTAGGAGTTCTAATTCTAACACTTGGACTATATGGACTAGGGAGCTTGCATGTTTTTGTCAATTTTGTGTTGTAGGTGAATGTGAAGAATGTGAAAATACAGAATGGGTTGAAGAATGGCAACAAAAATTCTTAACACCTAGTGAGACACATGATGAAGATGATATAATAAATGAAGACCTGGATCATGCCTTTGCATCAGAAGATTATGATCATTTTTTAGACGTCATAGAACCTGGTAATTTAATTCAATTTATTGTAAAAATTTAAATTATATTAGTTACATGTGTATGTCATATAATTTATGATTATATTTGAATTACAAACCTTTAAACAAGTTTTATTTGTGCATGTACTTAATTTTGTTTTGCAAGACATGTGTATGTTGTTGCACCTGAGGATACTGAAGAGAAGACAAAGTATTGGTTAGCTCGATGTGTAGAACCTAAGAAGAAGTTGATATGCTATCAAGTAGATGATGATGATTTTTAGTATCTAATTGGGTCTTTTGTGGTAGTTGGTACATGGCTATGCAAATACCTAACAAGAAGGAATGGTTTACCAACTTTTAAAGACTACCAATTAGAAAAGAAGATTATGCAATATTCCCATTTGGTAGTGGCAACAAATATCAAATTTGAAAGATACAAAGTGATACCTACTAATAAAATATTATGGACACTTTCAATGGAAGAGCATGAGGCAATCATAGACGCATTGTAGAAAAGAAAGGATGTTGATGGTACATTAGGTTGAATCAAATTTATACATGTAATTTTTTGTTCAATTTGTGATGACGAGTGATCCCCTTAATACCATAAAAATATAATAGAAACAGAGAAACAACAACAATTTACATTAACAGAAAATGGGCTTCTTATTATCTCCACAAATGTGGAATTACAAATTTCAAAATTACAATATGCAAAGCCACATGAGCATTTTCCCTTACAATATTCTATAGGACAAATCCTTGAATCATTACCTAGAAGTACCCTGAACTACCCTAGACAACACTACAGACTTTTCTTATATAGGCAATTTCCACCGCCCGAGAAGGTTCTAGAAATTTAGCCCTTAAGGCTGACTTCCCTAAGAATTAGTTTATTTTCATTTTATTTTACATAGGGTCGGCTCAAAATAATTACAAAATATGTTTTTATATAGCCCAACTTTCGGAGGCCATAACTTTCTAATTGTAGCTCCATTTTTCTATTATAACCACTTTTTAGAAATGGCAGTACCCGATCTGCAATGCCTAACTAACACAACATTTAGTTAGCTAGGGGTTGATCACGATCTAGAGCCTCTAAGACCTTCAAAATTGAGCTCAAAGATTTTGTACCCAAAAACCTTAATAACTTCACTGATACAGATGATATGGCGATGAAAATCAACTGGTAGGCTGATATGACTAAGATGAACCTCCACCTGTGAAATCAGAACATTCTGAGATCGTATTCAACCAACTTACTAAAAATAGTAAGTTTCCATAAATAGTAGCTCTGGACAAGATAGCCCTTATTGAAAGAAACTAGAAATATTTTTGGGTGATGCAAGATTGTTCCTACATCTAGGATCCTCCTGCATCTGACACCCATGGTAATTTGAGAAGTGACCTTGTCACAACTCAAGTGTGAAGAGGGAAACCAAGATGATTAACCTCCTCCCTTGTTAGCCATGATGAATCTTCAACAAGTCATCCTTTCCATTTGACCAGATATTCTTCATATGTCATGTTCCTTGTGCTGCTTCCAACATGACTATCCAATATATCCTCAATCTCCTTGGTAGCTGAAGTAGTTGCTAGAATACTCCACTGTGCTTCTATGATCTCATCTTCAACACCCCCTTCATGATACTCTCTCAAATCTAAAATGTTAAATACTAGTGAAATATTCAGCTCAGTAGGCAACTTGACCTCATTGGCATTTCCTGAATCATGCTTCTTTAGTATCTTACACGGCCCAAACTTCTTCATTTTTAACTTGTTGTATGTACTAATTGAAAATTGCTCCTTTCGTAAATGAACCATGACTTCTATTGGAATTAGGAGAGATAGGTACTGAGAGGGGAGGGGTGAATCAATGCCTTCAAAACTTTTGCTTGTAAAACCTTTCTGATCTATAATTGAATACGGTGATAACCGATCAAAATAACTTGAATATAATTGTATAAATTAATCATCTAGTTAACTTAAGAAAGTAAACAACATGAAATCAATATGACAATCACATAACACAAGTATTTTGGCAACGCAGAAACCCTTGTTAGAAGGTAAAAACTACGGTGGGGATGACACTCACAAATTCTTCACTACTGCAGATAGAAAAGGTTTGCCTGTTAAGGCTACAAGTTTTGATCACTTCTGGTGATCTTACCCTATTAGGAGTAACATATTAGATCAGCTAGATCTACCTAGTTATAGGATTTAAATAGCACTAATGAAGTGTGTACTTGGTTAAGAGATTTACATAAGACTGTTAAGAGATTTGCCATAAACTCTATCACAATTGTCAGAAAGTAATAGGTAATTATCTGCTAGTTGACAACTCAATTGTCTGAAATAGATCTATAAGTGCTCATCAAAATATCACCTTATCTGTGATGTTTTTCTGCTCTATTATGCTCGATAACCTTCTTTGATTCTGCTCAATCTGATATCCTTTGTGCTTTGTTCTGCTAGGTAAACTGATTGTCTTGAAGATAGGCAATGTCTTCAAGTGCTCCTTGATTCATATATATTAGTTCACCCAACCTCATAAAAATGGTGTGAACATACAAAATATATAGTGTTCTATTTTTCCGCCTAAGCAAAAATTAGGTTACAATAATAATAATAACCCTAAGATCTACAGTGCAAAATAACCTAGATCAACTATTACAATAAGATAAACATTACATTTAATGAGTATCTATTTACAATAAATGCTCCTCGATCTTGGTAAACCATTTTACAATCTATTATAACCATTTGCATAGAATAATGTGCCATTTCAGATTACTATGCCATTTTCTATGATCATCGATAAACATTGTATAATCTGCTTGGTGTATACTGTGATGCTCGGTGTTTACTGACCATTGGTGTCGGTGTCGCTAGTGCTTAGTTAACTATGTGATGCTCAGGGTAAAGGCTTTACCGACTACTCTGTCTTACTTCTAGTTACCGATTTTCTCAATATAAGTAACCGACCGATGTGTTTACTATTCTTTGATACTAATGACAACCTTAAATGCTCAATAGAGATTAACAATCTCCCCCTTTGGCATTAGTATCAAAACTTCAAATGTATATAGAAAAAATGTTTCTATATATGCCTTATGTCTTCACCATATACATATCCATAGTAAAAACCTTGTAAGTACAAAGTACTCCCCCTCGATGCATGCTCTCGGTAGTATGTAATATACATATAAAAAATATACTATTTGGCATATACATGTTTTCCCCCTTTTTGATAATAATGCCTAATACCCAAAAAGTATGTAATGTATACTTACATCTAATAAAAAATGTGTGGATGGGTTTTCTTTATAGACTCCAAGAGGTTGTCCCATTCCTATTTCAAGTTGGTAAGAGCAATATGCTCAAGACTAACTTGTGCATGCATGTCAAAGATATTATCCAACACCAAAATCTCTAGTGTTGCCACAAGTTGTTCAACTTTGACAATGTGTGCTTCAAAAATTTTTAGGTAAGGAGTGAGTTCTTTTTGTAACTCTGTAACCTGATCGGTGATGTGCACTTCTTGTTTCCTTAAGTCTGCTATCAGCCGCCAAAGTTCCTCAACTTGATTAATATGCTTTAAGAAGGTAGGTGGCTTGGTGATAGCTGCTTGTGTACTTAACTTTATCTCTTCTTCTAAACCTTTTATCTTTTCACTGACTTCTATAGTGAAGGTGTCTAAAGTACAAAGCTTGATTAGAAGTTGACAGATTATCTAGGTGATAGAATTTACCTTGGTAATGACCTCAGATAATTTTACCTTGTTCAGTGCCACTTCTGTGCTAATCCTTTCTGCCAATTTGTTCTAAATCTTTGATTCTTCCCTTTCTTCTATTCTTTTATCTGCATCTGTATCAGGGGCATTGATTTTGTTGGTGAGTGTGGCAAGTTGATCTATGATGGGAGTATTCTCATCAATATTTGTTTCTGGTACTATCTGTTGTAGAATATCTTGTACATCATTTAACACTTCTTTGTGTTTGTGTTCTTGCCTTAACTTTTCTTGTGCCGCTTGCCTTGAACACAATTCCCCATACCTACTTAGTTCCTCGAGGCTTAGGGTTCTCGGGTCACATTTTGGTATAATGATAACTTCATCAATGGTGACCGACCCTTTGGCTTTCTTCTTCTTCTTCTTCTTCTGGGAAAGAGGTGACTTCTCACTTATGACAATAGCTTTTTCTTCACTTCTCGGAGTATCCTTCCCAATTGACACTATATCATCCTTCTTCTGCTCCTTGGTAGATTGTGTGGGAGTCTGAGTTGTAGTGTCAAGTGGGTTCACCTCAGTTGACTGTGTTTCTTTTGGTTCCTTTGTTTCTGTAGACTGTGCCTCTAGTTTTTTAGGCTCATTTGTATCTACAAGTTGCTCAGGTGCTTGAATCTTAGTAGTATCTTTATTTGGCTCAGGATGAGACACATCGGGTTGTACTTGTGAAATTATTTTAACTACCTCTGAAGTACAAGTAGTTCACCCAGTAGTGATGTGAGCACACTAGTAGTGTCTAATGCTTCATCTTTGTATGGTGCAATTGTCACATCTTCGTCATCCTCATCATCAGGATCACCGTTAGTGATGTCCTCAATGAGTGCATCATCATCAAGTTTCTTTTGTAAGTGGATCTTAACTTCATCTAGTGCATCTTGTAAAATTTTGATTTCTTCCTTTTGTTCAGTGATATCAATTACCTCAGTAACTGATATACGAGTGTCCTCTATTTTCTTACCTTTGTTATCATCAATGAAAATACCTTTATCTTTTGAACTATATCTCTTCTTAGACAGTTTCAGGAATGCTTCCTGTTCAGCTTTCTCTTCTGCTTTCAAAATTGATGTCCATAGAGAATCACATATGACATCCATATCATCCACATTCTCATCCATGATCTGCATTGCTCTATTCTTGACTAGAAATTTAGCATGATACTTTGTCATGTATTCACTTACCACATCATAGCTAAAGTGTGAGGCTGCACGGCCTAGTGACCATTCTCTTTTCCTTTTCTCTATATCTAGTGCAATAGCCCATCTCTCATTTATTTTGTCATCAAGTTATTTTGGCAATTGACATGCAAATTCCATTGGTACTCTCTTGAATTTTATCATCATTTGGACGATAGCATGTTCTATCTTTGTTTTGTCCTTAATTGACATTTTGCCAAATTTGCCTATGCCTGGATCTGTAAGATTTCCATTCTCAATTATATCTTCAATTATTTCTTCTATAGTACTTTCCCTATTACAAACTAACTTGAATTGATCAGGATCATTTTTAGTTTCTGTATCCTCTAGATCTTCCTTATTTCTTATGTATTTCCTCTTTTTCTTCGGTGGCTCAGCTACTTTCTTGGTCTTTCTCTTAACATATTTCTTGGTAGGTGTAGCTGCTCTTCTTTTTGCTATTTTTGCTACTTCTTCTTGCTTGGTGGATTGTGCAGTAGTTGATGAACCTGTCTTCATTCCTTCTAGTTCTGTTAGCTGCATATCTTGTTCATCAGTTGTGGGAGGAACCAGTGTGTGATCCTTTTCTTTGTTTGACTTGGTTTCCTCGCTATCATAGGGCTTGTCAGCCAATTGTAACTAACCTTTGGTTGTTTCATCAACTTGTGACTCCTTAGGCGAGTCAGATACATTTCCATATTTTACTAAGAGATCTTTTCTCATTTTCTTTTCCCTTCTTGACATTTTACCGATCTCCATGTCTGTTGTGATTCTAGACTTAGCTTCCTCATATACACTGAACCCACTGGCAGTGATGTCTATTGGTAATGCCAGCAATGCATTGATATATTTCGAAGCGAAATCATGATTCATTTCATATCCCATCGGTGCTAGCCATTTTGTTCTCGGTTCTACTGCCTTTATCATTGAGTGATCTGTGCTTACCACAAAGCATATGTCATCTTCAAATTTACTTACTAAATCCCTTGGAATTCTACTCCTTTGTTGCATTTTTGTTTGAAATTCCTTGAAATATGCATTGAACTCTTTATTCAAATTATCTCCTAAACTTTTCATCATTTCACCGATTTGAGCAGTTATCAGTTTGTCCGATTGCCAGTTTACTTTACCGATACTCGGTACATATTTCTATAGATATAGAAATGTATAGACAAGTAGTGATCTGTGCAATACCCCAAAAATGGGCTATAAGTTCATTAATCTCCTACATCCTCAATTCGAATGAAATTGACATCAAAGTCCTAATCTAAGGCACATCTAAACATCATCGAATCGTAATTTATTATCTTAAATTCTGCATCGGAGAATATTCCTAGCAATATTCCTAATTATCTTAATTATCTTTAATTTAATGATTATTTGGCGATAAATCACATTTATCCTAAGTTTGGTTAATTGAATATTTTCATATTTAATTAATTAGATTTAATATCTTGCTACTTAATTGTGTAATTAAATTTAATTCTATCTATTATTAATTGTATTATTTAATTTTGACAATAAATCTAATATCCTATGAATAATTGATTAAATTTTTATTTAATTAATTAAAGCAAGTTGTCATTATTTAATAATATAGTTTTTAATAAAAGTTTGATAAAATAGTTAATTAACCCATAAATTAACTATTTTATTTCAAAAATCAGTTAAGTTGAGAATAAATCACTTTATTTATTTATTAAATCATAATTATCCATGTGCACATTCAAGGACCAGTTAAACTCAAATTGGAAAATCAATGCAAGTTGTTAGCTTTTTGAAACTCAACATCTTTTTGAGTTTTAAAGTTGATCTAAACTTCTAATTCGAGTTGAACTGTGCTTTTGCATGATTTTCGTGACTTAATTATCTTTATTTAAAAATAAATCAAAAATGAAGCTGAATTATTTGAGTGATTTATGACTTTTTCTCATGCACCTCCAAAGCCTTGGATTTCTATAAAAACAAGGCTCAGCTCTTCATAATTCATCTCTCAAATCCATAGAATTTCATATTTTTGCACAATCACATTGGAGAATTGGAATTTGGAGAATCAAAGCTTATTGCGAATCAAGGCTATTGTGAGATCAATTTGTTTTTTTTACATTCATTTAGATTCTTTTTCATATCATTGTTAGATCATTTTAGCAGATCAATTTCATATAGATTAGATTTCATATCAAGTTTTTATCATTCTTATTGCATAGAAAATCCAAAAAAATAGCTTAAGTGCATTCAATTCATATCTATATCAATTGCATTTAAATCCTTCATTTAGGTGTCATCTAGGTCAGTGATCTCGATAACAATCTGAGAACATCAATCTTGCACCTACTAGAAGGCAGTAAATCGCTTGGTTAAATTAGATTTCAATTTTGCACGATTTTGATTTTTGCTAACCTCTAATGTTTTATTGAAGTGTTGTGTCTACAGATTAGGTACAAAATTCACACACATATTTCTAGTGCCCACCGTGGGGCAACCCACCTTTACATGCTAGTTTTGATTTTTTTTTGGAGCTAAAGCCCTAAAGTTTCAAAGATTTAATTTTATCTCTCAAACGGCTTAGTTTTTTTCTTTGAAATTTTTTTTTCAAGTTGGACATATATCAGAGAAGCTATAATAAAAAATTTAGAATTTTCTGAGATTTTTTGAATTTTTAATAATTTTTTCTTGAAATTCTAAAAAAAATTAATATCTGACGCAAATCAGCATATTTTTTGGAAATTTTTATATTTTTAGAAATCTCTTTAAATTCTATAGGGGTTCCATTTTTTGAGTTTTAAATTTAGACACAATATAATAGCTCAAATAGTCAAATTATAAAAACTGGTCTATTTTGATAAAATGGGTCTCTAGGGCACAAATGAAGAGATTTTTCTAAAACTTTTACATTTTTGGAAAGCTCTCTATTTTTTAGTAGGGGTCTCTATTCTGAATTTCTATTTTTGTTGCCAAAATCATATCAAAAAAATTAGATCTTGTTGATTAGGTCAAATGCAGCAAAAAAAATAAAGTTTTGTGATGGGTATGCACTTATTTTTATTACACGGTTCAATGAATGATATGAGTTGTCATTTGGGTTAATTTATGGTTATTATTGCTGATAATAATTAATTTTTAGAGCTAACCCTATGGTTTTTATAAGTTGAATATATGTTACATATCTTGTTTGCTTGTTTGCTTGTTGGAGAGTTCATCATTTGCTTGCATGGAAAAGCTCAACAAGAATTGCTAAAAATTAGGTAAAATCTACTACGCACTTTGCAAGGATCCCAAGTATTCTCCTTCATCTAATAACATTTCAATTTGGCATTAAAATAAATCTCTCATGTGTTTAGCTTGAGTGTTTCTTTGCATGCTTTTTCTATGAATTTGCATAATTGAATACTAGGCTGTGACACCTTAGGTATTTATTGGTAGTCTTAGATTACTTGTGATTAATCTAGATTGCTATCTTGGGTTATTGTACTCACTAAATCTGCCAGCCCCTCAGTTTCACCCTGTGGTTGCAATATCAGCACCACATTAAATGGGAGGGGTCTATAGGAAAGAAGCGTTAAGTGTTCCACCAGGCAACCCTTTTGTGCTTTTTGGAACTCACATATTTTCTAAGTTGTGGACTCATTTCTAGCTTGTGTGAGGGGTTAAGTGCTCCACTTTGTAGACTCGCCTCATATTTTCTTTAAGCATTAAGTGTACCACCTTGTTCTTTTGAATACTTTTGGATAAATTTTCTTTCTGGAATATATCTGTACTCACATAGTAATTAGGCCTCATGAACACTATTTGTGGATCTTGAGAGAGTGGGTTCCTAGCGAAACTCTTCTCAATGAGGGATCCCTTGTAGGTGGGGAGGATACTTAGTGTGTCTCACATTCTACTTGGTTCGTGCATCTTCCCTTATTGATTGATACATTCTCTCTCTGGAGAGGTTGATAGATCACATGGGGTTGATATCATAGACCTTGGTGAGACAAACTTTGTCTTAGCGTGTCAAATTAATCTGCTTGCTTTGTTTGGGTTAAAAGTGAAGAGACATCAAAACCTTGGATCTGGAGCCAAGTCCCCTTGTGGTATCATACTGTGAGTCACCTTTAGAGAGGGTTAACCATAGCGGACAATCCCTTCACAGGGAAAACTG
This sequence comes from Chamaecyparis obtusa, assembly GCA_027943335.1. Lineage (NCBI taxonomy): Eukaryota > Viridiplantae > Streptophyta > Pinopsida > Cupressales > Cupressaceae > Chamaecyparis > Chamaecyparis obtusa. Next base: position 503,554 of record BSBK01000970.1, read on the forward strand.
CGTTGACGGAACCTCAAGCGGTAATAGCCATTTTCACCATGGTAGTGACAACCGCTATATAAATGTCCTTGTGGAAGAAATCTCCATGGGTATGGTTCATTGTTGGGTTGTCAGATCTCCCTAGCAGCTCCTGAAGATTAAATTATTGGACTATGTCAAAACCCTGGTATGCCGGGATTGGAGTTCACCCCTTTGGATCATAAAAGTTGTAGAGTCAAACCATTACTAAAAACCTTAGCGAGGCCAAATTTTCATTTTATAGGGTATATGTGCATTATTGCAAAACATTTTTGGAACATACACAATTAGCGCTTCTAAGGATTAGAATGAATAATTCACTTGATTGTTCATGCGCAAGGTTGCTTTTGCCCTTGTTCATTATTTTCAAACATGCTTGAAATCACGTGCTTGCTATTTTGCATGCTTGTTTATCTATTTGGTTATTGAAAATGGACAAATCTGTTACAATCCTCAAATCTAGACATTGAAATTTGCAAACAATCCAAATCTGAAAACTCAAAATTTGCAAAATCTGAAGTAAAATATTTTTCTAGAATCAAAAGTCATCTTAGGAGGTCAGAAAGTCATACGAGTTTCTATCAAGTGTCATTTCATTACTACCCATTTATCATATGGTAGAGAACCCAGTGTCATATGAGTCTTTATGCCAGTCAAATTCCAAAAAAATAAATCAAATCCTACTTGCAACTGTCGTACGAGTTTTTCAACTATCATTTCATTTCCTACCAATTGTCGTATGAGTCTGCAGAAAGTCATTTGGAAATTTTTTTAAAAGTTGTCAGAAAATTGTCAGAATTGCCAGATACTTCAGCTTTTACAACCTATTTCCAGAATCTATCACACAAATCACTGTATCAAGAACAAAGCAGTAGCTATTGAGAATTAGTACACATGACTCAAAGAATCAGTACACATAAGGAAGAAACTCTGATGAGGGCCATGATGAAATAGATGCATGCTATGCAAGTCAAGATTAACAAACTTGAGAAAGAAAAGGAACCTAAAGAGTTTTCCATGGAAGCTCTATGCCCTTTTCCATTTGCTAAAGACTTGTACATGTCACCATGCCCCCAGAAAGAATTTGAGCAATGTGATAACCCTTATGATACCTCTTCCACGAAGAGTGACACATCCATCTTTAGAGACTATGATGACTATGATGATGGACAATATAATGATACCTATGACACCTCTATTCCTAAGAGTCCTCCTGATCGTGTGTTCCTGCTTACTAGAAATGGGATGTCACATTCGAATGATCGTGATGGTGATCCATATGATTCTGATTTTGAAAGAGATTTTGGTGGCTTTTGTGGACAATATCTAGATGATACATCTACTTCTATTGAGGAATATAAAATGTACCATGCTGATTTGAAATGTCAATACTATAAGGATCTCTCCTCTAAGAACTCTCAGGCTGAAAATAAAGATTACACTCTCAAGCAAGATCATTTTAATGTTGGACCTTTGTCTTGTGATGGTTCCCTTCCATCCCCTACTTCTTCCAATATCCATGCATTTCCTAAAGCTTCAAATCTTTCATAGAACCTTCATCCAATGAAAGTCCTGATACTTTTCATGCGGTTCCCTATAGTTATCCTCCAGGGCTACCTCTTAAAAAAACTCAAGCTAACCTTCACTTGGCTGCAAATACTTTCAATAATGCTAAACCTAAAGAGCCTAAGCCTTTATATGCTATAATCCCTACTTCAGCTAGTCCTCCACCATCTCTTCCAAAGTCATCCATACAATCCCAACATGCTTCCTTGTCCTTAGAAGTGGCTCCATGTCAAGAGGACTCTAAAAATGATGAAAAAAAGAACGTAAAGAAAGATCAAGATCAAGAACCCTCTATGTCATCCAATCCTTTTCATGATGTCTCTTATCCACTTCAGGGTTCTTTTGATCCTACACACCCTTTTTCATGCATTCCACCATGTCTTAAGTCTTCTCCTAAGCAAGATAAGGCTACTACTTACACTGCTGAGCTTATTGATGATAGTACTGTTACTTCCAATGTTAAGCCTATTGAAAATCAAGAGAAAAATTATGCACTTATGCTATCCAAAGATCCTTGTCAAGATCAAAGCCTTCCATCTTCTTGTTCTACCATTCCATGTTTGCTTCCACTTTCTACTCTTCCTAAGTCTTTGCAAGCTTTGAACAATCCTATCAAAGAAGGTGCTCCTATTCAAGATGTTCACGATCCTATTGAAAATCCTAGTGCTCACTCTAAAGATGCTGATGTCCTTGGTTGTCATATAAATGTTGATGAACTTTTTGATTATCCTTTTGCGTCTTCCACTTCCATCCTTGGACCTCTTCCACCACTACTAAAGGCTTCACGTCTGCCCTCCATCTTGGGTCCTTATGTCCCTTCACTTTCCCCTCCTAACTCTCCTAATTCACCATCCATCTTGGGTCCTTACATACCTCCATCTCTTATCTTTCCTCAAGATCAACATAGATGCACACCCTTGAATCCTTTTCATCCACCCACCCATCTAAACCAGTCATATCCTCCTTCTTCCTCCACAAGTCCCAAGTCTTTTGGAAGTAATTTGAATGTTCAATACAAGAAAAAGAAGCAATACAAGAATCCATCAAAAAAATATCACCATGTCTCCTCTAATAGACATGGAAACATAAAGTCAAAAGAGATATCTAGGAAAAAAACTACAAGACAAGTATGGGTTCTAAAATCCATCATTAAAGATATTCTCTCTAGATCATCAAAAGGAAATAAAAAGCCTACGGCTATATGGATTCCAAAATCTCTCTTGAAAGAGTCTGGTGTTGAGAAAAAAGTGAAGTTGACATTCAAGCTTCTAAAGACTTCCACTTCATCTCCCTCCAAAAATATTCTTCCATTCCACGTGCCTAAACCACAACCTCTACTATCCATTCGCCATATTCCTTCACATATTCCTTCATTCACATTTCCCCCATCCTCTCACCACCCTTCAAGGTGTGTGTTGATGTTGATTTTTCCTTCCTTTCCATCTACCCTTTCACAATCCTTCCATTCATTATCCTTCTACCTTCTATCATTTTTCCTCATTTGCCTATTCCTCCTATCTTCCAATCTCACTCGCTTTACATAAAACCCTATCATCCATTTTTTTCTTCCATATTCCTTTCCCTATCAGTATCTTTGAGCATATCATTTGAATCCTTGGTATGTCATGGTTTATCCTTTCAAGGAGCATTATCTAAAAAGCTTGCCTTCTTCTAAAAAAAAAAAAAATTTAAAAAAAATAAATTAAAAAAATTAAAAATGTGCCTTGGTGAAAACCTGAAAATAGGCACCTTGGTAGAAAAAGTAAAGAGAAATAAATTCATCCTATGGTGAAAACCACTCCCTTGTGGCACCTTGGATAAGTACCATGATGAAAACCTGGCAATCAGGCATCATGCATAGTTCTTCTACATATTTCATCCATTCCATCTTCTCTCTTTGATCTTGACAAGGTTGACCTATATACGAACATTTGGCTATCTTGTGAGCTATCTTACGATGATCTTGCTTTCATTCCATTCATATTTTGCCTTCATATTTATCTTCCTCCATTCATTTTCATCTTTCGCTATCCTTTTCCCCTTTGGTCTTGATCTAATAAAAAAAGAAAGAAAGAGTAAAACACAGTGCTATGAAGCCTCTTGACATGTCTGCTCCTTTGGACTGCATCCTTTCCTGCTCTGGCATTACACTTTTATGACTTATCCTATGCTGACCTTTTATTGCTTTTCCAAATGTGCTTTACATGAAAATTTTTCCCTAGCTTGGGTATTCTTGGGGGGTTTTTCCCTTGAGGATTTCTTCCCTTCATTCTCCTTCATTTTCTTATCTTCCATCTCTTCCACCAGCTTGCCAATCCCTCTTGTTCTCCACCTTACTAGACATTGGGACTACACGATATGATCTTGCATGGGAGTTTGCAATGGAAAAAGATGCTATCAAGTATACCAAGTATCAGAACAAGTATCAGAACCAATATCAGAACCAGTATCATAACTAATATCAGAACCAGTATCAGAACAAGTATCAGAACAAGTATCAGAACTAGTATTAGAACTAGTATCAGAACTAGTATTAGAATAAATATCAGAACAAGTATCAAAACTAGTATCAGAACTAGTATCAGAACAAGTATCAGCACAAGTATCAGAACTGGCATCTCATGATTAATCCAGCTCTATGGGCCTAGAGAACAAGTATCAGAACACCTATAGGGGCTATACCTTTCACTTTAGTTTATGGTTCTGAAGCGGTACTACCTATTGAGGTTGAAATCCCATCACTAAGAATCAGAATGCATGGTCTAGTAACTGATGATGACTATAGAGTGTCTAGGTTGCAAGAACTTGAACTACTAGATGAGCGCAGACAAGTAGCGTATGATCATCTAAGAGTATATCAGAAGAGAATTTCTAGAGGCTACAACAAGAAAGTCAGACACAAAGAATTTCAGGTTGGTGATCTAGTCTTGAGAGAAAATTCTAAAAATCAATCCCATCAAGAACACAAGGGGAAGTTTGAACCCAACTAGCTGGGTCCCTTTGTTATCACTGCTACTTTTAACTCTAGTGCCTATCAACTCTCAATGACTGAAGGAGAACAACTCTGAGAACCAATCAACGTTCTCCATTTGAAAAAATTATATGCCTAAAGCATCCAGTCTATGGTAAAAAGTCCTGAAAAAATCTTAAAAATTGGAAAATGTCCTAAAAAAATGAACATCTTGGTGAAAACCTAGCAATAGGATCCTTGATGATTCACAAAAAAATAAAAAAATATCAAAAATTCAAAAAAATTCAAAAAATGAAAAATACAAAAAAATGAGAAAAAAAAAGTGCCTTGGTGAAAACTTGGAAACAGGCGCCTTGGTAGCAAAAATAGAATCTCTGCCAAGATGGTGAAAACCCAGCAAACGGGCACCACTTGTTTCAAAATGCTCCATCTATCAGCGCAATCTTGGTCTTTCCCAGCTTTCAGTTTTGCTTTAGTTTGTACATATCTCTCGGTTTGTTTCTGCATTTCCAGTTTTCAATAAGTCAGTTTGTACACCACTCAGCTCAAGCGTCTGTATCCTATCAATGTTCAAACTTGGGGGCAATCAATGTCATATCCTATGGTCTCCAGTGTATCTTAGATGTATCATATCCACTCAGAGTCCTTTGAAGCTTCATGTGAGTCAGTCAGTCAGTCTTGTCTCCAGAAAGGATTTTGCATCTACAACAACAACAATCAAACAACAAACTAAAAATGATCTGTGCTTCATGCTTTTATCTCCTTGTATGCTTACTGATTCACATTGAGCTTTTTTCATATTGTGTCCCTTCGATCTCTTCGATGATGTCCTTTATAGGATTTAGAGAGTGATGACTGGGGGCATAATCTTTTCTTTGTCTTCTACTTGTATGTGAAAATCTCACGTCTTTGGAAATTTTGGATTGCAATGGTGTCTGACTATAAGAGCCTCTATCTCGAATTGGGTGGCCATGTGTACCTCAACCATTGATACCCAAAAAATTCAAGGAAGTTTGATCTAACTATTGTCTTTTTGAGTGAGTGAGTTCTCCTACTGTGAAACGCAATCTTGCCTAAGGATGTGAACGATAACGGGTCACTACAGGTAATTCACATTGGATTTAGAATAATCTCTTAACTGTTTGATGTGTTTGAATGCAAGGCGTATTTAGGTCATCATGACATTTATGTTTTGATGCTTATACAAATTGCTATATCAAAAGGGACATGATATTTAGGTCATCCTGGCGTTTATGCCTTGGTGCTTATATCTAATCTGACATTTCAAAAATAAAATCAATATTCATATATCCATGGTTGTTGACCAGTGGGTGTTGTATTAATTCTTGTGCATACAAATCAATATTCATATGTTTGGTTTCATAGCTAGTGGGCATTGTATTGATTTATTCGGTTACCTAAAAGTTCAATGATGATAACAAATCGACACATGATCAGTGACTAGGTCCTAGGTCTTAGGTTGCATTTCATACTGCATGTCTCTTTGCATTTTTGCATGTTTGCATGATCTCATAATGGCTAAATGAACTTCAATGCTTAAACAATTCTCAACTCACATATTCAAATCTAACAAGAGCTGAATCTCACACGAAGGTTCCTCCAACAAAACAGCAAGTAGAATCCTTTTTCGGGATCAAAATCAAAATTTGAGATCGTTTATATTATTAACTACTTGCATAATCGACCTTCCATCATCACAGAAATCCAGTATTCAACTTAACTGATTATCTAACATCAAACTATCAAAATTTCAACTTGGTCAACTATGGTCAACTCATAGTTTCACCTAGTCAAACTTGGTCATCTAGACCTCTAAATGATGCAGAATGCATTCCCAGACGTGTTTAACCACTTCTCAAATCAATTTACATGCTTCTGAACTATCAACGCTGACTTTTCTTGTCAAATTTCAATTTTAATCCCAAAGGGGGCATGGTATTGCACATCATATCTAAGTCTGTAATCTAATTTGAAATCATATCTTCCTCAGTAATCAAGATAGCAACCACGTCTAGTTACTGATTCATCAAAAGCCCTCATCACTCGAGGCAAATCTATCATCACTTGGGGCATATCAGATTCATCAAGATCCATATCAATTTGGTATTCTACTAATTTTGTAAACTGTATCAGTTTTTGCAACCATCAGATCATAATGTTCTTTCCTTGGTTCTTCAGCAATTGAAGGGTTCGGATGTGATACCTGCTAGTTCTACTAAGACAATCGAGTCTATAACCGGTCACTCACTTCTTCGCAATAATAAGGTTCGAAATCAAGCATTTTGACACTCTTTCGCAATCATCGGTTCATTGCTGCTACAGTGAACATTATCTTTGGTCATTCATAACCTATTATCTTCATATCAAATCAATATCAATCAGCTTCTGTCTCATATCAATTATCAATATCAAACATCAGTTTCATATCTCTATCAAACATAGACTTTCTTTGAACCACTGCGCTTCACATAGTAATTCAAAGAGGGGCAAAATGTAATACCCCAAAAATGGGCTATAAGTTCATTAATCTCCTACATCTTCAATTCGAACGAAATCGACATCAAAGTCTTAATCTAAGGCACATCTAAACATCATCGAATCGTAATTGATTATCTTAAATTCTGCATCGGGGAATATTCCTAGCAATATTCCTAATTATCTTAATTATCTTTAATTTAATGATTATTTGGCGATAAATCACATTTATCCTAACTTTGGTTAATTGAATATTTTCATATTTAATTAATTAGATTTAATATTTTGCCACTTAATTATGTAATTAAATTTAATTCTATCTATTATTAATTGTATTATTTAATTTTGACAATAAATCTAATATCCTATGAATAATTGATTAAATTTTTATTTAATTAATTAAAGCAAGTTGTCATTATTTAATAATATAGTTTTTAATAAAAGTTTGATAAAATAGTTAATTAACCCATAAATTAATTATTTTATTTCAAAAATCAGTTAAGTTGAGAATAAATCACTTTATTTATTTATTAAATCATAATTATCCATGTGCACATTCAAGGACCAGTTAAACTCAAATTAGAAAATCAATGCAAGTTGTTAGCTTTTTGAAATTCAACATCTTTTTGAGTTTTAAAGTTGATCTAAACTTCTAATTCAAGTTGAACTGTGCTTTTGCATGATTTTCATGACTTAATTATCTTTATTTAAAAATAACTCAAAAATCAAGCTGAGTTATTTGAGTGATTTATGGCTTTTTCTCATGCACCTCCAAAGCCTTGGATTTCTATAAAAACAAGGCTCAACTCTTCATAATTCATCTCTCAAATCCACAGAATCTCATATTTTTGCACAATCACGTTGGAGAATTGGAATTTGGAGAATCAAAGCTTATTGTGAATCAAGGCTATTGTGAGATCAATTTGTTTTTTTTACATTCATTTAGATTCTTTTTCATATCATTGTTAGATCATTTTAGCAGATCAATTTCATATAGATTAGATTTCATATCAATTTTTTATCATTCTTATTGCATAGAAAATCCAAAAAAATAGCTTAATTGCATTCAATTCATATCTAGATCAATTGCATTCAAATCCTTCATTTAGGTGTCGTCTAGGTCACTGATCTTGATAACAATCTAAGAACATCAATCTCGCACCTACTAGAAGGCAGTAAATCGCTTGGTTAAATTAGATTTCAATTTTGCACGATTTTGATTTTTGCTAACCTCTAATGTTTTACTGAAGTGTTGTGTCTATAGATCAGGTACAAAATTCACACACATAATCTGTACTTACATGTATTAGAATTCTTTTCTTTTATTGTCTTTATATTGTCATGTAGTTGGTGCAGTAGTAGCTTGGCAAGATCAACCCAGTGATCTTTCTTCATAATTTTGTAAGCCATGTCCACGGCACTACAAGGTACACTATTTGGTCTGCTTGATTGGAATATCTTGTACCCGATGACATGAGCTGCAAATTTTACTACTGGATCTTTGATAGTTGATATTTTCAATGCCCTACCATCCCATTGAGCTCCAGTGTGCTTTTCTACATCGAGATGAGATGAACTTCAAAATGCTTTGGCTTTGTCAGTTGTAGGGTATCTAGTAACTCTACTAATAATCTTCTTAGTGACCTCAACAAGTTTATCCAACCAAAATTTGCCATCATGAAATCTGCTTAGTACAATTCTTATCCAGTCATTATGGAAGGATTGCGGGAAGAATGTAAAACATCGTAACCCTGACTCAATCTTCTTAAATTTGGTTTTAATCTTACCATCCAGTCCACAGACTTGCTGATAAGTGGCAATGGTCTCAAAATCACATACTTCACCAATCTTGCATTGAACGTAAGACCTAACATCTTCTGTTAACAAAACCCTATCTGGTATACTAGAAAATGCGCCCATATCATCTGTTTGTGCTGCAACCTTGGGATGAGGTTTGAATTTCTCCTCGGCAAAGTGTGCCCTTACAATTAATTCCACTTCCTCCTCAATGTTCTTTGATTTGCTTGCAGTCGATGTCGATGCCATAAATTGTTTCTAGGGTTTCAGAAAACAATAGATAACCAGTGTATAGTAGGCAGATGAACTTACTCATTATCATTGAAGATTTGTCATCTGTTTGATCTACAGTAGCTTGGAATCTTTTCTGAAAATCTCTAGCTCAAACACTTCTCTGTAAAATCACTATTCTTTGAAGTCGCAATGTAACAATGAACTCTGTTTTCATGTATATATAGACTTTTCAGTATTCCTGCTCAAACTTTGATGCATTAAATGTGTGACCTAACTTTTGATACAAAATAGTTGTCAGCTTGGTTAACATAGAATTTCTTCATCAGTTCACACTATTGTCAGTTAACCTTATATAGTGATTACCGATGGGTAACCAACTCACATTTCTTCTTTTACCGACTATATAACATTTGTAAACTTATAACACTTAAACCATGGTGCATCTTTATTCATGCAGATTTGGTATTTGTACATCATAGATAAGGAACTATATGTAAAATGTGATCATTTAAAATGTCAGTTCCACACATACCTTTGTCATCTTAAGTGGAGGTACCGATGTCACCCAATCTAGTGGACGAGGTTTCACTGACAGTGTTACTTGACTCAACATTCTCATTAGATGCCTTCTTCCACATTGTGTTCCTTAACTTTGTAATATTTGCAATGTTATATCCACTCTAAAATATATGGTTCTCATCAGGTGCTCGATCTTTGTAGTTCTTGCTTACATGACCAACCTTGTGATAGTGCATACATGCCATTCCTGTATTTGTCTAGTTTCTTGATTGTCCAATCTGATTCTTTATGTAATAGTTTGTTGTAATATGTCCATACCGATCACATACAATATAATTAGTCCATGTATTATAATCCCAAACATATGAGTTACCTTGTCTCTTCGGTTGATATGGCTTTCATTGTAGCTTCTCCTTAGGTGTCCAGACTTGTGCCATTTTTGCCTTGCAGTCCCTTGCAGTGTGTCCATGCTTTTTACATGTATAGCATATTTTCTCCTTAGTAGTACTATTAGAAATTTCATTCTTCTTAGCTCTGCATTCATAGGCTGGATGTCCAAACTTACCACAATAATAACAATATCCATTGAATTTTGGAATGACAGGAGGTTTACCTTGTGCTTTGCTTCTGCACACATTAGATGTATGTCCTGATTTTCCATAGTGGTAACATGTCATCACTTTAGGTTTCTGAGTTTGATTTTTGTTGACTTTTTCATCTTGTTGTGATTCTTCTCCTTCACCGGTGTAGCCTATACCAGTTCTGCTTCCGAATCACCTCTGATTAGTCAAGAAATCATCAATCTTTTTAGAACTGTCCTCAGCTATCTTCATCATTTCATTGTGTTGCTTTTGTTTCTTTATTTCATTTCTCAGTTTTTCATTGTCTTCTCTGAGTATTGCAATATCTTCAAGTCTTCTTGATAAGTCTCCATTTACTCAGTTCATTTCTTGATTAACTGTCATCATCTGATTTGATACTTGGAAGTGACGATCAATGAGTCTCTTTATTTCACTTTCTTTTTCTTGAAGTTGTTCAGTCATCAATCTTCAATCTTCAATAGCCAGATTGTGATCTTGTTTAGCTTGTCTAGCATTGTTCATGATTTCCACCATTCTCCTCATTTGAGATTCATGACCGATTTGAAGTGCTTTCACTTGCTCAGATAGATGTTGATTTTTTTCAGATAAATTAGAGATTATGCTTTAAGATCCATCAGAGATGCTTCCAAAGCTTGATCAAATATCTCATCAATAGGTTCTTCATGATAACTGATTTCATTCAGCTGAATTGCAAGGTTCTTTCTATCAACCAGTAATTTCTTTAGTTCTTCCTTGGCTTGTTTATACTATTCCACAAACATTTATATTTGTATCTTCTGATTCTCAATAGTCTTGTCAAGTTTGTATCTCTCCATGACTTAGATCTTTACCCTTCATTGGTTAGACTGTTCAACAAGAGAACTGTGCTCTAATACCAATTGTTGGAATTAGGAGAGATAGGTACTAAGAGGGGAGGGGTGAATCAGGGCCTTCAAAACTTTTGCTTATAAAACCTTTCTGATCTATAACTGAATACTGTGATAACTGATCAAAATAACTTGAATATAATTGTATATATCAATCATCTAGTTAACTTAAGAAAGTAGACAACATGAAATCATTATGACAATCACATAACAAAAGTATTTTGGTAATGCAGAAACCCTTGTTAGAAGGTAAAAACTGTGGTGGGGATGACACCCACAAATTCTTCACTACTACAGATAGAAAAGGTTTGCCTGTTAAGGCTACAAGTTTTGATCACTTCTGGTGATCTTACCTGGTTAGGAGTAACATATTAGATCAGCTAGATCTACCTAGTTATAGGATTTAAATAGCACTAATGAAGTGTGTACTTGGTTAATAGATTTACATAAGACTGTTAAGAGATTTGTCATAAATTCTATCACAATTGTTAGAAAGTAATAGGTAATTATCTGCTAGTTGACAACTCAATTGTCTGAAATAGATCTATAAGTACTCATCAAAATATCACCTTATGTATGATGGTTTTCTTCTCTATTGTTCTTGGTAGCCTTCTCTGATTCTTCTCAATCTGATATCCTCTGTGCTCTATTCTGCTCGGTAAACTGATTGTCTTGAAGATAGACAATGTCTTCAAGTGCTCCTTGATTCATATATATTAGTTCACCCAACCTCATAAAAATGGTGCGAACATACAAAATATATAGTGTTCTATTTTTCCACCTAAGCAAAAATTAGGTTACAAAAATAATCATAACCCTAAGATCTACGGTGCAAAATAACCTAGATCAACTATTACAATAAGGTAAACATTACATTTAATGAGTATCTATTTACAATAAATGCTCCTTGATCTTGGTAAACCATTTTATGATTTTTTATAACCGTTTGTATAGAATAATGTGCCATTTTAGATTACTATGCCATTTTCTGTGATCATCAATAAACATTGTATAATCTTCTCGGTGTATACTGTGATGCTCGGTGTTTACTGACCATTGGTGTCAGTGTTGCTGGTGCTCGGTTAACTATGTGATGCTCGGTGTAAATGCTTTACCGACTGTCTCAATATAAGTAACCTACTGACCTATTTACTATTCTTTTATACTAATGACAACCTTAAATGCTCAATGGAGATTAACAGACTTCATCTCCAACCCGAAATTCCTTATGCCTTCTTCTCTCATTTGCCTTAGCCTTATACTGTGCATTCATCTTGGTAATGTGCTTCCTCAACTCCTGATGGATGTTCTTGAAATGTTCTACAAAATCCTCAGCTTCAACACTACTTATCTCTCCTTTATCTATCTTCCTTAACTTAGATGCATTTCTGGGACTACTTCCATACAATCTGAAATGGTGATTTACCAATGTTCCTATTGATAGAATTATTGTATGAAAATTCTACCTGTGATAAAATCAAATCCCATCCTATTGGCTTATCTCCAACCAAACATCTCAACAAATTTCCAAAACTCCTACTCACTACCTTTGTCTATCCATTAGTCTATGGATGATGTGATGAACCAAACTTCAAATCTATCTTTAATTTCCTCAACAATGTGTGCCAGAAATATCCAACAAACTTAGTGTACCGATCTGAAACTATACTCTTTCACAAACTCTATAGTCTAGCCACTTCATTGAAAAACAATCCTGCTACATGAACACCATCATTAGTCTTCTTGCAGGGAATGAAATGTACCATCTTTGAAAATCTATCAACCACCACAAAAATTGAATCAAGTCCCCACTAAGTCCTTGGTAAACCAAGAAAAAATTCCATACTGATATCCTCCCAAATGATTTTCTGGTACAGGTAATGGCTGATACAACCCTCTATTCTTATTTACTCCCTTTTCCATCTAACATACTTTGCAAGTTTGTCAAATCTTCTTGACATCTTGATGCAACTATGGCTAGTAATAATTCTCACTAACCAAAGAAAGGGTTTTATCATGACCAAAATGTCCAGCCAATCCTCCGCTATGCTTCTCCTTGATGAGATTCTCCCTCATTGAATTTTGTGGAATGCATAATTGACTCCCTCTGAATAGCATATCATCTTGAATGGTGAAATCTAACCACTTCATTCTGTCTAGAGTAACAATTTCTTTACAAGCTTTATAAGCTTCACCAAAATCAGGATCCTCTAGATATAAACTCTTGAGTTCCTTGAACCCAACCACCTCAATCTGCATCTCTATCAGCAATAGTTTCCTTCTTCTAAGCACATCTGCAACCCTGTTAGACTTTCCACTCTTGTGTTTCAAAATAAATATGCAAAGCTTGATGATCAGTATACAAAACAAACTCCTTAGGAAGAAGATAGTGTCTCCACTTTTTCAATGCTTGAATTGTAGCATAAAATTGATGATCATAAACATTATATTTTCTCTTGGCATCATTTAACTTCTCACTGAAATAAGAAATAGGTTTACCTTCTTGGCTCATAACAGCTCCTATTGCGGTACCACCAGCATCACAACCTACTTAAAACACCTTATTAAAATTTGGAACTACTAAAATAGGTTGTTTCGTAACTTTCTGTTTCAATAGTTTAAAAATATTATCTGTCCTAGTAGTCCACTTAAACTCTTTTCTATCCCCTCTCATTGTTTTATTCAAGGGTCCACAAATACTGCTAAAACTCCTAATAAACTTTCTGTGAAAGCTAGCCAAACCATGAAAATATCTTACCTCAGTAGAACTCCTTGGAGTAGGCCATTCAAGGATAGCCTTCACTTTCTTTGGGTCCATTTTTAGACCTTCTATTGAAACTACAAATCCCAGATACACTAACTCCTTCACAAAACTACACTTCTTCAAATTAATCAACAATTTCTCTTCCCTTAAATTCTCAAACACCATATGAATATGCATCATATGTTCCTCTAATGTCTTACTAAAGATCAAAATATCATCTAGGTAAACAATGACAAACTTACCAAAAATTATTCAAAACCTCATTTTTGAGTTGCATGAAAGTGCTCAATGGATTGGTTAGCCCAAAAGGCATGAATAACCACTCATACAGTCCTTCCTTTGTCTCAAAAGAAGTCTTCAATTCATCTCCTTCTCTAATTCAAATCTAATAATATCCACTCTTCAGATCTATCTTTGAAAAATACACAACTCCACTGAAATAGTCCATAATATCATCCATCTGTGGCAATAGAAATCTATACTTGATTGTGATCTTGTTTATTTCCCTGAAATCTATACACATCCTCCATTCTTCATTCTTCTTGTGTGCTAATACTACTAGTACAACACATGGACTCAAGCTCTCCTGAATCAACCCCTTCTACAACAACTCATGTACTTGTCTATTCAACTCCTCACTTTCTGCTGGTGTCATTTTGTGTGCTTCCTTATTTGGAAAACTGGCTCCTACAATCAAGTCCATTTGATGACTGATCTTCCTTACAGGTGGTAATGCATTAGGTACATTATCAGATACAATATCTTGAAACTCATTCAAAAAATCTACAACTTCTACAAGTACATCTTCTACTTCCTCCTTACCAGCTTTTGGAATTAAATAAAAATATACATGCTCATGCCTCATACCCTCTAAGAATTTTCTTCCATCAATAAAACTTATTCTTGCATTATCACATACCTTTTCGTCTGTGTCATTCAATGGCTTTAGCTTATGTCGCACTCCATCCTTTATCAAGGAATAGCTATTCACATGACCATCATGTACAACATGCCTGCCAAACTACCATGGTCTACCTAGCAACATATGACATGCATCCATAGGTATGATATCACATAGTACCTCATCATGGTATCCACAAATCTTGAACTTTACTAGGCATTGTTCACTGACCATGACCTTGTGGTCATCCTGCACCCAGACAATTTGGTATAGATGTGGGTGTTTCTATCTCTTGAGCTTCAACTTTGTGACCATCTCTTCTGACACCAAACTATCAGTGCTACCACTATTGATAATCACATCACAACACTTATCTTCACAATTGCCTCTAGTGCAGAACAAGCTCCTCCTTTGTTCAGGTTCATTTTCACCACTCAGTAGGAGTCTTCTATTAATTAGCATTTCTCCTCTTTTAGCATCTTCAAAATGTGATGATCTGGTATCCTCATCTACATGTGCAACTCTGGCCTGGCCTTCACTTCTCTTATCTATCCTTCCTTGGTGTTGAGGACATTCAAATTCCCTATGACCTTCTTATCCACAGTGAAAACATGTTCCATAGAAGCCTCCTCTTCCTGATCCTTGTCCTCTTCCCCTTCCTCCTTGATCTCTATTATTCTGATCATGGAAATGATTGAAATTATTTCCTCTCTAATTTTGACTGCTACTAGCCTCATCCTTCTTTTTTAGATCTTCATTTCGGCCTCCATATGACCATCCACCAGATCTTACACCACGACCTCTTCCATTTTGTCTGCTCTCAAAATTCTTGTTCAACTTTTCCTCTACGTTTAGGGAAAACTAGTATGCCTCTTCAATACTGTTCATTCCAACCAAATTCAACTCCTCTTGAATGCTCGGCCTCGACCCGTTAAGGTAATGGGAAACTTTCTCCTTATCAGCTTCTGCATGGCCTGTTCTAGTGAGGATTGGATAGAACTCCTCCATATACTCCTGAACAGATTTTCCTTCTTGCTTTGAGAAACCTTGCATTTTCTTCAGTAGGTCAAGCTCATAATCAACAATAATGAACTCTCACTACAATTTATCTACCATTAGATCCCATCTTGTGATTTTATCCTTTCCTCTTCTATTTCACTACAATTGAATCTATCATCACTAGATCTTTGCATGACCCTTCAGTCTGGCCTTCACAAACTTGACCCGATTAGGATCCTCAATGTCTTCATACTCAAAATATTCTTCTAATTCATTGATCCAGTCGATCAACTCCTCTGGATTAAGATTTCCTAAAAATGCAGGAACCTCAATCTTAGGTCTTTTCCCAATCTTAGAAATGGCTCAGAAAAGTCTTTCTTCCTCCTGGTTCAGAATTTCACCTTCTCCTTCTTGGTCAAAATTTCCTTCTTGTTCAGTTTCACCCTCGCTTTCATCTCTAACATTAAGATTCATTTCTCTACGAATCTCTTCTTGCAATGCTTGCACTTATCTTTTGAGTGCTCGAACTTGATGTGTCACACCACCAGCTCTTCTACCACGTTCGTTTCATGGAGACATTTTCACACTTTATCGCTAAAACCCTAAACCACAGTCCTGGTGAAAACTACCTCACACTTGGTGATCTCTCTACACACTTAGGAATTCTCGCTTTGATACCACTTGATGAAGGGTGATCCCCTTAATACCACAAACACATAACAGAAATAGAGAAACAACAAAAATTTACAAGAATAAAAAATGGGCTTCTTATTATCTCCACAAATATGGAATTACAAATTTTAGAATTATAATATGCAAAGTCACATGGGCATTTTCTCTTACAATATTCTGTAGGACAAAGCCTTGAATCATTACCTAGAAGTACCCTGAACTGTCGTAGACAACACTACAGAGTTTTCTTATATAGGCAATTTCCACCGCCTGAGAAGGTTCCAAAAATTTAGCCCTTAAGGACGACTTCCCTAAGAATTAGTTTATTTTCATTTTATTTTACATAGGGTCAGCTCAAAATAATTACAAAATATGTTTTTACGTAGCCCAACTTCTAGAGGCCATAACTTTCTAATAGTAGCTCCATTTTTTTATTATAACCACTTTTCAGAAATGGCAGGACCTGATCTACAGAGCTCGACTCGCGCAAGCTCCAATTAGTTAGGGGTCATTCGCGATCCGAAGCCTCTAAGGCCTTCAAAATTGAGCTCAAAGATTTTGTACCCAAAAACCTCAATAACTTCATTGATACAAATGATATGGCAATGAAACTCAACTGGTAGGCTTATATGACTAAGATAAAATTCTACGTGTGAAATCATAACATTATGAGATTGTATTGTTAGAAATAAGAAATACTGAGAGGGGGCGGTGAATTAGTATTTCACAAACTTTTACTTTTTCCCACTTATGGATATAATAGATTACTTTAAAGCATAAGAGACTAAATAGCATACATAACAGTAAATGTAAAGAACTCATAACACATTATATGTTCTCGAGGAAACCCTGGCCAAGGGAAAACCCCAGTGGGGATGGTACCCACAAAGATCCACTAATCAAAAGTATCCTGTTAAGGATGTTGACCCTATTAGGAGCCTGTTACAATCATATAGTGTATCAGTCCTGGTTAAGGGACTATAGGCCTTGTTAGAAGCCTCAACCCTATTTGGAGTTGTAGATACAAAACTTGATTACCAGATGAGCTCACTGCCTAAACAAGTAATACAAATTTTTACCGATTACAATATGGTACTGCTTACAACTTCACATCAACAACTTTTTCCGCTATCACAATATACAACTATCACAAGTTACATTTTAAGTATGTTTGGTACATCTTTATACAAGATACAAACATAATATCTTCTTCAGTCAGCTTCCACATCTTTATCCAAGAGTAAACATCTAGGATGTCATCTCTTTATAATATTAAGTCATTATTTTGACAACCAAAATAATCCCTTAATTCATTTACTAGTTCTGCCTTCAAAACTGCTCTGTCGGCTATACTCTGTCATGAGTAAAACAATCATAAATTTGTTTGTACTATCCATACTCTTTTGTGCACTGAGATGGGGTATCCTTAGACACCATAGAGTCTATATTCAATTGTGCAAACTCTGATCATGCTCCAGTGAACGTCGCCAAAACAAACTATATCGGGTGCTTTGTCAAAAACACTGTTTCATACTTAGACAATTTTAGTCTGCGATCTTCCATACTTACTTTCCAGCTTATGTGATCTTCATAGGGAACATATGTTTCCATAATGACAACATCCATGTACATACCACAACCAAATTTTCAATAATCTCCCCCTTTGTCATTGGTGGCAACATATGAGAAAATTGGCTAAGTGTACAAGTCAAAATCTCAAAATTTGTATCAAAATTGTGGCCATATAATATTATCCTTATATCTCCTCAAAATATACACATAATCTATAACACTTCATAATACTCCATAGAACTCCCCCTATGAGTATCCTTCCTTATCATATATAGACAATTTTCTAAGTATCTCTCCCCCTTTGACAATAATGACAAAATAAAGGGTGGAAAGGGATATACAAAATTGTGTCAAAACTTTTACCTTACTGTCTTATTGCAAAGCCGGTAGGCTTGCAACACAATCTGCAAAATCTAACTTCCAAGCCTCAAAATCTTTCTCCCAAGACTTCTTAATTGATTCTACTACATTGAGTAAAGTACTAAATCCGTATGCTACAATCTGACAAGCTTGAAGGGATTCAAAGTTGAACTTCTGAAATGATGTCTTAGCAGTAAGACATTCTTCTAGCTGCTCTTCTATTATAGTCAACTTGATTGAGACATGCTCTCTCAAGATGTTCATCTTGATAATTTTCTTGTTCTTCTCATCATTCAAAGTCCTTATCTCATCACATAATTTTTTGATCTTTTTCTCAACTGCACTGATCTTTATGTTTGGGCTGACCATTGAGCTTGTCTCTACTGCAATTTCATCTTGCTTCTCTTTTATCTTCTTCTCTTCCTCAATTATTATATTTTCAGATTTTGTACACTGAATGTACAAACACTTTCCAGTCTCAAGATGTTTCCTTAAGTTCTTAATGTATCTGTCAAGGCTGCCAATGTCATTTTTGATATTCTAACTTATATTCTGCAACATCTCAGTTTCATAAGCTGCCTATGCCTTAACCTTAGCAATATTAGTCAAATTAGTGAACTCAACATCAAAAGAATTTATAACCATCTTTGCTCTTTCAAGTGGGTCTGAATCAAAGACTTTTGTAGATATAACACTTTGTAGCTTCTCAGTCAAATCTTTCAGGCTACCTTCCAAATTCTTGACCTTATTGTTTTTCCCAATAATTTTGTTCAAAGATGTGATCAAATCTAGTTGATCAACATCATCCACTTCTTTGCCTAAATCTTCAAGCATCGAACCAATCTCTCTTTTATTTCCAGTCTTAGGGGTAAAATTGATGTCCTCTTGAGGTATCATAGGTAAAATAGGTGTACTAGATGCAGTGACCGCTGCTACCATTTGCTTCTCTGTTCATGTAGTCTCTATTTCAATACTCTTTTCCTTCTCTCCCAAAGCCAAATTGTCAACAATGTTATCCAAACTATTGAGTACTGCATCATCTGAATCTAAAGTAACTTTTGTTCCTTCAATGTCCATAGATTTTGTGCCAATGTTTATAGAAGAAAAGGGAATATCTTCAACTTCAACTACCTCTGCCTGTTCTAAACTCTATTTCTCTACTGGTTCTGCAACTGATTGATCTTTGCTATCTTTTCCTGCTATGAAGTCTGCTAGCACTTGCACAACTGCCTGTTTAGTTTCAGTCTTCACTTGTTCATATTGACCTCCCATTATTTGTATAGAGCTTCTTTTGGTTCTTAATACGGTTTCAAGTGGCTTGAGGATCTGTTTAAGGTGGTCATCATCTCTTATGTCACAAAACTATCTTATCACATTCTCTCTCATTTTAGTATCTTCTTGTTGTGCTCTCATCTTTCTGCTCACAAGTCTGTTGTACAAATCTTCTGGTATCTTTCCATGAATAGTATCAAATTTCTTATTTGCCAAAATCATGTGTGTAACCATTTCATTCTCTAGATTTAATTTGTTAGAGGATCCTTATAAATCATAGTATTTGTTCATCTTGGTAAAGTCTCCATGCTGCAATATGTCTTCATTAACTCTTTCTATCCTTGGTTTCCATAATTTCTTCTTTATTTTTACTTCATCATCTTTTATCTTTGCAACTCTTCTAGGTACTGGTGGAACAATTACTTTTTGTCTTTTACCCAGTCCTGAAGCACTTACCTTCATTCTTTTGCTTGGTGCTAAAGAAGAGGGTTTCTCTGTTTGACTAATTTCTTGCTCCTTCTTAGGTTCTTCAACCTTTACCTTAACTTGAATGGGTTCTTGAGGGTCTACACTTGATGCCAAAGGTGGGAAAGATAGTATCTCACTTTGCCTTATTGCTTTTGTAGTCTTTCTTGCAATATCAAATTCTTGCTCACTCATACCTGTTTCTTTTAGAATTTTCTTTATTGTAGTCTCAAATCTCTTCTTTGATTGTTTCTCTTCCTTGAGTGTATTTGCTGAATCAAAGTTTTCATCATATGTTCCAAATCTATTGCTATGAGCATCCACTTTACTTTTCAACAATCTACTAACATATCCTTCTATTTCAACTTCAAAGATTTCATAGCCAAGAGGGTCTATGAATTCATGTCTAGGTTCTACTGCCTCAATGTAAGTGAAATCAGTATCAACCATAAAACATATATCATCTTTGTATTTCTCAACTAGAGATGGAGGAATTATTGATCTATTTACCACAATGTTCTAAAAAGTTCTCAACACTAGCTTTACACTGTCATTAACCTTCTCAATAAGATGTTTCATGTAAACTTTATTGTTTCTTTCCATAGTATTCTCACCATCATTCCAATCAATAGTGTAAGGAAATCTTCTTAGCAAGTTGAAGAACATGTAAGTATCAAATGAGGAAACTCAGGTACGGAAACAGCTTCCTACGCTAATCTCTATAGGAGAGTATTGTGCAAATTCTTATAAATCCTTACAATTTCAGATTCGTTAACTACTTTAACAAAGATATTGCAACCACATACAATGCATACAGAAAAATAGACAATGACACAATGATATACCCTAGGGAAAACCTTTCGGTAAAAAACTCCAGCACTCCAAAACCTGCACAATGTATTATCTTCAACACAAAGATTACAATACACTTGCAATGCAAGTTCTTTTAGGAAATGAGAGACAAAGCCAACAAGACTTAAATTTCCATTATATCTCTCCCATAGGAGCAGCATCATATATATAGACTCCTCTAGACCCAAAAATGGGCACAACCACCAAGACCCATGCACAAAGCCACATGTACACAGTTGTTACATGCAATCCCAAGAATAGGTGTCCATCCCTAGAATAGACTATGATAGCTTGTCATAGAATCCACCAAAAATAACAGTCACAAGAGAAGTGTAAGAGAATCTGTCATACCAACCTATTTTTGGCATATTCTCTTACATACACCAACCACTTCTTCTTGGGTGCCCAAATAGGCCCAAGTCATAAGATGCTCTTACACCTGTCATAGCACATTCCTTAAATAGTTCTTACACATCATAGGAATCTGTCATGACCGTTTCAGTCATGATCTCCTTACGCACAAGATGCCGACACATCAAGTGGAGTGACACATCAACATGCCAACTAGACATGTACACTCACACTTAATTACATTATTTGCAAAAAATACATTTACAAAACAAATAATAAGAATAGGAATTATCCAAGGTTGAGACACCTTATTCCTAACATTATCCCACTTGTCGAACACCTTGTAAGAGCAATAGGAATATAACAGTAACTTTAACTGCTATAGGCCAAAAGGCCCATAGACTCCGAACACCATCTGAACTTCTCAGTGCCCACTAGTTTCGTTAATGCATCTGCAACATTCTTCATAGTATCTACCTTCTCCAAATTTACCTTTCCATCTTCCACCATATCTCTCACAAAGTGAAACTGCACATCAATGTGCTTCGTTCTGGCATGGAAAGTTGGATTCTTTGCAAGGCAAATAGTGCTCTGACTATCACACCAAATAGTAATTTGTTCTACATCAACACCAACATCAGAACATAATCTTCTAAGCCAAATGGCTTCTTTACAAGCATGAGTAGTAGCCATGTACTCAGCTTCTGTAGTGGACAAAGCAACCACAGGTTGTCGCTTACTCATCCAACTGATGGCACCACCAAACATAGTGAACACATAAGCACTGGTGGATCTCCTGCTATCAATATCACCTACCCAATCTGAATCCACAAACCCATGAATACAAACTGAATGCGGAGATCTAGAAGAGTTACCATGATAACATATGGAGTAATTTGATGTACCCCTCAAATATATGAATACTCGCTTAACTGCATCCCAATGTACCCATCCAAGATTAGCCATAAACTGACTCAGGACTCCCACTGCTTGGGCAATGTCTGGTCTAGTACAGACCATAGCGTACATAAGACTACCAGTTGCACTAGCATAAGGTACTCTACTCATGTCCTCCACCTCACTAGGAGATTTTGGACAATCATCTACAGATAAATTTGTTCCCATAGAAATAGGAACACATAGTGGTCTACAATCTGCCATGCTGAACCTGTCCAACAAAAACTTCACATACTTACTTTGACTCAACCAAAGTTTTTTGTTAGACCTATCTCTACTGATTTCCATACCCAAGATGTACCTAGCTACCCCAAGATCTTTCATCTCAAACTGTGCTGACAACTAAGATTTAAAATTAGAAATCATACCCTTACCCTTCCCAAATAGCAACATATCATCAACATATAATGCAACAATAAGAAGGTGATCATTTTCAACTCTGAAATAAACACAATGATCTAATTTTGATCTTACAAATCCAATTGACAACACAAAGGCATCAAACTTAAGGTACCACATCCTAGGAGATTGCTTCAAACCATATAGAGATTTCTTTAATCTATAAACTAAGGATTCTTTACCTTTAACAATGTAGTGCTCAGGCTGTGACATATAAATCTCTCTCTCCAAATCACCATGAAGGAAAGCTATCTTCACATCCATCTGTTCTATCTCTAAATCATATGATGTAGCAAGATATAATAGAAATCTAATGGATGTCAACTTTGCAATAGGAGAGAATATTTCACCATAATCTATTCCCTCTACCTGTGAATACCCCTTTGCAACCAATCTAGCTTTGTACCTTTCAACACTGCCATCTGCACATAATTTCTTCTTGAACACCCATTTACAGCCAACAGATTTTCTCCCTTTAGGAAAAGGTACAAGGTCCCAAGTTTTGTTTTTCTCCAATGAAGCCATCTCATCATCCATAGCCTCAATCCAGGAACCTGCATCTTCCATGCCCAAAGCCTCTTTCACAGATCTAGGCTCATCAGTGTTAGTAATCAAAGAAAAGGCACAACTGGAATCTAACATAGAATAACCAAACCTTTCTGGTTGCTTTCTTCCTCTCATGGATCTCCTCAAGGGCTATGGTTGAGGTTGTTCTTCCTCTTCTTCTAAACTATCCGAGCTGCTAGAGCTCTCCTCATCATTAGGCCCAACATGGTCTCTCTGTTCAGTCTTCTCAGGGGTAGGAGGCAACTGAACAACATCTTTTTCCTTTTCTTTTTCATCTGGTTGTAGCACAATAGGAGAAGATGTTAGCTCTCTAAAAATAACATTTCTACTATACAACACCTTACTAGTCACAGGATCCCAAAGCTTGTATCCTTTCACACCAGCACTGTATCTGATGAAAATACATTTAACAGCTTTTTTTTCCAACTTAGATCTTTTCTCCTTTGGAACATGTGCATAAGCTTCACAACCAAAAATATGAAGATGTCTAATTGAAGGCTTCTTACCAGACCACACCTCCATGGGTGTCTTACCAACAAGGGCTGATGTAGGAGATCTGTTAACTAGATAGCAAGAAATGGCCACAGCTTCGGCCCAAAACCTTTGTTCTAAACCAGCTCCACTACGCATACTCCTAGCCTTCTCCATCAGTGTCCTGTTCATTCTCTCTGCAACTCCATTTTTCTATGGGGTATAAGGAGTTGTCTTATGCTTCTCGATACCTCATTCTTTACAGAACTATTCAAACTCTGCTGAGAAAAACTCACCACCATTGTCAGTTCTCACACACTTAATCTTCTTACTAGTCTGATTCTCTACAAGAGCTTTAAATTCCTTGAACCGACTAAAGACTTGTGTCTTACTTTTAAGGAAATAAATCCATGTCCTTCTACTATAATCATCTATGAAAGATACAAAAAATACAGACTTGGAGATTGAAGGAACTTTTACAGGACCAAATACATCAGAATGAATAAGATCCAAAACATTAGAAGATTTGTGAGAACTAGAGTAAAACTGAACACGATTTTGTTTACCATAGACACAGTGTTCACAGAAGTTGAACTCGAGATTGCAGTCATTTAACCCCTCAACGAGATTTTTATTTTTCAGGGTTCTGAGACCCTTTTCACCAATGTGGCCAAATCTCATATGCCACAACATTGTCTTTTCTACAGGAAGCTTACCTTCCAAAGTATTTGCACTACCATCGGAACCAATAGCCATAGACTTCTTCACTACTTGTTCAGATGGTGAGGATGAAGAACTATTACATAGAGGAATACATGCATCTAGCTAAAATAAGGTACCTCTCCTAGTACCCCTTGCAAGCACTATCGATCCTCTTATCATCTTGCATCCTTCTTTCGAAAAAATAACTTGCACACCTACATCATTCAGCATACTTACAGATAATAGGTTTCATGCCAAACCTGAAATGTGCATAACTCCATTGATTCCCTTTACTCATCCATCAGGAAATTTGATAGTGACCCTTCTGCGTCCAACTATCTTTAGGTGAGAATCATCACCCAAGTACACCTTTCCACCATCGACCTCTTCATATTTTGAGAACTAGTTTCGATGAGAGGTCATGTGAAAAGATGCACCCGATTCAACCAACCACACATCATCAGATGCATGGGCTGCCAAAGCTGTGATGAATGCATCGCCATCTTCTTGAGATCTTTTTGAAGCTGAATCTGAACCTTTCTTCTTCTTCTTCAGCTCTTTACAGTCTTTATGGAAGTGCCCAGATTTATCACAGTTCCAACATTTTGCCTTGGACTTATTGGAAGTCTTTGACTTCCCACAGGATTTGGATCTACCCTTATTGTTAGACTTATTGTCATTTTTCTTCCCTCTTTTAGTGGATCTCCCACGAACAGCAAGGGCTTCTTTTTCTGAAACGGAAGCCTTTCTCCACATCTCCTCTAATAGCAGTGAAGACACCACATCATCCATTTTGAAGCTAACTAAAGTGCTTCTGAGAGCCATCACAAGATGGTCCCATGAATCCGGTAAAGAACACAAAAGTGTGTAGCAACGATCCTCCTCCTCTAACTTGACACCAGCTGATGTCAATTGTGCAGCCAGCAGATTAAATGCATTTAAATGATCCGTTAAGGATCCACCTTCCTCCATTCATAGAGAGTACAACTTCTTCCTCAAGAACAACTTGTTCACCAAAGATTTGGCTTGATACATGGCCGCAAGTCTTTCCCACAAACTATTTGCATTTTTCTCATCTAGAACATTCAGAAGGACTGCATCGGTTAAACAGAGTCTTACGAGACCCTTAGCTTTACGGTCTTTGATATCCCGATCTGCTTGAGCTATAGTTGCTAGTCTTGTAGCATTTGAAGTCACTTCCCATAGGTCACGATCTTCCAACATGTCTTCCATCTTGAGTTTCCACAACTCGAAATTAGTGCCATTAAATTTCTCCACCTCCATTCTTCCATATGATGAACTTGCCATCTCAATCTGCAAATAAGATTCAGAATGCTCTGCAAAAAACTCCCACTCAACTTGAGATTAGCTCAAAAAACCCTACGCAACAACTAGGATCAAAAGTTGATCAAGCTCTGATACCACTTGCAAGGAAACTTAGGTGCAAAAATAGCTTCCTACGCTAATCTCTATAAGAGAGTATTGTGCAAATTCTTATAAATCCTTACAATTTCAGATTCATTAACTACTTTAACAAAGATATTGCAACCACATACAATGCATACAGAAAAATAGAGAATGACACAATGATATACCCTAGGGAAAACCTTTCGGTAAAAAACCCCAGCACTCCAAAACTTGCACAATGTATTATCTTCAACACAAAGATTACAATACACTTGCAATGCAAGTTCTTTCAGGAAATGAGAGACAAAGCCAACAAGACTTAAATTTCTGTTATATCTCTCCCATAGGAGCAACATCATATATATAGACTCCTCTGGACCCAAAAATGGGCACAACCACCAAGACCCATGCACAAAGCCACATGTACACAATTGTTACATGCAATCCCAAGAATAGGCATCCATCCCTAGAATAGACTATGACAGCTTGTCATAGAATTCACCAAAAATAACGGTCACAAGAGAAGTGTAAGAGAATCTGTCATACCAACCTATTTTTGGCATATTCTCTTACACACACCAACCACTTCTTCTTGGGCGCCCAAATAGGCCCAAGTCATAAGATGCTCTTACACCTGTCATAGCACATTCCTTAAATAGTTCTTATGCGTCATAGGAATCCATCATGACCATTTCAGTCATGATCTCCTTACGCACAAGATGCCGACACATCAAGTGGAGTGACACATCAACATGCCAACTAGACATGTACACTCACACTTAATTACATTATTTGCAAAAAATACATTTTCAAAACAAATAATAAGAATAGGAATTATCCAAGGTTGAGACACCTTATTCCTAACATATTTAGCTTTCTTTATCTTTTCCAAATTCTCAAACAGCTGTATTCTCATAATTTCACACATATCCACAGGCTTCTTCTCCACACAAATCAAATAAGCAATGTGTACCATACCTGCTGACATATCATCTTCTCTAGAACTTCCATATAATTTTGTTGTCAAAATCTTACACAAGTATTTTACATCATCTTGTTTAATCTTACTAATGACTATACCTCTACCATTGTATATTGAACCGGTGTTATCAATCACAATCTTTCTCATGTTTTTTCATTCAGTGGAATTGCACCAACTTTTGATAATCTAGTCACATCATGAATTAGGTTTGCAGTTATGTCAATAACTCTGTCTTCTAACCAAAATTTACCATTATGTATCCTACTCAAAATGATCTTAGTACACTCTGTTAGCTATTTTTCATGTATCCCTCAACTCTAAAAGAGACATATGAAAACCAGACCTGGGGATCTTCGTCTAGTAACATGAATCTGCTTGTTCATGCAAATTGAGGGGCATGAAAAGACTAATTGATGAGGATCTGATCCTCCTTCTGCTTCGATTTCCACACACCCAGGTGGGTGCACCTAAAACAAACTGAAATCTGCATACATATAACTCACTAGCTAAAACCCCTTATGCAGATATGAAAATCGTGGATAGCTTTGAGACTTATAAAACATGGGAGTTCAACTCAACCATTCTTATACAGGATCCCACCTATATGATCTGCTAAGAACTAGGAAAATGGCCAATGTGATAGTAAGGATAAACTCCTTCTCTTCAAACTCGGAGGCTCAAGCAGGCTAACCTAGTGATTCACTCTTCAAGGAATCAGCAAATGAATTGTATTTCTTGAATACAATCAAACATGAACATTCATAACAATAGGAAAGTAAAGTTGAATAGATTTTAAAGATTTGGATGCAAGTTTGGTGTAAAACCAGTGCCTTATCCTAGGGTGCAGAGTCAAATTGAGAAAACATCCACAAAACTTCATCAATTCAAAAACACCTGAAATCAATACCTTGCCTTACAGACTACCATTTTCACTGCAAACACATGATCATCAAATCTATACATTATTTAAATTCTCAGAGATTATCCAGCTAGATTTACTCCTTCCTTGAAGGAAACTTATGGACAAACTCACAGTCTACCTTGTAAACGACAAATTGGACATTGCCTTACAAATCCAATTCATAAGAACTTCCAAAACACACAGAGACATCAGAATACTTGCAATGAGATTCCAGTCATATTTTATTGATAAAACCTATTTCAGTACACTCAAATTAACATTAAACTTAGGCTAAAACAATAAGTTTAGAACCAAGCTTACATTAATGGAACTTGCATTGGATTTCTCCCTGGGAGAACCAAAATTCAGAACCCTTTCAACAATGAGAAAATTGGAATATATGGGGGAAAGGAAAGAAACCTTAAAATGTATTCTACTATGCCACTTGTCTCTTCCCAGAAAGATCAAATCTACAAACCACTTCATTTCCCACCAAAACTGATCTCAGAGATAAAATCACTCACTGCTCATTTCCACTTGTTCAAAACTAATTTTTGATGGCACCAATCTAACCGTCATCTCGCGGTGTTTCCAACGGTATACTGCACTTGCATATTTGGACAAAAATTGAGTCCTCAGCATCATTTTCAAATTTAAGCTCCCATGAGCATTTGTCACATTAAAATTTTGAAATCTACACATAGTTTGAACCTTTAAATTTGGTTTATTTCATCTGCACAGATTTAAAATGGACAGGTCCCACAAGTGCCACATGGCGTAATCAGATTGGTCCTGCAGACCACATCATCATCATCTTGTCCTCTGCACTTTGCTTGTGCCACTTGTCAATCACCAATTTGCTCATATCTCCACTTGGGCAACTGAACAACAACATACCGCCATCTCACTAGAACTGCCACATGGCGGCCAAGCACATGATCGCAAGGGCCAAAACTAGCCCTTGAGATCATGTGACCACCATTATGTTATCGCACAAATCCCGAGGTCCTCGTTCTTGCACAGTCACACAATTTGGTCAAAAATATCTTACCCTTTTCATGGGGCCCACCAGCGCACAGAAGCCACCTACCAATAGGGCCCACTGATGGCCTATGGTCTTCTTAGACATAGCTTAATGTAAGTGCTTTTGCATATAAACGTTAGTTTTTCCCCATTCTGGATGAATGTGGGATATTAGATTTCATAGTTTTAAAGCCTTTCTGCATTTCGGCGCCAAAATATGTGGGCTCTGCTGCACATTGAGACTTCCAGCTGAGCGGACCTACCAAGAGCCTACGAGCTTTCTCATTTGCTATGAATGTGAGAGCAATTATATTTAAACATTAAAAACTCCCACTCCTTGCCGATGTGGGATAATTTGTTTTCATAGTTTAGGCATCTAAACTCTTCCCCATTAAATTGTCTATTTCTGCATTTCGAAAGAGAATACTGCACCTCGAAACTTCAGCACATTCAATCCTTGCCTCAATTAGAATAAGAGGTCTGGATTCTATCTCGACACGGCCAACAATTGCCTTTTTCCATCCCTAGGAGATTTATTGTTGCTATCGTCAGAACCTTCCAGATGATTTGGTAGAGAGGACAAATGTTTTTCTCCTTTGTTTTCATCGTCTGCAGTTTCTTCATCATCATCTTGGTAAGCGATTAAACTATTTCAACATCCTCATAATTTCCGCCAATTATAATCCAGTGTCGCTAAGGATTCGAATGCCGACAGATGCAAAGTTTTTATTCATGAGAAACATACTTCCATTATTGGTTAGATTTCAAATATGGAAGTCGCAGTGATTGGAAACCCAAACACTTACATTGGCAACTCCTTTCATTTTGCTTGTTTGTCTTTTGCGTGAGGCATCTTTTGCGTGAGGCATCCCTGATTCAGCGCCATTTCCCTACGTTGGACATTTATTGACTAGCCACCTTTTTCAAATGCTGCCCTGCTCCAAATTATGCGTATGCCATTCCCCTGTTGACTTGCATGAGCATTTGGTCTGCAAGCCCCTTACTAATTTATGTTGTTACTTTAGATATAGGCAGCTCCTTTCTTGCATTGTGTGGGCATCCATTATACATTGGTGATTTATTGCACTATGCTGGGAACTCACCCTCAACTCGATTGCAACTACCACAATATTCACATCTACTGCCTTTGTATGACCATCAAGTTCTCCTCTATCTTCGTGATGCTTCTACTCACCAATTTCCAGCTTATTTGTAATAGATGTCTTTCCTTCAGTTTCGGATTGAAAATGAGTCCTCAATTCTCCCAAGGAAGAAGCAATTTCTGACTTCTCCCTCTCCATGTCACCAAGTGTCTGCTTTAATTGCTTCACCTCTGTAATCATATTTTCATTTTCCTCAGCCAATCCTTTATTGGCACTTTTCTCTATTCTAGGAAAATATTCTTGCTCCTGGGGCACATGCAACATTTGTGTAATGGCTTCAAAATTTGTTTTAAGAGTGAAGTTCTCATCCCTTATGGCTGAGAGGACCTCCTCCAACTACAATCTATCTTGCATAAGTTGCTCCTTTTCAAGCTGGTTGGATCTATTTCCCTCTGAAAGCTGAATAATCTCTTCACGTGCTAGCATAAGAGCCTCCTTACAAGCAATGATTTTAGACAAAAGCATGTCATTCTCAGGAAGACCTGACTTGACTTCCGGCTCAAAACTTTCTATGTTAAAGTCCTTTTGTTCACCAGTTGATGGATGACACGGAGAAGAAACATCAAATGCTTTCTCATGTTCTAAAACCTTGTGTTTTTCACCTTCTGATAGATGCAAAAGCTTCACCCAAGGTAGTTTTTATAACCAACCGATGACATCACTTAGAGAATCACCAGTGTCAACCTGAGTTACTTGCAACAAACCTTCATCTCTACTTTCTTGTTGATACACCTCTGTGGAGAAAATATCATGAGTCCATAGCCTTTATGAGTTTAAGGTTTCATTAACATGACTACTTCCCTCACTAGGTATCACCAAAAGATCAAAAAAACTTGTTTTGCAAAAGCACCAAAATCATGCGAACAGGCCCGGAAACTGGCTTCAAAAACTGACACAGTGACCTGATTGGATCCTGCCCTTTGACAGGCATGAACATTGATCCACATTCATTCATATTGCAAAATGAAATCTCTTGACTGTAACCCAGCTGAAAGATTTTTAATGGTGAACATAGCACTTTCGTTCTGCCTTACAAAACAATCATGTCAAAAAATGATTTTAATCATCGTGATTGATATTAAAAGGCTGACAAATGGATTGGTAGGAGGCTCTAATTGGGACTGGGGTTAGTACTCTAACTTTGCAAGACAACGCAAAAAGAAATTCGTCAAAAGAGTCAACTGGTCAAAATTTATTCATTGACAAAGTAGGGCATTTGGATTTCTGGGAAAACACACTCTGCAGAACTGAACACATTTTGCAAAAATTGCAAATGGAATGAGCCTGTAAACTTGGTCAAACGGATTGGTCATGGTTATGGATTCGGCATGGTGGGAGTAAAACATGATTGCAACATGACCCAATCATTAGCTTGCTCATTGGATCACACAGGTGTCTTTTACACTGTCAAATATAGCCCTTAAAACTTCTGAACTTCTGGGTTTCAGCAAAACAATGAAAACTGGAAATGGATTTGGCTTTGAAAAGTACCGAAACAGATTCACCAGAGGCTAAAAATGGACAGGCCAGAAGAGGAACATGCCTACAATACAAATCTATCATTAATTCTTCTTGACCAATCACCGGGTAAAAGTTATTTTCTGGTAAAATTGACCTCTGACAAACTGGTGCACTTCACAATCTTTGCAAACAACATAAACTGCAAATGGAATCGCATTGGGAAACTCATCCAATGGATTTGTCATGAGCTGCAAACTAACAGGGACAAAGTAAAACTTGTTTACAATGTAGGGCAATGACTCATTTCTCATGACCAATCATCGGGCAAAAGGTACAGCTCCACAAACAGGGCCTCCGAGAATAACTGAACAAATGTATTATGCAAATCCAAGAAAACACCTCCGGAAGGGGATGAACAAGCCCTATCAAAACTCATCACAGGAACTTGAAATAGGAAACATAAGTCAAATGAAGCACATTAAAGATGCCCCCATTCCCATATTTTCATGACACTTATCAGAATTCAAGATATTCAATCTCAAAGTAGCCCTTCCCAGTGAATTCTACACAGCAATTTTCTGATTTTGTGACTCCCTAGGAATGAAATGACGCAAACCCATTTGAATACCTGAAATGAAAACTCAATTTGAATCAATGGGACATAAAAAAGTTGTCAAATCATTCTCCACTCATTACTGGACCCCAAAACACCCTTCTCACATGTGCATTTTGGACCAAAAGGAGCACTTTAGCAAGCATTTTACATGGTACCTCAAAATTGAATTTTGAGTCCCAACAGTGGCTTCGACTGTGGATGCTTGATCGCAAGATCATGGCAAGAATACCAGAATCTTCTGGAAGAGCAAACCACCCCAAAAACTAACTTTCTCCTTATCACCCAAAACTTCTCAAAAACTTACTTCACCGGTTCCAACAAGCTCCTCAAAATTGGTTCCTTATTCAAAAGCAAACTACACTACACAAAGCAAAGAAACTGTACAAGTATTTACAAAACTTTCAACTAAAATCAATGCTTACCCCAGTCAAATACATGATTTTCATTTCCATCCCACTCAGGCAAGCTGTAAGTTCATTCACATCTACTTGATTAACAATACTCACATTCTTCATCAGTTCAACATACAAAACATGATCAGCAAACTCACCATGATCTTGAGGCTGAAAATCATTATAGCACTAGAAATTTTGATCATTATGTTCATTTCCCTTTGCATGATCATCATTAAACTGAACGAAAAAACATTCCAACTCATCCAACTGGCTGGAAAAATTAGGCACTTCTTGCTCATGAGTTTGCATTGAGAATAACAAATCTTTTTCAACCGTACTTTGCAAACTTGAACAAAACATGCTCCAATAAAACTCGAACCATATATCTTCTTGCTGAGAGTGAACTCCATCAGCATCTTGCTCAAAGGTTTATATGGTACCAAGAACAAATGGTTCATTAAAAGACTGTAAATCTAAAAATACATATTTAGATTTCTCTTTCTTTTCCTCATTTAAATCCAAATCATAATCACTCATGTGTTGCAAATCTGAACTTACATCCACATTCACACCATCATAGTCATCATAAATGACTTCATTGAAGTTTTTAGTTCTATATATTTGACATTCTTGGAAATCATCAAATACTAAAGTAGAAAAAGGGAAACTGACACCTTCCTCATTGTCAAAACAAATATCAACAGGGCCTGAAATATAAGAGTCAACATTTGAAACATACCTCTTGTACTCGGCAGCCAGTAACTCTGAGATTTTTTCACTACTTAGTGAACATTCTTCTATATCACTATTTCCATATATTTCTTGGTCACTAGCCACTTGCAAATCAACTTCATTAATACTACTACATTCATTTTGCAAAACAGAAGACTCATATGCTTCACATGTATGCATACTTGAAGAAAAAATTTCATCATCATTGATTTCCTTTTCTGGTTGAGAATCAAGATCACTTTCAGCATCATTTGAAATGTCTTCATATACACATTCAAATTTAGATTCCTCAACCCATAATTTCCATTTTCTAACCTTTGCAATAGCAAATTGCCATGATGTTGCATCCGAGTTAACTGAATCAGGCACACTAAGTTCTAGAAATAGGTTTAGACAATAAGGCTCCTCAAATATATCATGAATTTCAATCTGATTTAGTGCTACTACAAATTTCTTATAAAAAAGAAATTCAGATTGATCCCCTCTCTTTCCTACTTCAACACTCAGGAACTAAATAGTCCTTTCTTTGATTCTTTGCTTCAACAATTCACTATCTCTCTTTGTTTGTTCCCAAATTGGCAATGCATTTTTAGATCTAGGAAACACATCTAGATCTCTAAGGTCCTCAGACTCATCTGAACCATAACCTTGACAAGACATTTCTTGTTCATTTACAAAACTTTTCAAAACTTATACAATCCTAAGCATGCTTCCATAAGATCTATGCTAAAAGTTATAATCATGAAGCCTACCAATTAACACAATCATTCATCCTTTTCTAGTGACAAGCTTCACTCAATAAGGACCATGTACTTTCCTATAAATGAAAGGGAAATACCTGGAACAACTTTTGTTGTTGTTGTAGACTTCTTTCTTGACTGAGATCTGAAGCATACCTTCACACCTCAGGTTCGTCCTGACACAGAGTCGCCACCTCTTTGCAAAGGAATTAAATTTTCTTTCACTGATCTTCACTCTGAAAATGTTCAGATTCTGGGCACTTCACACAATAGTAGAGCTGCATATATTTAAACTTTCACAACAACACATCCAAGTAAACACTAATCTGAAAATGATTTTTAGAATTCTCAAACATTGAAGACTCTTTTCCCACATGAACTTTGGCTAGACTCATGGGTTCAACTGAAAACAATAAGGAAACTTAAAATGTAACCTCACTGCTTATGCAACTGCAATACTTTGCGTCCCTAGCAGAGTCACCATTTTGTTAGCTATTTTTCATGTATCCCTCAACTCTGAAAGAGGCATATGAAAACTAGACTTGGGGATCTTCATCTAGTAACATAAATCTTCTTGTTCATGCAAATTGAGGGGCATGAAAAGACTAATTGATGAGGATCTGATCCTCCTTCTGCTTTGAGTTCCACACACTCAGGCGGGTGCACCTAAAACAAAATGAAATCTGCATACATATAACTCAATACCTAAAACCCCTTATGCAGATATGAAAATCGTGGATAGCTTTGAGAGTTATAAAACATGGGAGTTCAACTCAACCAGTCTTATATAGGATCCCACCTATATGATCTGCTAAGAACTAGGAAAATGGCCAATGTGATAGTAAGGATAAACTCCTTCTCTTCGAACCTAGAGGCTCAGGAAGGCTAACCTAGTGATTCACTCTTCAAGGAATCAACAAATGAATTGTATTTCTTGAATACAATCAAACATGAACATTCATAACAATAGGAAAGTAAAGTTGAATAGATTTTAAAGATTTGGATACAAGTTTGGTGTAAAACTAGTGCCTTATCCTAGGGTGTGCAGTCAAATTGAGAAAATGTCTACAAAACTTCATCAATTCAAAAACACCTGAAATCAATACCCTGCCTTATAGACTACCATTTTCACTGCAAACACATGATCATCAAATCTATACATTATTTAAATTCTCAAAGATTAGCCAGCTAGATTTACTCCTTCCTTGAAGGAAACTTATAGACAAACTCATAGTCTACCTTGTATACAACAAATTAGACATTGCCTTACAAATCCAATTCATAAGAACTTTCAAAACACACAGAGACATTAGAATACTTGCAATGAGATTCCAATCATATTTTATTGATAAAACATGTTTCAGTACACTCAAATTAACATTACACTTAGGCTAAAACAATAAGTTCAGAACCAAGCTTACATTAATGGAACTTGCATTGGATTTCTCCCTGGGAGAACCAAAATTCAGAACCCTTACAACAATGAGAAAATTGGAATATATGGGGGAAAGGAAAGGAACCTAAAAATGTCTTCTGCTATGACACCTGTCTCTTCCCAGAAAGATCAAATCTACAAACCACTTCATTTCCCACCAAAACTGATCTCGGAGATAAAATCACTCACTGCTCCTTCCCACTTGTTCAAAATTGATTTTTGATGGTGCCAATCTAACCGTTGTCTCGAGGCGTTTACAACGGTATATTGCACTTGCATATTCAGACAAAAATTGAGTCCTCAGCATCATTTTCAAATTTAAGCTCCCATGAGCATTTGTCACATTAAAATTTTAAAATCTGCACATAGTTTGAACCTTTAAATTTGGTTTATTTCATCTGCACAGATTTAAAATGGGCAGGTCCCACAAGTGCCACATGGCGTAATCAGATTGGTCCTGCAGACCACATCATTGCCATCTTGTCCTCTGCACTTTGCTTGTGCCATTTGTCAATCACCAATTTGCTCATATCTCCACCTGGGCAACCGAACAACAACATACCCCCATCTCACCAGAATCACCACATGGCGGCCAAATGCATGATCGCAAGGGCCAAAACTGGGCCTTGAGATCACGCGACCACCATTATGTTATCGCATGAATCCCAAAGCTGTCGTTCCTACACAGTCACACAATTTGGTCAAAAATATCTTATCCTTTTCATGGGGCCCACCAGCGCACAGAAGCCACCTGCCGATGGCCTATGGGCTTCTTATTCACAACTTAATGTAAGTGCTTTTGCATATAAACGTTAGTTTTTCCCCATTCCGGATGAATGTGGGATATTAGATTTCATAGTTTTAAAGCCTTTCTGCATTTGGGTGCCAAAATATGTGGGCTCCGCCACGCAATGAGACTTCCAGCTAAGCAGACCCGCCAAGAGCCTACGGGCTTTCTCATTTGCTATGAATGTGAGTGTGATTATATTTAAACATTAAAAACTCCCACTCCTTCCCGATGTGGGATAATTTGTTTTCATAGTTTAGGCGTCTAAACTCTTCCCCATTAAATTGACTATTTCTGCATTTCGCAAGAGAATACTACACCTCAGAACTTCAGCACATTCAATCCTTGCCTCAATTAGAATAAGAGGTCTGGATTCTATCTTGACACGGCCAACAATTGCCTTTTTCCATCCTCAAGAGATTTATTGTTGCTATCATCAGAACCTTCCAGATGATTTGGTAGAGACGACGAATGTTTTTCTCCTTTGTTTTCATCATCTGCAGTTTCTTCATCATCATCTTGGTAAGCGACTAAACTATTTCTACATCCTCATAATTTTTGCCAATTATAATCCATTCTCACTAAGGATTCAAATGCTGGTAGATGCAAAGTTTGTATCCGTGAGCAACATACTTCCATTATTGGTTAGATTTCAAATATGGAAGTCGTAGTGATTGGAAACCCAAACACTTACATTGGCAACTCCTTTCATTTTGCTTGTTTGTCTTTTGCATGAGGCATCCTTGATTCAGCGCCATTTCCCTACGCTGGACGTTTATTGACAGGCCACCCTTTTCAAACGTTGGCCTACTCCAAATTATGCATAGGCCATTCCCCTATTGACCTGCATGAGCATTCCATCTGCAAGCCCCTTACTAATTTATGTCGTTGCTTCATATATAGGTAGCTCTTTTCTTGCATTGCGTTGGCATCCATTATACATTGGTGATTTATTGCACTGTGCTGGGAAATCACCCTCAACTCTATTGCAACTGCCACAATATTCACATCTACTGCCTTTGTATGACCATCATGTTCTCCTCTATCTTTGTGACGCTTCTGCTCACCAATTTTCACCTTATTTGCAATAGACGTCTTTCCTTCAGTTTCGGATTGAAAATGAGTCCTCAATTCTCCCAAGGCAGAAGCAATTTCTGACTTCTCCCTCTCCATGTCACCAAGTGCTTGCTTTAATTACTTCACCTCTGTAATCATATTTTCATTTTCCTCAGCCAATCCTTTATTGGCACTTTGCTCTGTTCTAGGAAAATATTCTTGCTCCTGGGCCACATGCAACATT
Organism: Chamaecyparis obtusa; assembly: GCA_027943335.1. Taxonomy (NCBI): domain Eukaryota; kingdom Viridiplantae; phylum Streptophyta; class Pinopsida; order Cupressales; family Cupressaceae; genus Chamaecyparis; species Chamaecyparis obtusa. The sequence continues at coordinate 540,869 of BSBK01000970.1, forward strand.
TGTGTAATGGCTTCAAAAATTTTTTTAAGAGTGAAGTTCTCATCCCTTATGGCTGAGAGGACCTCCTCCAACTACAATCTATCTTGCATAAGTTGCTCCTTTTCAAGCTAGTTGGATCTATTTTCCTCTGAAAGCTGAATAATCTCTTCACGCGCTAGCATAAGAGCCTCCTTACAAGCAATGATTTCAGACAAAAGGATGGCATTCTCAGGAAGACCTGACTTGACTTCTAGCTGAAAACTTTCTATGTTAAAGTCCTTTTCTTCACCAGTTGCTGGATGACATGGAGAAGAAACATCAAATGCTTTCTCATGTTCTAAAACCTTGTGTTTTTCACCTTCTGATAGATGCAAAAGCTTCACCTCAAGTAGTTTTTATCACCAACCGATGACATCACTTAGAGAATCACCAATGTCAACCTGAGTTACTTGCAGCAAACCTTCATCTCTACTTCCTTGTTGATACACCTCTGCAGAGAAAATATCATGAGTGGCTAGCCTTTATGAGTTTAAGGTTTCATTAACATGACCACTTCCCTCACTAGGTACCACCAAAAGATCAAAAAAACTTGTTTTGCAAAAGCACCAAAATCATGCGAACAGGCCCGGAAACTGGCTTCAAAGATTGACACAGTGACCTGATCAGATTCTGCCCTTTGACAGGCATGAACATTGATCCACATTCATTCATAATGCAAAATGACATCTCTTGACTGTAACCCAACTGAAAGATTTTAAATGGCGAACATAGCACTTTCATTCTGCCTTGCAAAAAATCATGTCAGAAAATGATTTTAATCATCGTGATTGATTTTAAAAGGCTGACAAATGGATTGGCAGGAGGCTCTAATTGGGACTGGGGTTAGTACTCTAACTTTGCAAGACAACGCAAAAAGAAATCCGTCAAAAGAGTCAACTGGTCAAAAGTTATTCATTGGCAAAGTAGGGCATTTGGATTTCTGGGAAAACACACTCTGCAGAATTGAACACATTTTGCGAAAATTGCAAATGGAATGAGCCTGGAAACTTGGTCAAACGGATTGGTCATGGTTCTGGATTCAGCACGGTGGGAGTAAAACATGATTGCAACATGACCCAATCATTCGCTTGCTCATCGGATCACACAGGTGTCTTTTACACACTGTCAAATATAGCCCTTAAAACTTCTGAACTTCTGGGTTTCAGCAAAACAGTGAAAACTGGAAATGGATTTGGCTTTGAAAAGTACTGAAACGGATTCACCAGAGGCTAAAAATGGACAGGCCAGAAGAGGAACATGCCTAAAATATAGATCTATCATTAATTCTTCTTGACCAATCACCGGGTAAAAGTTATTTTCTGGTAAAATTGACCTCCGACAAACTGGTGCACTTCACAATCTTTGCAAACAACAGAAACTGCAAATGGAATCGCATTGGGAAACTCATCCAATGGATTCGTCATGAGCTGCAAACTAACAGGGACAAAGTAAAACTTGTTTACAATGTAGGGCAATGACTCATTTCTCATGACCAATCATCAGGGAAAAGGTACAACTCCACAAACAGGGCCTCCGAGAATAACTGAACAAGTGTATTATGCAAATCCAAGAAAACACCTGTGGAAGGGGATGAACAAGCCCTATCAAAACTCATCACAGGAACTTGAAATAGGAAAAATAAGTCAAATGAAGCACACTAAGGATGCCCCCATTCCTACATTTTCATGACACTTATCAAAATTCAAGATATTCAATCTCAAAGTAGCCCTTCCCGGTGAATTCTACACTTAGCAATTTTCTGATTTTGAGACTCCCTAGGAATGAAATGACGCAAACCCATTTGAATACCCGAAATGAAAACTCAATTTGAATCAATGGGACATAAACAAGGTGTCAAATCATTCTCCACTCATTACTGGACCCTGAAACACCCTTTTCACATGTGCATTTTGGAACAAAAGGAGCACTTTAGCAAGCGTTTTACATGGTACCTCAAAATTGAATTTTGAGTCCCAACACACTCCTCATCATCAAATTCATATTTCATAGAGTACTCAATGATTTCATTGTTTTCTAGATGTTCATATCCTTGTTGTACAATTTCTGATATTCACCATTAAAATTACTCTCCCTTAGGGTTTCATATTTGCATCCAAGATAACATTTAACATTCTCTAAATGAAGAACTCCGTCTGGTATGGATGATAAAGCTAAACTAGCATCTCTTTCTAAGGGTTCAATTGGATCTTTCTTAGTTCTAGGTCTGTTCTTATCCTTAATGTTGTGAATCAATGACACATCCATGATTATATTTGATTACTTAAATTGATTCAAGATCTTAGTCAGATAAATACCTTAAATTCACAAAATTAGGGCTTTCGCGAGATCGATGCTTCAAACTTCTACAAATCGCTTCCAAACTTCCTTCTTCGCTCTCCAAATCACTTCTAATCGCTTGATAATCACAATAACTTTGATTTCAATCTTTTAATACTTAGCATTTACTCTATCTGACATCGCATTCAATTCTTTTGCCGCTAAAATGCCAAAAAGCTGATTCTGTAAACCTACAACCATAAATCTTCTTGCGACCTCGCAAAACACAACATTTCTTTTTGCACACTTAACCATAGCATTAGTATAACATAACAAACCTTCATCTAACTGCGCAAAACTTAACTCATTCAAAATCTAATTCTACACTAATTCTAAGTTCCTAAACTACAGAAATTTACATAATTTAAGTGCTTAAAGAAGGGTTAGGTAAAGACTCATTCTTACCATCAAATACATTACCTTCCTGATTACCTTCAGTGCTGAATATACCTCCTTGATCTATGCCTTTAACAAATTTTACTTCATCTTCATTGCTACAGCAACCTTTCTCTTTGTTTCCTGCATTTTCATTCGTTCTTGCATAGTTTCTACGGTTAGGGTTATGATGATAACCTCCATTGTTCATTCTACAAAATCTTGATGTGTGTCCAATCTTATTACATATCTGACAAATGATTCCATTGGTTCCATATCTAGGTGCTTGCTGATTGATTTGTGTCCTGCAATTTCTAGCAATATGTCAATTTTGTTGCATCTGTAACATACTATTCCATTTCCTCTTTTCATGTCTTTAGTTGATCTTAGATCTGCATTGTTGGTATTTCTAGGCATTCTACTATTGTAATTATTCTCAATAACTTTAGATCTTCTACATTCAATAGCTCTATGTCCAAAATCATGACAATTATAACAATATCCATTAAGAGGTTTGAATTGTTTACCTGTACAATCTCTCTTCATATGACCAATAGTATTACAAGAAAAACATCTACATTTGAATTCTCTTTGCATATCTTTGGATGGTTCATCTTTCTTTGGTGGTTCTTCTTGCTTTGGTGCATCTTCTTGTTTCAGTGATTCTTCTTGCTTAGGTGCATCTTCATATTTGTTCTCATCTAACTTCTTTTCTTCACTGCTTTCACATACATTCAGATCAGGTTTCTTGCTTTCACTAACTATCTTCAATGTGTTAAATCCAAGACCAGTTTTGTCATAAAATGGTTTTCCATAAGATACTTGCTCATTAATCTTTTCACTATTTGAATATAGCCTCTCAAGTTGTTGTTTGGATTGAGTCAATTCACCTTTCACAATCTTGTTGTATTTCTCAAGTTCATCATACTGCAATTTGACTGTATCAAATTCAGATGTTACCTTGCCAAGTTTAGATTTTAGATCTTCATTCTCATTCTTTAAACTTTCATTCTCAGATCTCAGATTGTCATTTCCATCTTTCAAGCTAAGCTTCAGATTTTCTATCTTCAATTCATGTTTAAGGATCACATTTTCTTTTTCTAAATCATCACAATCTTCAACAAGAATTTCAAATTCCTTCTCAGATTTTAGATCTTCTATCTTACCTTTCAATTTTTCAATAAGATTCTTTGCATCATCATACTTTCTTTTCAAAGTGTTTCTTTCATCAGTAAGCATATCAATTTGTTCAAGAGCTTCTTCAAGATTCTTCTATAACTGATCCATATCCATAGAGATCTTACTCAAGCTGCTAGGCTTTCCTTGAATGTTCCTTCTCCGAGTAACTATGCTCTGATACCAATTGTTAGAAATAGGAAATACTGAGAGGGGGGGGTGAATCGGTATTTCACAAACTTTTACTTTTGCCCACTTATGGATATAACATATTACTTTAAAGCATAAGAGACTAAATAGCATACATAACAGTAAATGTAAAGAACTCATAACACATGATATGTTCTCAAGGAAACCCTGGCCAAGGGAAAACCTCGGTGCAGATGGTACCCACAAAGATCCACTAATCAAAAGTATCTTGTTAAGGATGTTGACCCTGTTAGGAGCCTGTTACAATCATATAGTGTATCAGTCCTAGTTAAGGGACTATAGGCCTTGTTAGAATCCTCAACCCTGTTAGGAGTTGTAGATACAAAACTTGATTACCAGATGAGCTCACTGCCCAAACAAGTAATACAATGTTTACTGATTACAATATGGTACTGCTTACAACTTCACATCAACAACTTTCATCGCTATTACAATATACAACTATCACAAGTTACATTTCAAATATGTTTGGTACATCTTTATACAGGATACAAACATTTAATATCTTCTTCAGTCAGCTTCCACATCTTTATCCAAGAGTAAACATCTAGGATTTCATCTCTTTATAATATTAAGTCATTATTTTGAGAAGCAAAATAATCCCTTAATTCATTTACTAGTTCTACCTTCAAAACTGCTCTGTCAGCTATACTCTGTCATCGGTAAAATAATCATAACTTTGTCTGTACTATCTATACTCTTTTGTGCACTGAGATGGGGTGTCCTTAGACACCATAGAGTCTATGTTCAACTGCAAGAACTCTGATCATGCTCCAGTGAACGTCGCCAAAACAAACTGTATCGGGTGCTCTGTCAAAAAACTATTTCATACTTAGACAATTTTAGTCTGTGATCTTCCATACTTACTTTCTAGCTTATGCGATCTTCATAGGGAACATATGTTTCCATAATGACAACATCGATGTACATACCACAGCCAAATTGCCAACATGTATGATCAACTTACTAAAAATAGTAAGTTTCCATAAATAGCAGCTCTGCACAAGATAGTCCTTATTGAAAGAAACCACAAATATTTTTGGATGATGCAAGATTGTTCTTACACCTAGGATGCTCCTGCATCAATTTGTCTTATTTTTATATTTTTTTTATATAAATATATATGTCTTCTTTCAAGTGTCATATAATTTATAATTTAGAGATATAGATTTGAAATAAATTAAAATTGACTTTAAATGAACTTTACATTTAAATACATGTATAAATTCTAACATTTCAACATTTATTTTAATGATGCAAGATGTCTGGAAGAACATAGACATGAACTATTTATGCAATACAATGCACACTTGTATTCATCCAATTTTGGTTTTCGTAAAAAGTTCATGAACTCACTTTTATTCATCCAATTTTGTTTTAAATATTTAAGTTAAATTCATAGTTGTATTCACCTAATTTTGTTCTAAATATTAAACTATGCACATTGGTCAGATTATGTTCACTTAATAGATTATGATAGATGTATTTGTGTATCTATATTCATTGTTCAAATTAAAAGATCTCATTGTTAGATATATGGTTTTTAATAGTTAATCAAAGTCAATAAATTACTTGTAAGATCAATATTTTTCTTTTCAATTACATGAATTAATAGATCTCATTGTTATCTATAGATGGTTTTTTATAGTTAATCAAAGTCAATATTACTTGTAACATCGATATTGTTCTTGTCAATAACATGTATTAATAGATCTCATTGTTAGATAGATGGTTTTTATATAGTTAATCAAACTGAATATTACTTGTAATGTATGTATATTGTTCTTCTCAATTACACATGAATTAATATATCTCATTGTTAGATAGATGGTTTTTTTAGGATATTGATATTTAATTACAATTGATATTAAAAATGATCATATTGCATAAGCCCATATATCTACATTCAAACCAGTATATGAAAAAATTATGAAAAAGGATTAAAAGTCCATGAATAAGATAAATAACATAACAAGTCCTAGAATAATATGTATCATAATGTCCATCATATCAACTCATGATATATACAATCACACAACAAAGTCCTACTCTAACAACAAGTCCAAGTAATATATGATAACAAGTAGATCGATAACACACACACACACACACACACACACACACACACACAGATATATATATATATATATATATATATATATATATATATATATATATATATATATATATATATATATATATATATATATATATATATATATATATATATATATATATATATCTATATATATATATATATATATATATATATATATATATATATATATATATATATATATATATATATATATATATATATATAACATGTGCAATCATAAAATGTCCATCATATAAAAAGTGAAAATAATTTATGTGAATAGTATAATATAACTCTAGTCATCTAGCTGATTTATAGTCCTCTTCACTCCACGTGAAGAGGACTACGATGCACCATCATGTTGTGTCTGGTCCTGAGTGCCCTCATCTTCCTATAAATTTTTAAAAGATCTCATCAAAAGACCAATAAAAAATTCACTTAAAAATTAATTAATATAAATTTAAACATTTAATATTCTACCATGAGTCCATGCTCAGTAATTCCCTCAGTGGAACATGACGGTGCTCTCTCAACTACATCAGAAGTGGATGCACTCAAGTCCTATAAAAACAAACATTACAAAATTTTAATAATTCATGTATAAAAGATTTAGATACACAGTGTTAGTATTAATTCAAGAACATTTAAAATTTTACCATGTATCTATGCTCAGTAAGGCCCTCAGTGGGACATGGAGGTCCTCTCTCAGCTACATCAAAAGTGGATGCAGTCAAGTCCTGTAAAAAAAAAAAGTATAAAATTTTAATAATTCAGGTGTAAAAGATCTAGATAGACAATGGACATTAAAAAATTACTTTTAATCATGACCTCAAAGGACAGTGTTGATGGCTGCATTTGGCTTAATCCTATAGCCATGCCAAGACTCATGGTGGTGTTGACCTAAACAACATATATAAATAATGAATCAAACTTATAGTATATACATAAATTATAAAGTATATATAACCTAACTATAAATTTATGGAATAAAAGCATGTGCATTACATGTGTGTGACACATAGCTAATGTCACTAATGAGTCAAGACTTAAATGTGATTGCACAATATGAGACAATCCAAAAGCCTACAATTGCAAAAAATAAGTGTGAATCAAAGTTGTACATAAATTAGTAATATATAAACACTTAAAATTAACCAATGAAAAACATACTACAGGTATATGCAACTAACTCTCGGTGACTGGTGGGGTAGAGAATGCACTACTACATTTGGGGCCAAATTTCAACAAAAACTTTTGACGAATAATTTTTTTTTATGAATTTGGTGTTTTTTTTGTAATAGTTCCTGATGGTGTCAGGATTCCGATGGGTTTTAAATAGACCATCAAAATTTTGATAGTTTCGGGGTATAGATGAAAAAAAAAGTGAAATGGCCAAATCACTTTTATTTCGATTGTAGAGAAAAGGAGCGGGAGAAAAGGAGTAGGTCAAAGTTCAGCGCGGGAGAAGGTATGTGATTTCTTCATCTTTTATGGGCAACATCTTTCGAGCCTCTGACATCATATTCGACCACAAATTTCAAATGCATTGCATTTTATTTGATCATGAATCATGAAATTAGATTCATGTTTGTTGATATTACTGGCATGACCATTGTATATTGCTAAAATGCTCACTGAAATGACCGCATTCTACTAGTGTCATGCCCTAGCCCATGCTTTATCTCCATTATTTGATGTTATTGGTGCTTGTGCTCAAGGATATCGATTCACTATTTTGAAATGTTTGGATTCACGTTTGTTGATATTACTGGCACGACCATTGTATATTATTGAGATGCTCACTAAAATGACCACATTCTATTGGTGTCATGCCCTAGCCCATGCTTTATCTCCATTATTTGATGTTATTGGTGCTTGTGCTCAAGGATATCGATTCACTATTTTGAAATGTTTGGATTCATGTTTTTTTATATTACTGGCACATTTAATGATGCCATTGTATATTGCTGAGATGCTCACTAAAATGACCGCATTCTATTGGTGTCATGCCCTAGCCCGTGCTTTCTCTCCATTATTTGATGTTATTGGTGTTTGTGCTCAAGGATATCGATTCACTATTTTGAAATGTTGACTGTGCTTATCAAATGGATAGCTCATGAGCATCTAGCTAGGCACCATTTTATTGATAGCTTAGGGCATCAAATGTATTGTATCACTGATAGTTAAGATTTTGTTAAAAGGAAATAGGAAAAAGAATGATTTTGATTTATTTTCTCTATTTTGATCCCTAAGTGGCTACAGCCATGAATTTTATTTTGAGTGCAACTTTGATAGAATTTTAGTTGGGTTTTCAGTAGGGTTTTTAGTATATTGAGCTACTATAGAACATGATTCTTTTTGGTTCTTTTTTCCCATATTCAGTAGATAAAAATCATGGCCACAACCACTTAGCCATCTCTTTGATGTTCCAGGTATTTTACAAAGATACAGGTATGTGGATTTATCATTTAGTTGCTTGCAGTTATTTGTCAAATGAAAATATTTTGTCAAGTTGAAAGGGAAAGAAATCAGTTTGGTGTTTTCAGTTTATGTTAAAAGTTGAGTTGGTAAAATCCTTAGAAAACACACTACATGTTCTAAAATGTAAAGAAGTTGAATGTTAAATATAAGATATATATCTCATCAATAGTAATCAAAAGAAAGGACATGAAACTAAGGAGAATTACCAATCCAAAAATATAAGTGAATAGAAAACATGATTGGTACCTTATGAATTGGTTTTTGAGGTGCACGATCTTCATCAATCTCCTCAGAAGAAGACCCCTCCTCATTGCTACTGCTTTCTTGTTTAACAATTAGTTTGGAAAAAGGGTAGTTATATGTTAATATAATCCCAAAATATAAAATAGGATTACATATCATCATCAGTTAATCAGAATCAAGTAAATAACATAAAAAGATGACATATTTGGAAGTGTGTGAGCCTCACTCACTCCATAATAAGGAAGCCCATAAACTCACCACAAAGAGGCCCAAGCATCAGTTTCAAACTCTAGGGATGTATAAATTGATAGGGTGTGGAAAAGTAAATAGTCCCGAGAGAAAAATGATCTTTGAAGTTTTCCAAAGAAAACAATTCCAACACTAGGAGGAGATTTAATGATCCTATCATTTTCTAGAATCAAAACTATTATACCAGATTCACTGATTCATTTTATTTTGATGAATTAATAAAAAGTAAACTATGAGGACCTGCATGTCCAGGAGCATCAAATCATATAGAAGAACCTATTCACACACATGAAAAGAGAAAAGTAGAGGCATACCTAATGATTGAGGATCTTCACCAACATAAAAAAATAAATCATTGCCAACATCTTTAGTATCCTTCTGCAAATTCATCACATCTTTCATCATTTGGGTAATGTTAGGATACAAATCCTATCAATTCTCTGCAAACCATCTATCCTTAAAAAGTCTAATACATTGATTACTCAATTGGAATGTCTCAAACTGGTGAACATCAACACCGCCTCCCTCATTCACCTATAATTTCACTATAAATGTCACCCAGTCCTTTAGCCCACTCTTGGCATCCAGTTCCTCAACATGTCAAATCTCTAAATTGGAAGATTATAATATTTATTTTCCTGAATGATAGTCTGACTAAAAATAAACCCTACCCTACTCAACCCTAACCCTATACCAATAGCCTCGACTTTCTTTTCCTCCTCAGGAGCATTACCTTGGTTGCACACTAACATGCTCTCAAATTTACCTAATAGAGGTTTACAACCCTTAATCTGCTGACTCTACCCCTTTACCAGTCACAGTCACCAACACCAGTTAATTTCTTGACTTTATTAACAATTAAAATAGTATAATAATTTCATGAACATGTAAATATAACAAAATGAAATGTTCCTATATCATCGCCCAGCCAAGATCACATTCAAACACACATATGGATTCACTATTCTATTCACTATTCCATGGGACAGTGGATTACAAAATTTGTAGAGAATTTAATCTTCTATTGATATTCCTCTTCTTCTTTGTTTCATACATCCTGATGCAGAGCCCTCTACTATCACCTTAAGGAGACCAACTCCCTTCTACAACCCTTCCAAGCCTATCTAGTAGCCCTACACACACAGAAGTCAGCAAATTACACCCAAAGTATCCAAACAACCTGGCAAAGTACTTACCTTTTCAAATACCCTTTTCAGAGTTACTAACCCCATCTCAATCTCAGTCTTCCATCCTTTGACTGGTGAATACTTCCATCCCCAAATGCTCTTCTCCTAAGCCTAATTAGCCCTCACTCAACAAAGAAACTCCTATTTCCACTTGTCTTCAGGACTCAAAGGCTTGAAACAATCTTCCTAGACCTTCCAAAACACAAGATTTTCAAACTTTCAAAGTCTCACCATTTGTTTAATACTATGGATATTGGAAAGAATGTAAGAGAGACATTACGGAAGATATTGGATGGAAGGTGTGACAAAGAAAAAATGATCAAAATATGTAGTAAGTCTAATCAAAATGCCTTGCACTCCTAAAATTTTGAGTTATAAGGTTATTGTCCTTCTCTGTAATTCATTCCAAGAAGTCACCTAGGGACCTCCTAAATAAACTTTCAAAGTTTCTATAAAGCATTAAAACTAATTGGAGATGAAAAATAACATATTCATTTCATGCATATGTGGTAAAAATTCATGAGATACTAAAGAAGACCTACTATTTGTCAGACAAATCTTCATCGTCCCCCAAAAAAAACTAAGTAATAACTACTCCACCCTTAATTTATTTAACAATGCACCATATTAGATAAAGTAGGTTCTATCACACATGGCACAGACTCTCTTCAAACTCACAATACGTTGCATGTGTAGTAAAAAACTCATGAGGTTCTAAAGAAGGCCTCACTCTCAATCAGCCAAATCTTCCTTGTACCACACAAAAAATTGTGTGATAACTATGTCTACTCCAACCTTAACTATTTGAGAATTCATCATATTAGATAAAGTATGTTTAATAATTGTTGGGGCTGGTCCTTTGGCTTGTATTAAACAAAATAGAATTTTCAGCATATTATTATCATTCTATTTCTTTGTTGTAAACATGCCATTGGTTTAGTTTTGTAAAAAAAAAAAAAATGTGTTAAATGCATTTAAAATAAAGGTCTAATTCTATAGACTCCTAGCATGAAGGAAGATTTGACCTAGCAATCTACAAAATTATACCTCTATTTGTAGCTTTGTCTAATTCTGTAGAATGCTAGGTGTGTTGTAATTTGAAGATTTGACCTAATAGATTAAATGAAAATAGTTTGAAGACAAATCTTCAAGGAATTAGTTAAGCATATTATTATCATGCATTTAATCTTATAACATCATCAATTCTTAAGCATTAAGCATAGTAATAGGTCAATCTTCATTGTCTTCATTGTGGGGGACAATGAAGATTTGTTTGACAAATAGCAGGTCTTCTTTAGTATCTTAAAATAATATGCTAAAAATTCTTAATCTATTTAAAAAATTATTATAGATTATAATTACAGCATATTGGCTGACAAATGAAGTAGGCTCAGTTTTAAGATAAAGTATGTTCAGATAAAGAATATAATTTACAATTAATACCCAATTGTCAAATTCAATAGTCTACTCTTAAACCATATAGAATAGGTTCAGTTACTTCAGATAAAGTATGTTTAATCTAGTTTAATACTTTATTAACTGAAGTCACCTAGGGTTTGACCTATAGAATTAGTCTAACAATAAATTTAGTATTAAATAGTTCTATCACACATGGCACAAACTCTCTACAAACTCAAAATGTCTAACAGGTCCATGTACCACACAAACGTGGTACATTATTACTTTATTTTATCACTATCTTCCTTGTACCACAAAAAAAGATTGTGCACCAAGAAAAAGTCTAGTGCACTATAGAATTAGTCTAATAGTAAATTTATAACAATGCAGATAAGAATCAATTTGTAATTACTATGCATTAAACATGCTAAACTGATAAAGGTGTTATCTGTATTTAATTTTCCAATTACTAATAGATTAAGCATATTATTACTATGCTTAATGTTCCATTTAAATACATTGAACACAAATTTATTTTTTACAAAACTGAACCAATGGCATGTTTACAACAAAGGTCTAATAGAACTCCCAACAATTTTTAAACATACTTTATTTGATATGATGAAGTCTTAAACAATTAAGGTTGGAGTAGACATAGTTATCACACAGTTTTTTGTATGGTACAAGGAAGATTTGGCTAGGTCAAATCTTCCTTCATACTAGTAGTCTACAGAATTAGACCTTTATTAAGAATTCATCATATCAGATAAAGTATTTTAAGAATTGTTGGGACTAGTCCTTTTGCGTGTATTAAACAGAATAGAATTTTCAACATATTATTATCATTTTATTTCTTTGTTGTAAACATGTCATTGGTTCAGTTTTGTAATTTTTTTGTTTGTTTTAAATACATTTAAAATAAAGGTCTAATTTTGTAGACTACTAGCATGAAGGAATATTTGGCCTAGCCAAATAAAGGTCTAATTCTATAGACTATTGGTCAGACAAATCTTCATTGTCTTCTGATTTTCTTCTTTATATACTAGCATTTAAATGGAACATTAAGCATAGTTATAATATGCTTAATCTATTAGTAATAATATGCTTAATCTAGTAGTAATTATCTACATTTAATCTACCAATTACTAATAGTTTTGTATTACACATTAAACGTATTGTCAGTTTGAAGATAGTCTATGCCATGTGTGATGGTTAAGTAATGGGAAAGTTATGATGATTTAATTGTAGAACTACTGGTCCTTGGTCCCTTGAAACCTTAAAAAAAAAATTTCTCAAAAGATGCACTCTCATGGAATACAATGACTTCAGGTTATGCACAAAATGGATATATCTTCTATCACTATGCTCTTATCCTATGTCAAAATGGGAGAATTATGACATGGTATAGATATCCATCAAGGCATAAATAAAATTCAACTTTTCTCTAATGTTGTAGTTGCAAGTACAATGAATTTTAAATTTTATTTTCTTATTCATAGAAGATTGTAGTATAGCTGCTTTTAATGTAGACAATTTGTGGTTTTCAAAAAAAGTTATGTGCCAATTTTCTTAGGCAAGGAATTTGTGGATAGGTTTCTTATTAATTTTGGACTGCAAATTAGCTCATGTGCTTAGTCATCCTTTATCATATATTCAATTAAGGGCACTCAAAATTAGAAAAAATTACTCTTCATCTATGTATGATTTGTGAAAAAAGTTTATGCTAAGTTGGAGAGTATTTAAGTTACCACAAACATGACGTCTGCTCATTCTATTTTTTGACTAAGTGATCAAATTTGGGGAAGAATCAGAACATACAAAGAGAAAGAGAGAAAAAATGGTGCACTATAATTTCAGGAACAAGTTGGCCCTTGGCTAGATCAATACTGATCGCAATCTCATTGCCAAAGTGGCCAAAGACTATGTTAGGATGATAAAATATGGGGATTCTCTTTACCACTACAAATCTTTGAAGGTTGCTACACTTAGATAGTGAAGAATACGACATGCAAGAGGTTGTTGGAGAAGAGAGTGGAAATTAAGATGAAGTCAAAGAAGATCGGTATTTGTCTCAATAGAATTCATGTTAACTACAATTGCGTTTCTAGATTTGATTGTGTGTATTTTTTAGCATCAACATTTCATATCACACTTTGTGATCCATCATCAGGAATAGAGAGTGAAAGAATTCATGTTGCAATGCCCAAGCTATGAGATGGGAAAGAGAGGCCCCCTTGTATTCCTCAAGTTGTTTTGGATGCCAAGAAGCTAGAGAAGGATATTGAGAATGAAAATGGTGGGGCTTGAGTTTACTCTGCAAGCTTGAAGAAGTCGTATATTTTGGCAAATGAAGAGTGGAAAGAAGATGATATTCCTGCAATCATGGATGGACACAATATTGGAGACTTTATTGATCCATATATCTTGCAGAGGCTTGAAGAATTGGAGAGGGAAGAAGGGCTTAGGATGGTAGCTGAGGGTGATGAGGATGATGAGATGGGGGAAGTGGAGTTGAATCCTAATGAAAAGGAAGCTCTAGCTACAATTAGGAAGAAGAAGAAGATGCTTATCATCGAACATAGATTGAAGAAGAGTATTGTAGAGAGCAGGCCTACCGTACCAAGGAAGTTTGACAAGAACAAGGAATATGGCTTAAACAGAATGGGAAGACATATTTCTATCCTGGGCCTAGATCCTTTGGCAATTAGCTTCATACTAAATGAAGTAGATGAGAGTTGAGAAATTAGCTTCCCAATAAAAATCTCATAAATGAACTATATGTACCCCAATTCCTATGCCCTCTATGCATACCTAAATGATATATTTGAAACAACAAGGGTAAGGCTTAAAGAAGTTAATTTTGCATCATAGTCTATAGTTATTGTAGCAGCAAAGCATCAAGCGCCACCTTCAGCACAATATGATCACTAGACAGGTCTGTACATTTTATGAAGTTTGGTCATTGTGGATAGGTGATCATATTGTGTTGAAGGTGGCATCTAATGCTCTACTACTGCAACAACTATAGATTGTGATGTGAAATTAAATTCTTTAAGCCTTACCCTTGTTTCAAATATATCATTTAGGTACACATAGAGGGCACAAGAATTGGGGTACACATAATTCATTTATGAGATTTTTGTTAGGAAGCTAATTGCTCAGCTCTCATCTACTTCATTTATTATGAAGCTAATTGCCGAAGGATCCAAGCCCAGGCTATAAAGATGTCTTCCCACTCTATTGCAAATAGGTGTTTCATAAAACATATAGACCTATCTAGTGATCATATTGATAAGCCAAACAAGAAGCAATGTCTATTATCACGGTCAAGATCTAGGTCTAGGCCTCCTGGTGAAGTTGTTCTAGGAGATAGTTTCAAGGATTCAACTTAGAAATTGAAAGCTATTAAACTTGGCAAGAAGGCATCAAAGAAGAGAAACATAGATGCTCGCAAGGGAGAGGCTGATAGAGTGATAGTGAGCCTAAAACCAAAGCATTTATTTTCTAGAAAGAGATATATTGGGAAAATAGATAGACGTTAAAAGTTCAAAGGTTTTCTTCTTTAGAAAGTAGTAGTTGTTCTTATCGGCTCTTGGATTGAGATGCCAACTTATAGTAAATGTAGGATATGGCTTCCAGCTACAATAATGATCTCATCTTAATAATTCATAACAATAATTCTCAGGATCAATGGCGATTCCCTTCTTAGATATGATATGTCCTAGAAAATTCTCCTCTATGACCTTGGATATATATTTCTTAGGGTAATTAAGAAAAATGTCAAACTAGTGACATCTATCACAAATATTGGTAAGGTTTGCAGGATGATTACACCTATCCTGAAAAAATATTATCAAATCATTATACTTTCAGATCAATTACCTATTGGCATATCCCTTGCATCTTCTTGGCTCCACTTGCTATCCATGCATATTTTGGTTGTGTTGAATGTGCATTCTCTATTCAAAGTGGGAAAATCTTATTTTGGATGCGAAGGAGAGAAGCCAAACACATAAAGAACATGCACATAAACATGACAGTTGAGAAACATAAATGTAGATATCACAAAAATTGAGAAACATAAATGTAGGCATCATGGTCACAATGTTTGGAGACACAACATAATTGAGTGGTATACCCACATGATGCAAAGAAACCACTACTCCTCTGGTTCCAAGTTGACACTACGAGATCCAAAAACCATAGATAAGGAATAAATTTAGAGAGCAGAGGAGGGCCATAACGACCAAAATAATATAGGGTCTGACATTATTTTGGTCATTATGACCCTCCTCTACTCTCTAAATTTGTTCCTTATCTATGGTTTTTGGATCCCACAGTGTTGACTTCAAACCAGAGGAGTAGTGGTTTGTTTGCATCGTCTGGGTATACCACTCAATTATGTTGTGTCTCCAAAAAATTGTGACCATGATGCCTACATTTATGTTTCTCAGCTGTTGTGTCCCAAGACCCCTTATGACCCTTTACGATCCCTAAGAATACATCTTACAGGTCTTAAAATGTCGTAAAGGGTCATAAGAGGCTCCTAGGAGGGGCTAGATGAGCTTCCACCTTCATGTGGTTGGCCCTGTTAAGTAGAGAATGTTAAACTATTCTTGAAACAAAGAGAAGATCAATAATTTAAGGTCTCGGTCCACATAGATACTGAAAAAATGATGAGAATCAATGATGGAGAGTTTTTAGATTCTAGAAGATGTATATGTAGTGGAGGCCAAAAGGGATTTTTGTGGAGATTTGCTAGATGTGGAGATTTTCTAGAGTGGCGATATACATATGAGGGTTTTCAGATTGAGTACCAGTGCAGAGATGATGATTTAGTAACCTACATCTATTAAAACTTCACAAATATCCCTTCTTTGGCCTCCACCCATACCTCTTCTCAGAATCTAGAAACTTTGGATACTATTTCTCATCCATGCATGAAATGTTCTAGTGATCATATAAAATTACTATTGCAAGATTGGGATCAATTATGAGAAGGTAAAAAAAAAGATAATATTATTGTATCTTTCATTTCTTTTATCCATTCATATTTTCTGCCTTCTCTTATATTAGATATTGTGTAGTGTACATAAAGGCGAGGTGGTGATTAGTCTCGACGATCGACAAGTATAAGTCTTCCAGGCCTACCCAATAGCTAGGACTAAAGATAATAGAGCTCAAGAGACCATCATAGTTAGTCTCTTTCTTCGGTCTATATTACTAACAAAAATTTTTACCTTTCATTAGCTCATCAAATGCGGGGATTTGAAAGAATTTAATAGATGATATTTTCATCACTAACGCACATTATTTTAGTTTGACGCTGAATGAATTTATTTACTTCCTGCACTTGTAGACTATGAGTAGAGCCATAAAGAAGCATCCCCTCCCATGGCTTGAATAATGTAGGTCATGGGATGAGATACTTATTTATCGTTGTCCTTGTATTCTACAAGTGCGTGAAATTGATAAATTCATGAAATGTCAACTTAAATAATATACGTTATCATGAAAATATTTTATGAAATTCTTTCAAATCCCCACATTTGATGAGCTAATGAAATGTAAACCATTTTGTCAATAATATGGACTAAAGAAAGAGACCAACTATGATGGTCTCTTGAGCTTTGTTATCTTTAACGTGCATATCCATCTCTTTTTTGATGAGAATGAAAATTATTTCAACAACAACACTATACGTCTGACGGGTTCTCCTATCGGACATTTGCTGCATATCCAATGCCTTATGGAAAGATCTATGCGATGGGACTGCTATACATCTGATGGGTTGTCCTGTCGGATAGTCCCTTTTTGATAGATATTTGTGATGGGAATGCTATCTCTCCGATAGGTTTTCCTATTGGACCATCATTGCATATGTGTCACCATTCCAATAGTGTTTTGTCAGAGTTTTGATAGATATACCATATGAAATCACATAGTAAATTTTCTATTAATGTGGCATGTTTCGATGTACAATGATGTTGGAATACCGATGGTTATCACTTATGTTGCAATTTGCAATGCAAAAATGCCAACAGACACATCTGTCAAAGTGTCGACAAATAGGTGTTGAAAATCTGACAGATGGCCATTAGAATATGGCCTCAAATGTACTAGTCATGATGAAGGACTGCCAATCTCAGTGTTACATGAGAGACCCTACAAAATCACAAAAAATATGTCAAACACATTATCAATTAAATTTTATTTTGTTTAAATTTTAAATGTATCAAGATCAAAGTGCATACTGTGAACGGGACACCGAGATGTCGAGGTGTGGATGTCATATGATGACGGCTAATGAATTATGGAGGGTCAACTCTCTTCTGTTCACCAAAAATACATATGTTATGGTTCAAAATTGTATAAATATAAAATTTAATATTACACTATATAAATTATAATTAAATTCACCTCTGCGGGATGATCATTATCTCCATTGAGAAAATCAACAAATGATGTGATATCATCTCCAACATCACCATGTGTGCCACCATCATCATTAGTATATCCACCATGGGCAATACGGGCAACATCAAGATCAGTATGGGGACCCCTACATATATCCCCACAACTCATGCAAACATGTACTATGATGGGGGCAGCCCTCACCTAGGTCAAGTGTTGGGCACTCAATGAACTAAGAGCTCACTGCACTGCTCGATGAGGGATAGGTAAAGGAACTATTGGAGAAGGAAGAGGAACAATAGGCTCATTGCGCACATGAAATCTAGTTCTATCACTCAATTTGGCCCCTAGCCTATCCTGTGACATGCCCCGACCAACCCCCTGGAATGCTCTCATATCAAAGTAATTGGTTTTCCTACCCAATTAAAATTCAGCCCATAATTTTTTCAAAAAATAAAGGGGGACCTCATGAATAGCGTGTGGTGGATGGTCAAATAGCATCCACCACCACTCCCAAAAATGCTCTGCTATACCAGGGTGCCAACACCATCTAATAGAAATACATGGCTTCTTGCTAAGTATCTCCTCACCTGTTTTAGGGTTCAAAAAATAATGTGTCATATCACGTTTTGTAATTTTTAAATTATTGACCTCTTTATAAGAGAGGTCATCAACATAATATCCATGCATACTCTCCCTCCATGACTGGAAACTATCAAGCTTGGAGTCTAATGTATGTACAGAATCTACTATGCCTTGCATGTTATCTACAAGGCATAGTAGCTGAGGAGATGGATGGTGATTATGCCTAATAGTATTTACATCTCTCATTATGGCCTCTACATTTCTCCTAATACTATCTCTCAACTCTACAAGTGGAAGTGGAAGTGGAAGTGGAGGTTGTGGTGGGGGTGGTGGTGGTGCATGTTGACCTATAAGCTCATCTATGTTAAAATCATCCATATTTATAATCTGCGTACATATAAAAATATGAAAATTTACAATTAACATACAAATTACATTTTACCTTACAAAGAATGACTTAAATAATTAAAAATTAATAAATAATTTAAACATTTTACCTTACACACACACACACACACACACACACACACACAGAGTATCTCTTTGATGCAAGTTGGCATAAAATAATGTGTATTTTTCACATTACCAAGACAAACACAAGTTGTAATGAGTTATGTTTGTCCCTCTCCGATATAATAGAAGTCATCCATTAGAGAGAGATCTTCTTGGTCTCTTTGATGGGATTTTCATTAGACATGGAGTTAACTTTCTTGATTAGTAAGACACCTAGCTATCGAAGGGAGTTATTCTTGGGTCTTTCTAATAGACCAATTTTCTCTCATCAAGGTGACATTTTTTCTATCTTTTTGATTAATAAATTTAGTTTTTTTTCTACACTTGATAAAATTTTCTACTAGTGACTATGATGTGTTAGAGGACTAAAAATTCAATGCCAAACTACCTTTTTTCCTTGTACACATAATGCCAATGCATCTCCATGCCCATTTACTACTTTCAAGGGTATGTACCATCTTTCCCATCTATTGGATGCATTATTTTAGCCTCTGTCACTTTATTATCAAGATGTAAACACAAAGATAAGATTTTATTTGATTTTATTTGACATATTATTCTTTAACTTGACCATGATATGTTATGGGTTTGAAATCATGCTAAATCTTTATTATGCATGATCTATAAAGGCAAGCTTTGTACAAATTTTCTAGGTGGTTCTCTTTTCCATTCTTTTGCAACAACTTTTTCTTCTACAATTGTAATCTTGTCTTGCCTACATGAATACAAATCGTTTTGTTTTACCTCTTCTTACATTCAAATGTATGTGCATATTTTCTTTCCTTGTGTTGAATGCTTCTTTCTTTTTCCAGATTGTGTGTTGTGTTTAATCTACTTGTAATTATTGTACTATGACAATAAGTTTTTCTTTCAGCATCTTATTAGCTGTGACCTTCATGTAAGTCCTTGGAATAAGATCAAATCAAGAACTATGTATGTTGGGGTATTTATTAATGTTTTGTGTAGTCATGGGTAGGGAGAAACAAAATTTCTTTGGTGCATTGCCCCCTCTACATTTTTTATGTTCCCTTTCTTCCTTTTCCCTCAAATTCATTAGCTTAATTTGGCTTAGGTACACTCTAATTGGAAGGAATATGACCTTTTGTGAAGATTCAACCTCAAATGCGCAAGGTACCACACTTGAGGTTGATTCAATGTTTCACAAGGTTTCTTGGGGGTCATACCCCAAGCATGGGTGCAAACGTTTGTGATAATAAGAACCAACAAGCTTATGTCAATCAAATTATTTTAATTGTATAATTATTAAATTTAGAATTAAAAATATATTAAAATAATACAAATTATTAAATATTGTTTCTCTAAAATATTTATAAGTATTTTAATCAATTATATTATAATTCCAAGTTTAAATAATATTTTATATAATATATAATTATTTATATTTTTTATTTAAATAATTTATAAAATTATTGTAATCAAATTAAGGATATAATTATTTCAATAATTATTAATCAAGGTATAATTCCTACCATAATTGTTATTAATTTCACATTATATTCATTATTATAATTATAATTATATAATTTAAATTTAAACTTCAATTATGCATCAAACTTAATTAATAAAATATAGTAAATTTATTAGAATTAAAATTATAGTTCATGTACGATTAAATTATGTATTTGTCTTGTTACAATAAGTAATAACAATAACAAATTATGCTATAATAGGGATCACTTCTTTATAATACTTTGTTTTAAATTTTCAAGCCCGCGAAACAATTAATAACTAGTAAAAGTACCCATCTACATTTGTTATTAGATATCTAATACACATAGATAATTCTATTAACATAAAAATTTGACCAATAATTTCATCCAATAATACTGTAGAATTTAAAGAGTTTGAAATAAAGACCAGAAAAATAGAGATTAAAGAGCATATTGCAAATAACAGAGAATGCGCTATTTATCATGGTTCACCACAACAGTGGCTACATCCACACTAAGAGTAGAAGAATTATATTAACCTCAAATCAGAATGTTTACAAATGAAAGGAAGAGACTTATTTATAAGCTCATACTGAGTAGCTGAAAAGGCAAGGGTACAACAGACAAAAGTTCATTGGCCTTCCAATCCAAACAAACTCCCACCAGAAGTCAACAGATAATTCAGTTGATTAGGGATTCCCCTGCTCTACATGCTAACCTACTTTATCTTAACAAGTCCAAGAGAAGTTCTTGCACATTCAAACTTCTCTTTGGTTACAACTTTTGTGAATATATCTGTCGGATTGATCTTAGTATCAATCTTTTCAACCTTCAACCTTCCCTCATCAACCATGTTCTGTACAAATGAGCATGGTTGTCAATGTGTTTTGAATGTCACTGAGAGGTATGATTATGAGCCATAAATATGGTGCTACAACTATCACTGAAAATAACATAATCATTTTATTAATACTTTATTTCACCAAGTAATCACTGCAACCAAATCATTTCCTAAGCACCTTCAGAAAGTGCCAAATACTCAACTTCGGTAGAAAAAAGAGCAATAGAATGTTGCAGCCTTGAGGCCCAACTAATAGTAGCTCCAACAAACATGAATGTGTAACTGGTAGTAGATCTACGCTTATCCAAATCTCTGGTAAGATCTGAATCTGTGAATCCCCATAACTATTCATTATTGTTACAAAAACATAAAACCAAATCTGAAGTGCCTTTAATATATCTTAATATCCATTTGACGGCCTCCCAATGAGTCTTCCCGAGATTGCTCATGAATCTACTCACAACTCCCACCGCATGAGCAATGTCGGGACATGTCAAAACCATACCATACATAATGCTACCAACTGTAGATTTGTAAGGGATGTCCTCCATATATTCCTTGTCCTCTTATGTTTGTGGACACAAATGTGCTGATAACTAAAAATGCGAAGCAAGTGGAGTAGAAATGCTATGCACATCAGCCATACCAAATCTCTAAATTACTTTGTCAATGTATTCATTTTGTGACAATGTAATTACTTTCTTCTTGCTATGCCAGGTGATAGTCATACCAAGAATCTTCTTGGCAGCCCCTAAATCCTTCATAGAAAATGTGCTTGCCAATTTAGTTTTTAGCTCACTAACAATTTTAGAGCTTGTGCCTACTACTAACATGTCGTCAACATAGAGAAGAAGCATGACAAATTCACCATTCAAGAGTGTCTTGTAGTAAATGCATGGATCAGATTCACATCTGATAAAATTATGTTCAAGCATGAAGGAGTCAAACTTGACATACCAGTGTCTCAGGGCTTGCTTGAGCCCATACAAACTACGCTTCAACTAGCAATAGAGATGTTCCTGCCCCTTTTTCACAAAACCTTCAGGCTGATGCATATACAACTCCTCATTTATGTCTCCATGTAAAAAGTCTATTTTAACATCTAACTTCTCCAACTCAGGATCCCAAATGGCTGCTAATCCTAATACTATTCAGATGGATGTCATCTTCACAACCGGAGAGAATATTTCAACAAAATCAATCCCCTTTTTCTGAGCATATCCTTTTACTACCAACCGAGCTTTGAACCATTTTTTACCTCCTCCTTCATCTTTCAATTTATAGACCCACTTGTTCTTGAGTGGTTTTCGATTTGGTGGAAGAGAGACCGAATCCCAGGTGTTGTTTTCTTCAAGTGAACTCATTTCATCTGTCATAGCAACAAACCAATTGTTCTTATCACTTCTTATACATGCCTCTTTATAATTTGCAGGTTCAATTTGCTCAAAGATTAATAGCTCTACCTTTGCCTCTTCAGCAAATAGTATCTTATAATCAGAGGATTTTTTTGGAACTTTCCTTTTTCTTGAGGATCTTCTCAATTCAGAGTGATCTGTTTCAATAGAATGAATTCTTTCCAATTGATTTAAATTTGATAACTCGGTTGATTTCACACCAGATGATTTGTGTGAAGTGTCCCTGTTTCCACCAAGTGAAGAATCCCCATTTTCATGTTGAATGTCAAACTGACCACCAAGATTGTGCTTTATCCTTTCACCATGCGTATTATTTCTGAGAGTGACTACTCTATTTGAATTTGATATGGTGTATAATTCATGAGGATTGCCCTTTGAGATGGGAATAGAGCATGTCCTTTGTATGCCCAAACTATTATGGTAGGCATGTCCTGTTAAGACTCCCCCTTTATGAGCATTATCCCTGCCAAGAGATGTGCTCATTGTATCCTTTGTGGTATGTCCACACTGGTCACCAAAGGTGAACTGTTCCATGTACTTGTGTTGAGACTAGTCTACGCTGTCATGTGTATGACTGAGAGAAAGATCATCACGAGTAGGACTAGCATGTGATCTCTCTGCCAGTGATGTCTCAACATAGGGATAGAGGGAGCTACGTAAAGGAGCATGCTACGGGTGAGACTCTGTAGAGCTGTGTAGAGGAGCATGCTGCGGGTGAAGCTCTACAAAGCCATGTAAAGGAGCAGTCTGCAGGTGAGAGCTTGCAGGCATTTGAAGGGGAGCAGTTTGTGAGTAATGCAATATGGTGGATTCGACCTCATCCGCATGGCAATGTGAAGAGGGATTGCACGGGAAAGGATCAATGCCTATGCCTCTGTCATCAATGCCTATGCCTATGCCTCTGTCATGAATGTCATGTGAGAGAGGGGGGATTGCTTGTGGGTGAGGTGAGTGATAAGCAACAGTTGCAAACTGACTTTGAGAGGTAGGGAGTGTTTCAAAGAGAGAGTGATTGTTACAATCATTTTGATTTATTTCAAATTCAGACATAGAATCTCTTGTGTTATTATTACTTTGACTCCACATGCTAGTAGAGGAAGAAAATACAGGAGCTGGAGCTAGAACCGATGTAGGAGAAACAAGGTTTTGTGAAAGATTATTCTGCACATCTCTATCAAACCTGGTATTGTTATAAAAAATAGAGAAAGGAACAAATTCACTTACTGATTTTTCTTCCATATTAGAAGCTGGGAATGCTTTCTCATTAAAAACTACATCTCTGCTCCGAATTATTTTCTTCTCAATTGGATCCCAAATTCTGTAACCAAACTGATCTTCATTTTAGCCAACGAATATGCCCTTTTGTGATTTGAAATCCAGCTTTGTCCTTCTTTCTTTTGGGACATGTACACGAGCTTCGCACCCAAAATCTTTGATGTGTGAGTATGAAATCCTTTTTTCCAGCCATTCCTCTTCCAAAATGCCAAACTCTAGATGAGATGAAGGAGTCCTATTGATTAAATAAACTATTGTATTGTAGGCTTCCGCCCAAAATTCTTTTCCCAAACCGGCATTGGAAAGAATACACCGTGCTTTCTCAAGAATGGTTCTATTTAACCGTTCTACTACCCCATTTTCTTGAGGGGAATAAGGAACAACCTTAATTCTTCTTATGCCATGATCTGTACAAAAGTTATCAAACTCCAATGAACAAAATTCACCTCCATTATCCATTTTCAAACACTTAATTTTATGACCACTCAAATTTTCCACAAGAGCTTTAAAAACTTTAAATTTAGAGAATACATATGATTTTCTAGAAAGCATATAAACCCATACCTTTTAGGTTCTATCATCAATAAAAGTAACAAAGTATTGTGCACCTCCATAAGAGGTTACCTCCGTAGGTCTGAAGACATCTGAATGCACTAAATCCAAGGGTGTTGTTCTTTTGTCATGTCCATCCTTCAAGAAACTAACCCACTTTTTTTTTCCCATGAAGTCAATGCTCAAAAAATTTCAAATTTTCATATTTGAGACCTGATAGTTGATCGCGATTCAGCATTACCTCGAGGCCTTTCTTGCTCATATGGCCTAGCCTTTGATGCCAAAGCGCAACATCGCTGTCCACAAGTGTCAAAGAAGCTCCCACCTTATCAATAGGTTTCAAAATATAGAGACTACCGATTTTGTCTCCTTTAGCAATAGCCAATGAACCTTTGACTATTTTCCATGTATCCGTGAGTTGAGTTTTAAATCCTTTCATGTATAATTGGCTAATAGAAATCAGATTCCTCTTTAATTGAGGAACATGTCTAACATCTTTGAGAAGTAATTTTTCTCCACCTTCAAGATGCAAGACAACATCTCCTTTCCCAATTATTTTATATGCTTTATTATCACCCAAATATACCTCTCTAAATTCTCCTTCTTGATAATTTGTAAATGCATCCATGAGAGAGGAAGCATGAAAGGAAGCTCCCGAATCAATTACCCACGAATCAGCTTTTGTATCACTTGTAGATAAAATTAGGATACCTAGATCCTTTTTATGAGTTATGTTTGCTTGATTGTCCAATACTTGTTCTTGTGGCTTCTCAAATTTTCTACAATCCTTCTTAACATGCCCAGCCTTCCCATAAAACCAACAACCATTTTGTCTCCCTCTTGACTGCGATCTTCTTGCAGATTGGGGGCTTCGATTGTTATTAAATCTGCCTCTATATTGGCTTCTTCCTCTATTTTTAGTGCTCACCATTGTGAGAGCATTACCGGATGAGGACTCATCATTCTTTCTCCTCAAATCTTCGGAGAGCAGGGTGGTTGCAACTTCATCAAAAACCAGCTTCTTGGTAGTTGATGATGAAGTGCTTATGGCTGTCACAAGTCCATCCCAGCTATTAGGAAGAGAACATAGCAATAGGACAGCCTTATTCTCATCATCTTGTGTCATGCTAATTGAATTTTCTTGGCTGATCAAAGTGTTAAATTCATTGAGATGATTTGTCATGGCTTCGCCTTCCCTCATCTTAAGCTTGTATAACTTCTTCATGTTGAAGACTTTATTCACAGCGATTGCTTGTGCATATGTTGAAGCCAATTTATCCCATATGTCTTTGGCTGTAGTTTTTTCTGAAATATTATACAATACATTATTGCCTAATGCAAGAAAGATTGTCGCCATGGCTTTCTCATCAAGCTTTCTCCAATCTTCATCCAACATGGCTGAGGGTTTCTTTGCTTTTCCTTCAAGTGCAAGAAAAAGCTCTTTGTTGACTAACAGAGACTTCATTTAAATCTTCCATATCCCGTAGTTCTTCCTAGAGAATTTTTGAACTCTTATATCTTCCATGATTCTGAAATTTCAATTACCGAAATCTCAACTAGCGATTAACCTCCTCTGATACCAATTGTAGAATTTAAATAGTTTGAAATAAAGACCAAAAAAATAGAGATTAAAGAGAAAATTGCAAATAACAGAGAACACACTATTTATCATGGTTCACCACAATAGTGGCTACGTCCACACTGAGAAGAATTATATTAACCTCAAATTAGAATGTTTACAAATGAAAGGAAGAGAATTATTTATAAGCTCATACTGAGCAGCTGAAAAGGCAAGGCTACAATAGACAAAAGTCTGTTGGCCTTCCAATCCCAACAAATACATTTAAATACTTTTACTAATCTTTTTAAATTACATTTATATCTGCCCACATACATCATATTAAATTGCATGTCTTCATCTACATGCATCCTATTCAATTTCATTAATCTCCCTCCACAGAGGTTGACTCAATAGTTCAATTGGCCCTCACCACATGAAAACGACCATATTTATAACTAGACCAATTAAATATTACTTTCTAAAATGCTAATAGCTAAAGTTGAGCGAAATATATTATATTAATTAAATATTACTTTTGCCAATATCTAAATTTAAGTGAAATATATATTATATTATAGAAGTCAATCTAAATTAAATCAATTAAATATTTACTTATAAAAAGATTTCTAGTAAAATGGTTTGAAAGATCTCTTATTAAAGAAATGTCATTCCTAAAAAGGAGACTTTTTCATTTACAAAAGTATGTAATTTCATTTCAACAAAGCAGATTGAAAAAACATGTAATTTCATTTCAACAAAATAATCTTTTTCATTTACAAAACCATACAATTTCATTACAACAAAACAAACTTTTCCTTCAACAAAAACATGCAATTTCAATTGCAGTTCAACAAAACAGATCTTTCCATAATAAAAACTTTCAATTTCAGTTCAACAAAGCAGACTTTTCCATTAAAAAACATGCAACAAAGCAGACTTTAACATTTACAAAAACATCCAATTTCATTTGGATATCTTAGTTTAAAAACCAAGAGTCCTAGGGAAGGTCAAATACTTGCAAGTTGCATGGAAGAACTTACACGGCCAGATGCAACCAGCTTGTTATCTGGGTACCTAGATACCATCTTACACAAAAACAATTTCACTGCAATTTTAATGCACTGCACAACTACAAGTATTACGTACGTAACATTTCATCAAGTACTCAACGTAACATATCAGTTTAACATATATATTATTTAAGATCCAAAAGTACCTAAAAAGTAAGTGCACTAAACTGCAATATGGCAAAGCAGTTTAACATATATATTATTGAAAAATCTCTCTAGCCCACATAGTATATCTAATAGTTTTCAGTTGTGGATCCTCTCTCTCTGTAGAGAATTCTAGCTTAGATAATATATGTCTATGGGCCGTTATCTTTTTGGGAATAGATGTAATCAGTATGAGCTGCTAATGCTCTTCTATCCATGCATTCTTCTTCATCCCCATCAATCTCACATTTATTACCACTCTTTGGTTGTTTTTCTTCCACAAACTGAAAGAGAAATCTAGGATTAGTCCAACGAAAAGTAAAAGTTCTTTGAAAGCCTGCAATCTTAAAAGATATTTCAGTCATGAAGAAAAATTGTTCACTTCTTTACCTCCATTTGATCTTTTGGGAAGAACGTGGAAGATTTCATGGCGCCTGAATGAATGCATACAAATATAGAGATTCAATTATATTATTTCAATTTTATAGAATTCACATCTATTCAAAGGTAAGAAGTAATAAATCAGACAATAGTTTTTAATTTTAATTATGTATATTTTAATGTTATCAGATTTCTACAATTTTTACAATTATTATTTTGTCTTGTTAAAATTTCATTGTGGAAATTTTTTTTAAGAGAGCTCAAAGAAATGTGATCTAATAATAGATGGCAATTCCTTAAATGCTCTCTCATTCTTATGATAGATCATATAGTGTAACATGATTAAAACTTCTTTACACATATATATACATAAACAATTTCCAATACATTCAATAACCTAAAATTAAAAAATGAAAATAATAACAATCTAAAATATTAACTAGTTTTAACAGTGTATTTTCGAACTACTTAATTCACATAATAGTAATAATCTGATAAAAACAAGAACAAACCTCCTCCATGTAACTGCCGGGACATTACTACAGATTGTAGGAGGATAATACATATCATAATTAAGCACACTCTTGCATGTTTCACTGAGTCCCTACAAACTTTACCCATTTTGCTGTAAAACACCTTTAAATGTGATTATTCTCCTATGAAAATTAATATCATAGAGATTACTCACTTATATAGAAATGAATCTGTGATGTTGATACTGCGCCCCACGCATTAGATCATGTCAACAATTATATTTATAATAGTTGGTAGATTCGAGAAGCTTCGAACATAGAAAACAATCTATCTGACCCGAAAAAAATGGCAGCCAAAAATGATTTAAAATGATAGAACTGGTTAACCATAAGCACATTGACCAAAAAAATTAGGGTTTCCTTATTTATAGTATTAATTGTTAAGAATAATTGAATATATTTTTTTTAGATGTCATCTAAAGTGAAGAACTTCTATATTGTATAAGAAATTATTCTCAATTGATCAGTTTACAAATGCCCAAGATACTTGATTTGCACGCCCAATTCAAAGTGTTCATTGTTTTTCTATCTCAAGGCAATAGTCCTCGGAACAATAAGGTCAAAGAGCTGTACCAGTGGTAAGTTTTATAAATAATATAACAGATTTTCAAACAATAAATTTTTCCACAAGATATGACGATATAATTGCTTAACCAAAGCTACCCAACTTGGAATAATATATTATTTTTGGATGCAGCATTGGTTTGATTTAGTCCTATTCAATTCTACAAGCCATTAAATTTGGGATAATGCATAAGTTTTGGTTTGATTTAGTCCTATTCAATCCTACAACTAACATATAGTGTACTATTTGCTTAACCAAAGTCATTAAATTTGGGATTATGCATAAGTTTTGAGATATTATTGGTTTGATTAAGTGTTGGTCAAACACACAACCTTTGTTTGGTGTATCATTTGTTTGATTTAGTTCTACTTAGTCACACAATTACAATATGATGTCATAATTGCTTAACCAAAGCCACCAAATTTGGAATACTATATAAGTTTTGGTGCACTATTGGTTTGAGTAAGTGCTAGTCAATCACACAACCGGGTTATTTAGTTTGTTTGATTTAGGCATAAAAAATCACAAAAGAGTTGATTTACTTTTAATACTAAGCCAACTATTGAATACAAAGAAGGAAGACTAAAGAATACAATACAGTCCATTGCTCTTCTTATGGTTATGAAATGCCAATGTGCCTAATCATTAGTAATTAATTATTATTGGATTTTCAGAGTGAAGTGTATACATAAAAATTGTTGTATTTTAATAGTTTGACAATAAATACATTCTACAAATATATCAGAGTTTAATCTTATACATTTTCGTAACAACTTCTAATTACATAATGAGTTGGTCTAACAACTTATACAATCTTGACTTATTACTTTCACATCCATAATGATCACACACAAACACTATTACACTATTATTTTAAAACATGTGAGCACTGACATTGATTCCTAACAATTATGAGGATGGAGCTATATCACCCTAGAATCTTTCATGAATCCCTTTTTCTTTGAGAATGGGGTAGTCGTACTTGAATATTTAATAAGCTTTTGTAGTGCTTCCCTAACAATGTTGATCTAGAAAGAGATTGTTCATTTTGAGTAGACAAGTGGATTTCCCTTTTACTTATGGTTGTTATAGGAATATTATGGTTTCTATCATGTCCAATATCATATATTTATATCAAAATTTTAAGTATGAGTTTCAAAGTCAAAATTTGTTTTAGACCTTATTATTAAAGTATATATTATTAAATGTTTATACAATTTATTAGGAAGATATTTTAATGTCAAATCTTATTCTAACTTGACTAAAGTACAAAAATTGAATTATAACATCTTATTACCTCCTCTCCCTTGACATTGTCACCATACATGTGTTAGACGAGACCATCTACTAGCCTACCAAGTAATGTTAAACAAGCTATCATCCCACTTGTCCTAGATGCTATACCCTCAACATAAACCATGTACATGATATATGTAGATGGCTTCTGACTAGAATATCCTTTGATTAAATTATTTTATCTTTTATATATTTTTATATAGGTAGTTAGGTTAGTTGACATGGTATTTGTGGCATAAGCATCCTATAAAATACAAGGTCATTCTTACTTTGCTATCATCATAGTAAAATATTTATTGGTATTGAAGGCTTAGTAGGTTGCTTCATTGAAGTGGTTTACTATAGTTAAACATTTGCAAGTAATTCCTATTTTATTTTGAGGTTGTATTCTTCTCTACCTATCAAAGTATAAACTTAGCATTACAAGACAAAAAATAAGGTGATTATTTTATTTGGGAGGTTGAGTTTCAAAGGAAATATCTCTAATTTTGACAAATTTATTTTCTAAAATATAGATTTTTCATCAAGAAATACTGAAGTATCTATAATCTACATTGAAAGTTGCAGTGTCGTAAATTGCATCCCTATGTAATTTCTTAGTTATCTAGGCCCTATTTTAGCATGAATGGCCTCCCATATCAAGTTTTGTTTTCTCCAACCCAATTATACATATCCTTCTAGCATCCTCTCTCCAAATAGGACCACTAGTCCAAATTTGCATTTACATTAAGAGGAACAAGGCAACATGGTCGAGCATGCCAACTTGGATTGCCTTGTTTCCAAATGTCTCACCATCCCTTGATGTTTGGCCATAAATTTGAACTATATAATGGTCACTTGGTTTTAGCAGGGGTTTTAAACATGCATTGGCTTTCTTCAAGTTTTGCACTCTGAAATGGTTGGGAGACCTATATATAATCAAGATACACTCCCTCATTTTGAGATATGCAAAGTTCAATTGGAGATTTCAACTACCATTTTGCATCTCGAGTCTTCGAGAGAAATTTTTTAACATTCAAGTCCTTCTTTTGATCTAGCATCATGGAAAGCCTCAAAATGCTCCATGCAAGAATGTATTTAATGATTTCCTTTTAGATTTTATGGATTCATTCTATTTCATCAACATTTGTGATCACCTTCAAAGAGAATTTACATAAAAAAGGTATAAGAAATCTTAATTATCAAATCTAGCCTCTGCTACATGTATCAACATGCTTTTAGTTACATTTTAGTTTATTTCAATTTCATGGTTAATTTTAAAACCGAGGTTTGAATTAGGAAAACCCATTTCAATCCAACATCTCCCTTATTTTTTGTATGGAGAGATAGGTGGTAGAAGCACATAAAGATTTACAGTTAGGTCAGGAGGAGAGCTACAGTCTATAAGTCATTTCATAAAAAAAATGTTCTACAAAGAAGGAAGGTGAGTCACCCTAGTCCAAGAAAAAGGTAAGTGATTTATCCCAGTCCTCCTACTTCAACCTAAAATTTGGACCAAAAAAGTTAGTTAAGCCTATGTTTTGAATATTTTGCTTCAAAATTGGTTTATCAGTTCCCAGTCACCTTGTGCATGTAGAAAACCACCTCTCTTCCTATTGAGACCTAGATAGATTGCATTTCTTAATCACAATCAAATAATCATCTTCCATCCATAATGAAGGGTTACTGAATTCACCTTGTTCTCAAATATCTTGAGCTAAGTGGATCGTTCTCCTTCCATTGTAGATGGGAAATAGATCTTACTTTCTAGTTTCTCCACACAAGCTAGTGAACTCTATTTCACCACCATACATTTTGGTGAGCTTGACACATCTTACATATTGATTAAATCTAGTTTGAATTTCTATATCTAATTTGTACATGCACTTAATTAGTAATCATTTAATTTGTGTTGTAGTATTTCATAGAAATATAGATCCTTTCATTCATTGTTTAGGCATTTGCACCAATAAAAAAAGCCATAAAAATTACATATTGTTTATTTCATTTAGCACATCTCTTCGATATTGATTTTATTTCATTTTTAAATTATATTAGTTTCATTATGAATATGTTTCATAGAGTTGATAGTGGCCTAGCATACCTTTTTATCATTTTATCCCTCTCCTAAAGACCCTCCTAACCATGAGGACATATTGGCGCAAGAATATATTTTAATGCTTCTCCCAATAATTTTCCTATTTTGGATAGACCATTAGAGAATGATGATGTTTTTTTCTCTCCCCTATGAAACAACATTGGTAAAATAGGATGATATTGGGGGAGAGATTGATATGGTTGATAGTTCATTTAACAACAATTTACCATCTATCCATTTCAATGACATTCACTCTAGAGATGAAGCATTAAGGATTTAAGTTTGTCCCTCTCCTAATATTTTTTAGGTACTCATGAAGATACTTTGGAGAAAGAGGGTCATATCCTTGATGATATCCCTTCCACAAATGAAACCTTTGAGAAAGAAGAGCCTAATCAAGTCAATACTATCCATGTTTTGGGTAGTGAGAAGCCTAAATTTTTTTTACCTTCATCAAGATAACCCTCAAAAAAAGCTAGTAGTTGTGGTAAAGGGAAGTCAAAAACCCAATTATTATGTAGTATCTCACACCAAAAACACTTGAAAAAAAAAGCATTCATTTGAATATTATTCCTCCTTCTCATCCTTTTCCTCTTCCTCACCTCATCCTTTACAAAATGTCGGTAAGGATTACAATGTTATTGAACAAATTCATGCTACTCTTGCTAAGATATCCCTTTGGGAATTTATTTAAATTTCACCCACATACCATACTATGCTTCAAGATTCTTTACAAAATATTTTCAATGATCCTCCTCCTATGTAACCTAATGATGTGGCAGCCTTTTTAGAGTGTATGAATACAACTAAAACTAACATTGCACATTCTCTTAAGATGAGTTACCTTCTTTAGAAATTCAAAATTAATGCAATCCTCTTATTAGTGTGGTCTTTAGATAAAATTATTAGAAGAACCTTGATTGATAATACATCTAGTCATGATGTTTGTAGCATTGACTTGTTATATAGAATCAACACAGATTCCAAGCTTATACAACTTAATTCCCTCTCTATTTGTGGCCTTGAGAATGTTTCTAGAGAATTATTGTGTACCATAACCTTACCTATCATAATAGGTCCAATTACTTTACCTACACCTAGCCATCTCATGCTTGATACTCTTACTTATAATATTCTTCAAGACAAACCTTGGCTTCATGCTAAGCAAGTTGTCCCTTTAACTCTTCATCGTAGTGTCAAATTCATCTATAACAATATAATGTATGCCATTTTATCCAATCATAAATTACAAATATATTACAATTATAATATTATTTTATTCCTGTTAGGAATGGGAACACAGAGGGAATGTTAATGTTTTTTTGTTTCTTAAAACTTAGCCCAATTAATTAATTACCAAACTGAATATTAAAGCATGTAAAGTAAACAACCATAACACATAACACTAGATATGATTACAAGGAAAGCTTGGCAAAAGGAAAAATCCCAATGGGAATTAATACCCACTAATAATTGTACTTTATACTATGAACCTGTTAATGTTCCTTTTCCCTGTTAGGAGCAGTCATTACAATGCTTTAGTATAATGACCTGGTCAAAGGTCGGAACCTGTTAGGAGTCTTGATGTAAAAAAAACTTGTTAGGGGTGGAAGGCTCACTGCCAGAGCTCACTGCTCAATGAGGAAGGCTACAACCTCCTGGATATCAAATACAAACTATATCTGCAAGGGTGAACTGTTGCTATGACACTACTTGTCTGATCAGTTCCTTTTGTGCATTGATGCTTTAACCTCTTGTAAATATCTATAATATTCTTACTGCTCTTAACACATACTTCACATACTTCTTCACTTCTATTACCTCTTCTATATCCATGTCATACTCTAATACAAAAGCACATGTCCTATATATAGGCACAACCAAAACTATTTACTAAGTCGGCCTATAACCTATTACATACAACGCTTCCAAATGAATTGGCTCAAGTGTGTTTACATAAATTGATATTAACATGTCTATAACACATTTACAATAGGCACATAGCCTTAACAAAAGAAAATAATACTCACTAATCAAAATCTTTCCTGTCGGCTGCATGCTCTATTTTGTTCTGCTACTCACTGTCTATGGCACTTCAACTCGTTGTAACTTCTTCATACTATCACATATGACCATGTGTTCTTAGACATAGCTTACTAACATAGTCAAAATCTTAACTTCAAGGGAACATACCAAAACTCAATCATACGTACGTGTGTTGATGCTTTGTTCATCAGATGCTTCACTGACTATTCTGTCTTCCATACTTAGCCAAATTCTAATCTTCTAAGTTATTGTGCTGACCTCAAAACTTCATATTAATTTGTTCCCATAATGACAATACTAAACTTAGTTACATACACTAGTATAGTCAACTTTCCAACAATCTCCCCCTTTTTCATTAATGGAAAAAAAGGAATATGGCGAAGTTGCTAAACTACATCTTTACACAAAACTCTTTATCTTATATGAACTTATCTTTTCCTGTGTATTGTACATCATATACTATCGATATTATATGTCCCTTATATCTGTACTACTCCATATTAGTCTACTCCCCCTTTTACATTAATGAAAAAGGTGCACAAAAAATGAATCTTTAAGTACTTACATAGATAGTACATCCTGGCATGCAATCTTAAGGTTTTGGATCTCTTGCTGCCAAAATGTATTGAGTGCATCTATTGTTTGTAGATGGCCACATAATGTATAGGTTAGCTTCTCCATATTTTCAAATTTTTTACATGGACCTTGATCATATGTCAGAATAGTGGCATCTATCTCCTTGATGTTCTGATTCAACACATCTAGAGAGGGTGCTAGTGCATGTCTCAACTATGTTTGCCTAGTCCTTATTTTCCCAATCTCTTTCTCTGTCTTTTCAATTTTTTCTATTTTTCCTTAATAGACATTATTACACATGTTAATATCCTAGGAGGGATCTTCCATTGATTTTCTCATAGCTACCATCAGAGATTCAGCTTCCTGAATCTTCTTTGAAAGGTCTGAAGTAAGTTTGTCTTTATTCATACAGTCAGCAATTATTTTCCTTCCTTTTGCTTCTATCTCTTTTAGTATAGCTTGACCAACCTTAAGAAAATTGAGGTCAAGTGAGAAATTTCTTATCAATTCATCCAATCTTTTCTTGAGATATTTCTCTTCTGCAATCTTAGATGTTGATTCCTCAAGACTTGAGAAATTTTCTTTGAAGCTTGTCAAAATAGCACACTGACATCATCAACTGAATGAACACTTGTTAATTTCTTTTCCTTTGGTAGTAGATTGTTCAGTATGTTGACTGATTCAACAAACAAGGTCTGATTTCTCATAACTTGTTTCTCTTTTTCTTTCTCCATGGCTAATACCCTTATCTTTATTAAGTCTTCTTCTCCCCAAGAATCTAGACTGGTTGTATCGAGGGTCAAAATTGACAACAATGAGACTGATGGCTTATGGGCAAGGAGTGAGCTTTGACTTACTTCCATAATCTCAATCTTTACCTTCATTGGGATCTCCACAGAAGGTTCTTATTTATGCTCATCTTCTTTCATATTTACAAGTTCATCTTCCTTCGAGAACTTTCTTGTCCAGTCAAGTCTTCAACTTGGACTTCTTCTTTCTGCTTAGGTGACTCTTCTCCATGCAAAATCTCAGCCTCTTTAGTACTGACAAAGGCTTCTTCAAACTTGTCCAGGTCTTTATCTATAGCTGCCATTGATATTTCAACATTATTAATCATTAGAGTGTCATCCTTAGCTTCAATCATGGGTGCAAACTCCATTGATTCAGTATGTGCTATCACTATGGGCGTAGAATCTTGTGGACCTATCATCAGTGCAATAGGGATCTCAACTGCTTTTTCTTTCTCAGAGGGAACTTGGGTTGCAGGCGTAGTAGGAGGATACATGTGTCTTTCCAAAAATACTTTCTCAAATGATTTCTTAGTCTCCTTTGCAACCAACTCATAATCCTTGTTCATTATTTGTAGAGTTTTGACTTTAGTTCTTAGGTGAGGCTTCACCAAATCCAACAATAGAGTTTTCTCTTCCACTGAATAGACAGGAAGGTTGTCATCCAATGTCTTTTCCCTTATCCTGAAATCTTCTTCAATGGCTCGTCTCTTTAGAGAATCCAGAATGTTCCAAACATTGTCAAGAATGACTATCTTGAGTTCCAGAGCTATCTTCTTGAACTTAATCATGTGTTTTATAATCATAGAATGAATATTTGATTTATCAATCTCATGATACTTATCATAAAACATTGTTATTTGATCTATTCTCCCTTCATCAATGACTCTAGTTTTCAACACTTCAAGATTTGGTCTAAATCCTACCTCAGGAGGTGCTTGAGTGTTTCTGCCTTTCCTTCTTGTTGTTCATGATGATGGGTGGCTTGCGCTGATCTTCTTCTTCCTTTTAGGCATCTTACTAGGCTCAAGAGGTGGAGTGGACTCCAGATCAATAGTAGGGGTAGGCGCAGAGATGTTTTCTTCTATATTTTTCTTCTTTTCCTTAGGATCATCAGATTTATCTATTTTAATATCAGAAGAGGGTGCGCTCTTAAGTTGCATTGCAATCTTGGCTTCCCTAGCTTTATCTAGGTCTTCTTGTGTAACACCATGAATTTTCAAAATGTCTGATGTTATCTTGGATGCTTTCCTTTTTTTGTTGTACTATACAAGACAGAGTCTACTTGTCTTGTCTTCTCCTCATAAGTACCCTATCTTGGTTCATTAGGACCCTTAGGCACTGACAAGAGGACTTGTGCATAAGCTTCCAAAATATGTTCCTCCACTTCATAACCAAGTGGATGAATCTACTTAGTTGTAGGCTCTATAACTTCCATGCATGTGATATCAGTTTCCACCATGAAACATATACTATCCTTATACTTCTCCACTATACTCTCAAGTATCGTATACCTTCTCTGCATTCTAATTCTGATTGTCTTTATTTCTAAGTCCATGAAATATTTCAAGGTGCTCTCAGATGTTGCCTTGAATGAAATTTGTGTCAATGTAGGTAAACTCTTATCAAGGTATAGATCAGAGACTTTACTAACTATATGAAGGTACATATAGATGATCAATGACCCAAAATTGAATTTTTTTCTCTTATCATGCTTAATATCCCTTATGTTATCCAACAATTGTGCACGCAAGATTTCAGAGAGGTTGAACTCTCCATTTTCCTGCACTATTCTTATGGCTACCAGAATAGTTGCTGCTGACACACTATTCACTCTGTTAGCATGTTGAAACTTGTATCCAAGTATCATTTCCATGAGTTTGATATCCTTCTCCTCAATGGGATCAATTTTCATGCCACGTTTATCACTCTGGGACTTACAAGCTTGCTCTACTTATTTTCTGACATCTTTACCAGTAGGAAGAATGGTGTCGGTCTTAGGAAGTCTGGTCATCTCATAAATGAGACCAGTAGTTATCCAAACAAGGATTTCTCAAATCCAAACCAAGTCATCATGTATTCTTCTTAGTAGGATCTTAATCCATTCAGATTCGTAGAACTCATATGCAGTCGCATACGCTATGATAGGGTTGTTTTCTAAGTGCGTGAACTCATTCTTGAATGTCATGTCAGGATTTTCCATTGTTTCAATGAGAGAACCTATTTTATCCAATCCTACAAGTTCCTTCTTGCAATATATGTATGCGTGTATATATCTTCTACGTGCATCACTCTCATTAGAGTTCTATAAAATGCTCCTTCTAGGTCATCTAGGACTGATTTAAATGGATGCTTCTTGAAAATGTATCTCTTCCTTTCTTTAACATCAAATACAACTAGAGTGGCCATTACTTACTTAATCAATGCTTAAATAGGTTTCCAAGGGGTTTCTGAACCATTGCGATCTAACTAGGGTTTCATAACCAACTTTCACACTTCTTCATTGATAAAACAATCGGAATCCTTCAATACTAACTGCTTGATCTCCTATACTCTCCAAAGGCTTGAAATCGAATGCAAATGTGCGGATAATGGATCTCCAATGACTATTAAAATAGCTTTCTATAATTAATGATTGCCGCCATAATACAAAATGTAACACAGAATTTTAATCTTCATTTCTGCTAATAATTAGGTTGTGTGATCTTTCATACAACATCAACTAGTGTCCAAACAACTATAACCAAAGACGTATACTCTTAGGGTGAGTATACTAGCCGCGCAGGGGTCTAGAGCTAATCTAGCTCCCCCTATGACCATGAGGGTCATTCATCCAGAAGTAGAAGGTGCATCCATTGAGGATGCATCTACTACTGTGCCATTGACATTATCTTTCTTTTCTTCCATCTATATCTTACTTGTATCTTCTGTAGCTTTCACAAACTTGACTTCTCCATATTCATCCAAAATTGATACTTGAGACTTATCAGGTCTTTCTTGTCTTTGTGATTGTGATCTACAAAACTTTGAGATGTTTCCAACCTTGTTACAAGAGTGACAAATGACTAGAGGCCTTTTATTCCTTGGCACATTGATGTGAGTTACCATACTACATTTTCTAGCTGCATGACCATTGTAAATGCATATCTGACATGTAATGTTCTGAGGACTTCTAACATTTTGTTTTGGATGATTTATTTTATTTTGTTGAGTCTGATTTCTTTGATTTGATCTACAATTCATAGCTCTATGACCAAACTTATTGCATGAATAACAATAACTAATGAAAGGTCCTACCTCTTTACAATCTCTTGCTATATGTCCATGCTTGTTGGAGGCATAACAA
Source organism: Chamaecyparis obtusa (assembly GCA_027943335.1). Lineage (NCBI taxonomy): Eukaryota > Viridiplantae > Streptophyta > Pinopsida > Cupressales > Cupressaceae > Chamaecyparis > Chamaecyparis obtusa. The sequence goes on from BSBK01000970.1 coordinate 580,070, forward strand.
GTTTGGTTTACTAGCTTGTGTTCATCCTTAGATGGTTCAACTTTAGCTTCAGTATGATTTTCCATTTTCTTAGCTTATGTAGATTCTTCTGGTGCTTTCATTCTTTCTTGCATATTATTGATTTGATTTTGTGCTTCATTTAATCCAATATGAGTGGTATCTCCTTTAATCTCTTGTGCATACAACTGTGACTCTATTAGATCCTTACTTGTGTGCAATTTTTCAATATGATTCTTTGCTTAAGTCAATTCAGACTCCACCCTTTTCTTGATGTTTTCTAACTCCAAGGTTTTCATGTTTGCTTGCCTCAGTTCTTCATCCAACTGTTTGTTTTCTTTGATCTGTTCTTCATAGGCTTCTTGATTATTAGTTAGCTTTTCATCCAATTCTTCAATCTGATCCTTCAAAGATGTATTTTATCCATTGAACTTTTTGACCATTTTTCCCAAATCATTGTTTGAACAATATTTCAAATCTTTTCAAGGTTTCTTGATGAATACTTGTGCGCCACTGACCTTCAATTTCAGTTCTTCAATTTCTTTTTTAGATATGTCAAGATCTTCAATAGCTACTTCAATATTCTTCTTCAGATGTTTCACTTCTCCTGTATCCTTGATCTCCTCAAGTGGTTAAACTTATCTTTAGAGGACCAAAGCTCTGATACCAATTATTAGGAATGAGAACACTAAGAGGGCGGGTGAATCGGTGTTCTACAATATTAATATTTTCCTGCTTCTTGAAACTTAGCCTAATTACTTAATTACTAAAATGAATATTAAAGCATGTAAAGTAAATAACCATAACACATAACACCAGATATGATTACGGGGAAACCTTGGCCAAAGGAAAAAACCTGGTGGGAATTAATATTGACTAATAATTGTACTTTATATTATGAACCTGTTAATGTTCCTTTGCCCTATTAGGACCAGTCATTACAATGCTTTAGTACAATGACCTGGTTAAAGGTCAGACCCTGTTAGGAGTCTTAATGTAAAAAACCCTATTAGGGATGGAAGGCTCACTGCCAAAGCTCACTGCTCAGTGAGGAAGGCTACAACCTCCTGGATATTAGATACACACTATATCTGCAAGGGTGAACTACTTCTATGACACTGCTTTTCTGATCAGTTCCTTTTGTGTGCTGATGCTTTAACCTCTTGTAAATCTCTATAACATTCTTATTGCTCTTAACACATACTTCTCATACTTCTGCACTTCTATTACCTCTTCTATATCCATGTCATACTCTAATACAAAAGCTCATGTCTTATAAATAGGCATAACTAAAACTATTTACTAAGTCGGCCTATAACCTATTACATACAATGCTTCCAAATGAATTGGCTCAAGCATGTTTACATACATTGATATTACATGTTTACAACACATTTACAATAGGTGCATAGCCTTAACAAAATAAAATAATACTCGCTAATCAAAATCTTTCCTGTTGGCTGCATGCTCTGTTTTGTTCTATTGCTCACTATCTATGTCACTTCAACTCGGTGTAACTTCTTCATAATATCACATCTGACCATGCGTTCTTAGACATATGTTACTAACATACTCAAAATCTTATCTTCAAGGGCGCATACCAAAACTCATTCATACGCATGTGCGTTGATGCTTTGTTCATCAAATGCTTCACTGATTGTTATGTCTTTCATACTTAGCCAAATTCTGATCTTCTAAGTTATTGTGCTGACCTCAAAACTTCATATGAATGTGTTGCCATAATGATAATGACAACACTAAACTTACTCATATACGCTAGTATAGTTAACTTGCCAACAATTCCTTCATCAATACAATTTGATATATCATCTCTTACCCCTAAAGAGAAACTCCTAGAAAATGATTGAGGGTCATTATATTTTACACCATATTTGTGGGAGAATATGAAGTTCTTGAATTTAAAAGGCCTAGATTTTACACTATCAAAAAATAGTAGGTGTAATATCTCAACAACCACATTTAGACTATAATTCGTAGGACAAATGCACAACATGTGAATGTCTTTATGGTGTGCATGTGTCTTCAACCAATCAAGACACGTGATCAATAATTGGGACAAGAGAAATGACAAGGCAATTTGAGTGAGATGGAGGCTTAGGAAGATTTTTTATTTTTGGCCAAAGAAGAGGCATCATGTGATAAAGAATTACAAGAGGTGTAATTTATGACATTACACACACATATATGGTCTTATAGTGAATGAATCATAGATTGTAACCTTAGTCTACCATAGACTTTTAATAGTAGGGAGGCCAACAAAATACTTTTGTTATTTTCCTAGCCAAACTATTTATATTTGATATATAACTTTTGGATTTAATGAATTGACATGGTAGGTTATTTTTCTCTCTAAACTTCCTTATTGGTTTTTCTCTTTCCTATACAACATTATTGGACATACATTAAAAAATCATGTCAGATGTAACTTTTCTATATTATAATGGTAAAAATTATATACTTTCCATTTTTATCCTTTATTTTGACTCTTTTTGACAAGGTTGTCTTTTATGCAATAATCATTATATAAGTAGTATATGTCTACACTAGCAGTTGGCACATTCTTTGAAGCTAACTTAGTTTTGCCTCTATACATTCCAAGGGAATAATCTCTATCATTATTTTATCCATTCACATACCTATTTTGTAAGCATGACATGAAATTGAGCCACACCTTTTTAAAATTCAAAATTTCAATTGAGCCCATGAAGCCCCCCAACAAGTCTTTGATATTTGTTTGCAAACCATTAAGTTGACCTAACTAGAAGTTTGACCAAGAAAAATACCGCTTCGTTATCAAGCTCCACATAAATATTTATAAACATTTTTAATCTATTTATAGATAACAAAATATAAAACAAACTAACTTATCCATCAAATTCAACAAGTCAGTTTATTATATGAATCATCAATTCCACCCATAGAAATTGATTTCACCACAAAATTCAGCCATATTATGTCAATTAAATATCACCTTCAAAATAAGATATCCAAATAAAATGATATGGAATATATAATATTTTAAAATCAAATTTCTTCTAGATAAAGGACTGATTTTCAATGACAAATCTATTTTGAAAGGAATCACGGGGGAGGTATGTACCAATTTTATATAGAAAAGCTTATTCAGCCGGCTGTTTATCAGGGAACCCATGATCAATATACCAGCTGTTTAATACCCACAAGATTGAATTACTATATCCATGATTTAACAATATTTACACCACAAACCATAACGTCCATAACATTATACCAATCACTCGAGGTACAAATTTTATATACAAGCATTTCAGATACAAAAACTAAATAAAAACTACACTAAACTACAATCTGCCTGAAATGTAAGCTATATATGTACTACAGAAATCATATATATAATTTATGGCACTCTCTATCCCACACAATTTATATGTAGTTCTATGCTCTAGGAATCCTCACTCTGAACTAAAAGCTTACATAATATGTAGGATAATAAGGCAGCAATATCTAGGGATGTTTTGAATAGATATAATCAGTGTGAGCTGCTAATTTTCTTCTGTCCATGCATTCTTCTTCATCCCCATTATTCTCACATTCAGTAGTAACACTTATTGGATCTTTTTCTTCAACGGTGCTAGAAATTAACTGCAGTACAATCCCACCATGGAACAGAAAATTAGAAAACATAACCCAATGAATCCCAAGAAAACATAATTTCCAAAGTTTGCAATCTTAAGATAGATCCCAGTTATCAATAGAGAAAAACATATTTGATAAATCTTAAACTGTGCTTTACCTCTCTTTGATCTTTTGTGGACAACGTGAAGGCTTTTATGGTTCCTGAATACACTAAAATGTGAAAAATTCAATGATTAAAGATATTAGATTTTTATTATCTAGTAATTTTCTGAATTTAGATTGTAGATATTTTTTTACTTATATTTTGGACTATATTTTATAATACATTAATATGATACTGAGAATTGTGTTAGAAACAAAAAGATGAATAATATAATATGATCTATGAAAATGGTCTACATAATCAAATCTAAAACTTGAAAAGAAATTATCAAATAATTTTTCTCAACTTAATGAATACCTAACAACATTTAGATTTATTGCATACTTTTATGCTAACAAGCAGAAAAGATAATAAACAATGAATTATGTTGTTGTTTCTGGGTTCAATTGTGTAAGAATTTTTAACATCAACTTTTCGAATCATACTAGCGATTCATCATTTTTCTGCGCCTGCTACTCTGTTGCATCCTAATGATAAATAACAGAATGTGATTTGAAACGTTGATGTTAAGAATTCTTACACAATGAATCTCAGAAACAACAACATTATAAAAATATAATAATTTTAAACAAAGAATTTTCAGCCACTTGCTGTACTCCATTTTCTAAACTAGTTAGTAACTATATAAGTAAATAATCTGATTGAAAGAAGAACAAACCTCCTCCATTTAACTGCCTAGCCATTGCTACAGACTGTAAAAGGATAATACACATCATGAAAAAACAGAGGTGTGCATGCTTCACTGAGTCCCTGCTCACTTTCGCCATTTTGATGTACAACAATCACTACAGGAACTTTAGTGTCTTGATGTTCTTATTGATTAATATCCTATAAACTGCTCATCTATATAGGTAGGATTACAGAGAAATAAAATAAATACTGAAATACCTATAAAGAAGAACCTGTAAAGTTTGCTATTGCACACGCATTTGATCATGTCATGTAATATATTTATAATGATAATCCCAATCCACCTACCAAAAATTAATAATTAGAACAATCTAGGTGGACCAAAGGGAAAAATAGTCAAATTCCAAATATTAAAAACAGTTTAACCTAATCTTCATTTTTAAATATTTATATCAAAATTAAGGCTTTGACTGGTGATGGCATTAGAGTTAAAATATGTTTATATATAAATCTAATTAAAATATTTTATTTTTTTATGGCATTTTTTTTATGATGAATCATGGAATATGATTTGAAATTTCATTCAGAAAGATAAACACAATTGAATGAAATCTTCAATGCTAATTGAAATACTGTCAAATAGTTCTGATTGATATTGTATTATATAATTTAGAAAATTAAATAAATTAGTCTTATAGATATTTAGTTTGTTTTCTAAAAAGTTTTATTTGAGTATCAGACATATATTATTAAAGGTTTTATTTTTTTTTAAAGATAGATGTTTAAAAAAATATTGTATGTTGTTTTTTTATAACTTCATGATTAGTTCTCAGAGATGGTTTATGGAGGATCTCTTATAAGAAGTTTGATTGTTGATACTACTAAGGGGAGTCTCAAGCATTATCATCTCATTCAAACCATTGAGTTCAATGGTCCAATGTACACACAATTTGTGAACAAAACTACCCAGCAAGCTTATTGGCCTAGTGGAGGTTTCAATCTTCCTTACCAACAAAACAATGTTGTGATTTGATCATTATATGATATTCTATTCCACATAATGTGTGCTATTTGAATTGAATTGAATTCTATATATGTAGACTTGATATTGAAAGATGTAAATTTGAATTTAGTGTACATAAATCTAAATTAATAATTAATAAAAAATTAATAAATTTTTATAATCTTTGATATGTTTGACCTTCTTTTCTCATATTTAAACCAATAAAAACAAACAATAAGTACAAATACTTTCAAAGAATCTATTAAATTATGAAAATCATATCATCTTTAGTCAAATCTATTATATATAATTTAAAATATAAGATAAAAAATTAAATTAAAGATACAATAATTTAAAAATGATGTAATGCTGATGTAAATTTCTTGTTTGATCCACTTATTTTCTCTATCAAGTCTAAAATACTAGATATGGACTATATAAATTATTAAATATGTTCCTCAATTGAGGTTTAAATAGCTCAAGGAAACAATCTCTAACCGTAGGAAAGAAAAGGTGAAATACACATAATAATGGAACTTTATATAACAATACCTTCTACTCTGATATAACATCAATATTGTTTAACCATATCGAGCAATTTTAGGGTTAATATACTGCGTTTAGTACATCAGTTGATTGATTCAGTTGTACTCATTCATTCAACACTTATTCACAAAATTTAAAAATATTATGTATGGAATGATTTTCATATTGCTATGAAGCAAATATGCATGATTGTATAGCAATTAGTTATAAGCTTAAGTTTGTCATTAGATAGCGTGAAGAAATAATATAGAGTGTGCTGGTTTATAAAAGAGTAATTAATATTGAAGAAAAAAATAAATAGATACATATTGTGAAGTATCAAAGGTGGGTGATGAGATTTAAAATATTTTTTTACATGATTTGTTGATTGGAATAGAAAATGTAATAATATATGTGATATGAAAATAATTGTAATAGGTAAAAGTACAAATGTGTGTCATACTTTTATAAAGGAAAATATCAACATCAAGCAAATTGTTCAACATCAAGCAAATTGTTCAACTTTAACGACATAAAAGTAGCATTTATGTTTAAAATTTGAAGATGATGTAAATTCATGAAATATGTAAAAGTGGATGAAGTTTATACTATAATTTTTTTTAAAAAAATTGAACAAGAATTGACACAATTTTTAAATTTTTGATGTGCATTTTTTAATTGTTGAAAAATTAGGATTTAGTGTTATAATGATTTTAGAATAACTGAGAGGGGGGATGAATCAGTTATGCTTTGGTCCAAATGTACCAATTGAACTTTTAAACACTTCAACCAACTTAGATCTAATCAGCAATCCACTCGGTCTCTATAGAATATAATCAATAACATAAACTTGCAGTCCACTGTCCAAAAGTAATCAACTTGTAGAATATAAAACATAACACATCAAATAACATTCACACGAGTATGACACAAGGATTTAACGTGGAAACCCAATTTGAGAAAAACCACCAGTAACATGCTACCAAATTTTCACTCTTTTGAAGTGAGCTCTGTGAGGAGCCAACCCTATTAAAGGTTACAATACACACTGCTAAGTGGAACCCTGTTAAAGGATTTAATCACCATGTTAAGAGTGGCCTTGTTAGAGGACTTAAGAACATTCCAGTAGAATGTCACCTTGATTAAAGAGTTTGCAAATGACTGTTAGGTCAACCTTGATTAAAAAATTTTGACCGATACAATGGTTAGAAAGTAACACTAGGTTCTGATCTAAAACATACAACTCACTTTGCAAATATAGATCCAATAAGCTCATATGTTGATCCACTAACTGGCCTTCATTATCATCTTCATCTCTGATCTACTCAAAAATCCCTTCAATTAATCACATCAACTCTGTTCAGCTCTTCACAACTCTTCTCAGCCTTCTACTTAGGTTCATCAATCAACTGAATCAACTTCACCTATATCATAACCTAAAATTAGGTCATCCATATACCTCCTTGATTAGGTAGCTTAATCTTTTGTCACTTAATCTCTTCCATAGATCTCAAGTTTAGGTCAAATTCATCAAATCCTTCCAACATTTTGTTCTTCTCCTTATCCTTCCAAATACCTCTCAAAACTTCTTCTCGAATCCATTAGAAAATGGTTTACCTATTAGGAATGAATGCTAAATGTTTGGCAACCATTCTGTAGTAGTTGTTGTTGCATTCATGACTATGATTGTCATTGATGTCAACATAGTGATCTTCTAAAGACTTGCAAAGAATTAGACAAAGTTTGAATTAGCGCATGTGGGTTATTGCAGTTGGAGCTATGTGATGTTGAGGATATACTCTTTGATATGTTATATGTCTATGGTTAAGAGTGCGGACAATAATTCTTTTATTCATGGAAGTTATGAGCATTTTGGTGGAAGCAGTATTCAGGCAGTGTTCCTGAGTAGCAGTTTGTGAAAATCGGATGATATCTCCTAATCGGGATGGAATCTAATTTTGCATAGTTAAAGACACATTGATAGTGATGTGGATGACAACGCAAACTTTGAGGTCACATGAATGAAGATTTATTGTATTTGGAAGTTGATAGTTTTGTGTAATTTTAATGTAGCGTGTGGAAACTTTTATTTTGTAATTGTATGCTGACTCATTTGTAATTATTTGAATGTGGTATAAAGGAAGGAATGTGTTTCCTTGTTGTTATGTAGAAGAGGATAGTAGTGTATGATAAATGAAGTGAAGAAAAGAGCTAAACGTGAAAGTGAATTGTGAAGGAAGACATGCGAAGTACAAAGATCTGAAATTGAGATCTGGTGTAACAGTGAGTGCAGTTTGGCACAGTCAGAGAAGAGGTAATATATTATTATGTTGAGTAATAAAAAGATTATTTGGATAGTGTGTTCAGTGATCTTACCCTGAAGTTGTTTGGGCAGTGGGTCCTTCTCTCTTCCATAACTCTTAATAGGGTTAGAATCTTTTAACAGGGATTCATATGTACTGAATGTATTTCATAAGATTCCTAACAAAGTCCATCCTTTCACAAGGAATATTCATATTAGTGCATATTTTTTGGGCATCATTCCCACTAGGGTTTACTCTTTGATCAAGAGGTTCCCTAGTCAACATATCTTGTGTCATTGTGTTATTGTGTATGAATATCTTTCTATGGTTGGTAATTATATTGCTTACATAGTTTAATGTTGTTGAAGTTGATAAAAGTTATAATTATCTGATAACTGATTCACCCCCCCCCTCTTAGTTATCTTGGTGGACTTTACTTTCTAACAATTGGTATTAGAGCGGCAGGTCCTTGAAAAAGAAGTTTAATAGCTTAAGGAGATCCATGGCAAATTTCAGGAAAGAAAGCCCTAAGTTTGATGGAGTAAATTTTGGCAGCTGGAAAGAAAAGATGAAGACACACCTGCTGTGTTTAGGACCAAGTTATTGGTTGATTACAAAGAATGATAAGACTATCATTGAAGAGGACAATCTTGAAACATGTACTACTAATGAGAGAGATCTATTCATGTGTAACATACTTGCAAGAGAAGAACTTTTGACAGCCCTTTCGGAGATTGAGTACAGTCAGGTAAAATGTTTGAAAAAATCTCATAAAATTTGGAAAGCTTTACACTCTACTTTTAAAGGTGATGAACATGCAAAAATAGTTAGATTACATATATGGATATGTGCATTTGAGGATATAAGAATGTTGGAAGATGAATCATTTAGAAGCTATATTGGTAGAATGTCAGAAATTGTTATAGACATAAAATCTTGTGGAGGAACAAAGACAGAGAATGAAGTGATATGAAAAATTCTAAGGACATTGACTCCTGTATTTAAGCAGACAACATAGATGATTGAACAAGTTATACCTTGTACTACAAAATTTACAAGAGAGACTCTTCTTGGAAGATTGGAAGTAGAAAAGATGAACCTGAGGTTATCAGAAGACTTACCTAGAATGTAGACAGCATTCAGTGCTCTTAGTGTTCGCCCTACTTTGTCAAGAAGCATCAGTGTGAGCGGAGATTATGTTGGAAGCAGAAGATCTAGAAATGAAGAAGACAAGAAGATTGAAGAAGGTATTTCCTTGCTTGTGAAGAGAGAACCAAACGGTAAGAAAATTTTTAAATGTTGGACTTGTCAAGAATATGGTCATTTTGCATCTAAATGTCCTAAGAGAGTTAAAAACTACAGAAACAATTTCAAACCTAGAAGATCTAAGGAATGTTATTATGCTAATGATGAAGATCTTGAAGCTAGTATAGAGAGAACTTTAAGTGAAAGTGATAATGAGAATAATGATGACATAAGATTTGTAGCAATTAAAGAAGAAAATTCTGAAACTGATGTTAAGGAAGAAAAAGCCTTAGTTTCTCAAGTTGAAAAGAAAGCTGATTGGATTATAGATAGTGGTTGTTCACATCATATGACTGGAGACATGAAAAAGTTCATAAAGTTTAACGAATATGATGGAGGAGTTGTTAGAGTTGGAAATAATGCACCTTGTTTGATTAAAGGTATAGGATCTATTACTCTTGATGGAAAGACTAATACTGATGATGTCTATTTTATGGATGGATTGTAACATAATATTTTGAGTGTTGGACAGTTAGTTGATAAGGGATATCGAGTTTGGTTTACTGAGAAAACTTGTGTGATAAAAGATAAAGATGGAAATCTGATTGGAACTGGATCTAGAACCAGAGGTAATGTATTTCAGTTGAATCCCACTGAGATGACATGTTTGATTACTAAAATTGATGACAGTTGGTTATGGCATAGAAGGTTTTGTCATATAAACTTTGACAACATTGTGAAAGTAAACTTACTACACTTGCAGTAAGAGATTTGCTTAAAATTATGAAGCCTACTAACATGATTTGTAAAGAATGTGTGATGGCTAAACATAAGAGAAGTTCTTTTCCCAGTAAGAAGTTTACATCTGCAGAAAAGCTAGAAATTGATCATACAGATTTGAGCAGTCCTACCAAGACTAGAGGATTCTATGGAGAAAGGTATTTTATGATTCTTGTTGATGATTTTAAAAGAATGATGTGGATTGCATTTCTTAAAGAAAAATCTGAAGCATTTGATAAGTTTAAGATTGTTAAGAATAAAGTTGAGAATGAATCTGGAATGAAGATTAAATGTTTGAGATTTGATAGAGGTGGAGAATTTACTTCTAGAGAGTTTAACACCTTTTGTGAAGAAAATGGCATTAAGAGACAGTTCTCAACCCCAAGAACACCTGAACAAAATGGTATTGCGAAAAGAAGGAATAGATCGGTGACTGAAGCAGCAAGAGCTATGTTATTCAAGAATGATTTGGTGAAGATATTTTGGACAGAAGTAGTGAACACAGCAGTATATACAATGAACAAAGTACAAATCAGAGAAGAGACAAACAAGACACCTTATGAATTATGTGATTTGTTGAATGAAATCCACAGTGAAGTCATTGAAGAGCCTACACCTAAAGTGAGATCTGAGACAGTCGCACCTAGCAAGAGTTTGTTAAGAAATCATCCTATTGGAAAAATTATTGGAAGCATCAAAAGAGGAGTTCTAACTCAAAATAAGGTACAAGAACAGTTATGTTTGATTTTTCAAATTAAACGTAAAATTACTAGTGAAGCTTGTGAAGATGAAAGTTGGACTAATTCTATGAAAGAAGAACTAGATCAAATTGAAAAGAACAAGACATGGGAATTGGTCCTTAGACCTAAAGACAACAATGTTATTGGAACTAAATGGGTATTCAGAAACAAGATGAATGAAAAAGGAGAAGTAGTAAGAAACAAAGCAAGATTGGTATGTAAGGGATACTCACAACAAGAAGGAATTGACTATGAAGAAACCTTTGAACCTATTGCAAGAATTGAAATAGTAAGAATGTTCTTGGCCTATGCAGCTTACAAAAAATTCAAAGTATATCAAATGGATGTGAAGTCAACATTTCTGAATGGAGAATTGGAAGAAGTCTACATTGAGCAGCCTAAAGGTTTTCCTTTGAATCAAGAAGGAAACATGGTATGAAAACTAAAGAAAGCTTTATATGGACTAAAACAAGCACCTATAAATTGGTATGCAAGATTGGACAAGTATTTGTTAAAGTTGGGATTTACAAAAGGAACAACTAATAGAAATCTGTACACAAAAGAAATTGAAAATGGTTTGTTGGTTATAGTTATTTTCATTGATGACATTATTTTTGGAGGAGAAGATGAAGCTAGTGACAAATTTGTTGATGAAATGAAGACTGAATTTGAAATGAGTATGATTGGTGAAATGAAATACTTTTTGGGATTACAGATAACACAAAACAATGATGGTATCTTTGTAAGTTAGACAAAGTACCTAAATGGCTTGTTGAAAATATTTGGAATGGAGAATTGTAAACCAGTTGGAACACCTATGGTAACTGGACATAAGTTATCTAGCACAGATGAGACTCCTGCAGTAGAATAGAAGAATTACAGATCCATGATTGGAGGACTGCAGTATTTGACACATACAAGACCTGATATAGCACATTCAATTGGAATTGTAGCAAGATTTCAAGCTGAACCTAGACAATCGCATTATGTAGCATTAAGAGGATACTGAGATATTTAAGAGGCACAATGGACTATGGATTGTGGTATGAAAAATCTGATGATTTTATCCTATGTGCATATACAAATGCTAATTGGGGAGGCAGTGTTGATGATAAGAAAAGCACCAGTGATGGAGCATTTTTCCTTGGAGGAAGATTGGTTTCTTGGCTAAGCAAGAAGCAGAATTGTATCTCATAGAGCATAGGAGAAGAAGAATATGTAGCAACAACAAACAATTGTAACCAAATAATTTGGATGAAGCAAATGCTAAAGGATATTGGAATAAAGTTTGTTGAACCTATTGTCATACATTGTGACAACACCAACATAGTTAGTATGTCTAAGAATCATGTATTACATTCTAAGACAAATCATATAGAGTTCAAGTATCATGTTGTAAGAGAGAAAGTTGTTGAGAAAGAAGTCAGACTTGAGTACATAAGTACAAAGGAGCAGATAGCAGATATATTTGAGTATCTGAGAGGTATGCTTGGGGTTATGCTCTAGCCTACTTTTGAGAAGTGATGCAGTTGGTTGCATCCATCCAGTGGTATATGAGCCTTATCTTTCTTCTGGACTAGATGTTGGTACTTCCTCTATGGGGGAGTATGTGTATCTGAGCTGAGTCATGAGGACTCTAGTGAATGTATTTTCTGAATAGTGTCTTTTGACATTGGAGTTTTTGTTGAAATAGTGATGAAATTTATGTCATTGATGTCAATGGGAGAGAAGTGTACATTAAAAAAAAAAATTGTACTATCTGAATAGGAAAACGAAGCAAGATTTGATTGATGAAGAGGATTTGAAGCAGCAGTGTTGCAATATTGGACTTTTGGAACTTTGGATGTTTTTTCATCTATGTTTCCATCAATTCCAATGGGGGATATTGTTAGGAATGAATGCTAAATGTTTGGCAGCCATTCTATATCAGTTGTTGTTGCATTTATGACTATGATTGTCATTGATGTCAACATAGTGACTTTCTGAAGACTTGCAGAGAAGTAGACAGAGTTTGAATTTGTGCACATGGTTTATTGCAGTTGGAGCTATGTGATGTTGAGGATATACTCTTTGATATGTTATATGTCTATGGTTAAGATTACAAATAGTAATTCTTTTATTCATGGAAGTTATGAGCATTTTGGTGGAAGCAGTATTTAGGCAGTGTTCCTGAGTAGCGGTTTGTGGAAATCGAATGATATCTCCTAATCGGGATGGAATCTGGTTTTGTGCAGTTAAAGGGAAGTTGAAGACACATTGATAGTGACCTGGATGATAGCAAAAACTTTGAGGTTGCATGAATGAAGATTTATTGTATTTGGAAGCCTACAGTTTTGTGTAATTTTAATGTAGCGTGTGGAAACTTTTATTTTGTAATTGTATGCCGACTCATTTGTAATTATTTGAGTGTGGTATGAAGGAAGGAATGTGTTTCCTTTTTTTTATGTAGAAGAGGACAACAGTGTATGATATATGAAGTGAAGAAAAGAGCTAAATGTGAAAGCGAATTATGAAGGAAGACATGCGAAGTACAGGGATCTAAAATTGAGATCTGGTGTAACAATGAGTGTGGTTTGGCACAGTCAAAGAAGAGGTAACATATTATTCTATTGATTAATACAAATATTATTTGGACAGTGTGTTCAGTGATCTTACCTTGAAGTTGTTTGGGCAGTGGGTCCTTTTGTCTTCCATAACTCTTAACAGGGTTAGAATCTTTTAACAGGGATTCAAAATCTCCTAACAAGGATTCATATGTACTGAATGTATTTCATAAGACTCCTAATAGAGTCCATCTTTTTACAAGGAATATTCATATTAGTGCATCTTTTATGGGCATCATTCCCACCGAGGTTTACTCTTTGATCAAGAGGTTCCCTAGTCAACATATCTTGTGTCATTGTGTTATTGTGTATGAATATCTTTCTATGGTTGGTAATTATAGTGCTTACATGGTTTAATGTTGTTGAAGTTGATAAAATTTATAATTATCTGATAACTGATCCACCCCCCCCCCCTCTCAATTATCTTGGTGGACATTACTTTCTAACATTACCATGCATTAAATGCTCCAGGTCATTCATCCTTATCTTCAACATGTTTTACATACCCAAGAATTTGACTATGTCAGCTGGGAATCTCAATTACTTCACATACTATAAAATATTGACACTCGGTCAATACTATGTTCATCTGCTCGGTCATCACTGAATAGCTCAATCATCGCTAAAAATTGTTCTTCTCAGCAATTACTATCTTCGCTCAGTTAATTCTCTAATATTTGGCAATTACTGATGCTTGGTCAACACTAAAATTTGTTCTCTTAGACTAGCACTCAGTCGACACTAGAATCACTCAGCTTACACTAAAGTTTCTTTATCTTCTGCTCTTTTGCTCGGTTAAGCCTATGCTTGCACACTTTATTTCCTCATTTCTTCTATGGTTCAAAACAACTAACTTCTTCACTTAGTGTCATAGGTAAACAACACATTACCTTGCCAATGTGTGAACTAATCAAGTACCCATTGTAATTTCTCATAACTGAACCTTTCACTAGGTCCTCTTGTTATCTCCTTTTTTCAAATCCTCTTCATCAATCAAAAGATGTGGTACTTTAATAGATATCAACTTTCTCACCAATTAAGGTTTGACATCAATGATAATATAACAATTTTTTTAATTGTAGTTTCCAACAATCTCCCTCTTTTGCATTGATGGCAACACCACATCCAATACCATATGCAAGTTACCAAACAATCCAAAAAGAAAAAAATATAATGAAGCAACTTCTGTCAACTTTCTTTGTGATCAAATCTTCATTAATATCCTTAGATTCATTATGATTCACATCCAAATATCAGCTCCCTCATGGATAGATTTCTCCCTTATCTTATTCAATTTCTCTCTCTTTTCTTATGGTAACTCCTTTTGAATCTGTATATGTATCTCTCCCCTAGGTTCACTAAATTGACAACAATACCAAAGACATTCATCTTCACCATGTAGATATCCTCATATCAATTCTCTAAACTATATACTCCCTCTGTCATCTTTCTTATGACTGATCATCATCTTGTGCTTTACTCTTCACAACTTTAGGCAACTCCTAAAGTGTGACCTCCTTTGCATCAATTTGTCAGATATTCTAATTAGTACATTTGATGCAATGCTCCTACATGATTCTAGGTAGCCTCAGTTAGGGGAATGACCCCTAATTTACCTCTTAGATACTCATGAGAATCTTAAGGTAATGCTTTAGTGAATATATCTTCTAACTATTCCTTTGTATTCACATATTTCAGTCTGACTTCCTTTTCTTGTACTAGCTCTCTCAAGTAATGATACTTGATAGGAATATGCTTAGTCTTGGTGTGCATCACAGGATTATTTGATATATTGACAACACTTTTGTTATCACATAAAATAACTATTGGCTCAGTGATTTCTTCCTTCATACCTTTCAACAATTTCTTGATCTACATTAAGTTTGAACAATTAACTGTTGCTGCTACATATTCAGCCTTTGTTGTAGATTGGGAAATAAAAAAAAAATTTCTTTCTTATCCAAGAGACTAATCTCTTTCATAGAAAGAATGCGCCACCACTTGTACCATTTCTATCATCCACATTTCTTGCCCAATCTGCATCAGTGTAAACTTTCAGTTCAAACTTTTCATTCTTCTTGTAATACAGTCCATAATCCTCTGTTCCTTTCAGATATCTCAATATCCTTTTTACTGTCATCATGTGATTATCTTTAGGATTGGCAGAAAATATTGCAACAATCTCAACTACTAAGAAAATATCTAGTATTTTGTGAACAAAAAATTATAGCTTTCCAATCGTAGACTTGTACAAGGTTTGATTCACTTCATATGTATCATCATTCTTTGATATTTTTTTGTCTAGTAGCCATGGGTGTACTTATTGGTCTAGAGTCCTCCATGACAAAAAATTTCAGTATCTCCTTGATATACTTAGATTGTGTAATGTAGATACATTTCTCCTTCTGATAAACTTGTAAACCAGCAAATAATTTGATCTCTCCAAACATGGACATCTCAAATTCAATTTGCATCTCATTTACAAATGTTTGGCATAGGTCATCTTGTCCTCCAAATATGATATCATCAAACAATATTTCAACTAACAATATCCCTTTACCTTTTTCAGTCTTCAAGCACAGATTATTGTTGCAATTTGTTCTTGTAAATCCAATATTTACCAAGTAATTATGCAATTTCTCATACCATGCTCTAGGGGCTTGTTTTAATCCATAATGTTCTTTGTGTAGCTTACAAACCATGGTCTTCTTGCTTGGATCAACAAATCCTTATGGCTATTCAATGTATGCTTCTTCTTCTAGTATTCCATTCAAAAATGTAGATTTGACGTCCATTTAATACACTTTGAATCCTTTGTAAGTTGCATATGCAAGTAGAGTTAACACTCATTCCAATATTGCAACTAGGGAAAATGTCACCCCATAGTCAATGCCTTCTTCCTATGCATAACCCTTGCATACCTAATGCAGTCAAGGATGGTGGATCCAATTAAGGACAGTCCAAACCTTGCAACCAATAATCAACACAGCAGAATACTCAACAACACAATAAAAAAATAATTGTTTCACTCTGATTTTCATTAACATGCCCGACTGTAAGGCCTTCCAGGTTAGGGCCAATTACAATAAAAAACAATTCTGCAAGATCCCAAATAGATCCAATACAATCTTAGCTAGTTTAGCTTTGAAAATAATTAGCAACTAATGGAAACCCTAAGGAAGATCTAAACTTGAGCTCGCAAGCCTCCAAGAAATCTCCTTGTCTCCAAGTGTGCAAACCACTAGCTCTGCAACTACAAACTATCAGATAACAATCTGATCTACAAGATCATGCAAGATCTTTTCCACAACTTTTCCAACTTTAGCTTTCAAAACCTTAGATCTGATTTGTTAAGTCTTCCAAGTCATGAACTTATACTCTCCTTATGATCCCCCCTTTCTTCCTTCCTAAAAATCTACCTAAACATCCTATAAATACTATTCATTATCCACAAGTCAGTTGGATGAAACCATTAACTCCCCCTAATAATTATTAAATGCAATACAAGTTAGCATCAAAATAGCCTTATAAAAATTTAATCCAACATGTCTGCCTGTAACAACAGCTACCAACAATAAATGCACCAAGTCAGCCCAACAAATCACATAGAACTCTAGTTAGTAAACCAGAACTATCAAGAAATAGTGAAATAATCGAGCATGCCAGGCATCACCAAGAAATAGTATCGACCGAGCACCATAGACATCACCAAGTAACACTTTCATTGAGTGCCAGAGGTTACCGAGTTCTTTCAGTGACCAAGCTTCCTTCAATGACCGAGATCATCGGTCAAGGCTACAACCAAGTAACACCGGCCAAACATACACCTCCCATGTAGATTCACCAAGTACCCTAGAATTCCCTTGCATCAAACACCCCAGGTTCAAAAATATATTCATATGTGAGAAGAACATCCTCCGGGATTCAGCACATAAACACCAAACTAGTTCTTCACATACAAGTCCTCCACCTTTTCAGCTTGCATACTCTTCCACTTCAACTTTCTCTATCTCTTCAAGTCTTTCCTTGACAACACATACGTCTATTCTCCATACTAATCATTCATTTTCTCTGGATCTACCAACTCAACCTAGCTACCAATACTCAGGCTTCTCCTACCAAGTGTTGTATCCAGTAAAGGCATCAGGGAAACCTTCCTATCATCTTTCTCAATAGTAAACACATTTTTGACATAGTCATACATAGCTCTGCAATCATATTACCAAGGTCTACCGAGAAATATATCACAACTATTCATCTTCACAATGTCACATAACACAAGATCCTTATACTGACCAATCTAAACATCAATAAAGCATTGTTCTCTTACTTCTAGAGCATGAATAGCTTGTAACCAGCCAATCCTATAAGGACAAGGATGCTTTGTTCTATTCAACCCAAGTTTCTAAACCATGTCCTCAGCAACAAGGTTATTAGTACTACCACTATCAACAATAACATCATAGAGTTTACCTCCAAACTTGCATCGAGTCCTAAACAAGTTACTCCTTTGACAAGGTTCCTCCTTTGTACTGAGTAATGTTCATCAAAGAAGCAAGTTCTCAGATTCAGGTTCATTCTCATTCACCACAATAGTTCATCGATCACCAAGCTTCTTCTGTGTACACTCAAAAGAATGGTGTCCTTCCTCTCCATAGTTATAGAAAGTACCCTTAAAGATAACTCTACCTATCTTCTTCTTTAGTTCCATAGGTTTCTATTCATCTTCTGCATCAGTCGGTTTATCCTTCACTGAGTGATCAATATTTTCCTTCCCTCAGGGATTACTATATTGTTTCCTCTTCAAATTATCTGATGCCTTCAGAGCATACTGATAAGTATCTTCAACATAATCAATCTGCAGCATACCAAACTCATCCCGAATATTGAATCTCAAACCATTCACATACCGAGCTACCGTTTCCTTACCAAGCTCTTGGTGTCCAAACCGAATAGTAAGTTTGTAGAACTCCTCGGTATAATCTTCAATAGATAGATCCTTCTTTTTCAAATTTTGCAACTTCTTAAACAAGTCAAGCTCATAGTCAAAAGGTATGAACTTATCTTTCAACTTATTCACCATCAACCTCCACCGATTGATCTTCATTTCACCTTCATCTTCTCTATCTCTTTGTAGTTCTTTCCACCAAAGAGCAACATGTCCTTTCAAATTTGTCTGTGCTAATCTCACCTAAAGATGATCTTCAATTTCTTCTAGCTCAAAGAAATCTTCAAGTTCAACAATCCAATCAATCAAGTTCTCAGGCTTCAAAGTACCAGAGAAAGTAGAAACTTACATTTGGTAAATGCTACTTAACCGAGCTCCAGATCTAGGAAACTAAGCAGTTATGTCTTCACCAGATCTCTCCCTCCAGTCATCACCACTAGATCTAGTAGGTTCAAAGTCTTTAGCAGCTTCCTCATAGCCATCTTTAGTACCAACATTCTGAGGTACACCAACAACAGCTCTCATGATCTCAGCAACCATGTCATTCTTCATCAACTCCATCTCATATCTGAAATCTAATTTCACCTTCTCTATAATCCTAGATTCAATAGTATCACAGAGGTCTACAAGTACTCTAGGGTCCAATCTTCTCAGAGGAAGACTTAAAGATAAGAGAAACCCTCTGCAACAAACTCTAAACCGACCACCTTGTGGCAATTTCCAAGTTGTGTGCAAGTCAGATCTCAACCTGCCACCTTGAACAAACAACTACGGAAAGATCCACAAGTTTAGTGCTCCAGATCTGCAATCCAGATCATACGATCTCTTCACCAACAAGATCAACTTTGCAAGATCAGCCTTGCTAGGTCAACCTGGCTCTAATACCACTTAATGCAGTCAAGGATGGTGGATCCAATTAAGGACAATCCAAAACCTTGTAGCCAACAATCAACATAGAGGAATACTTAACAACACAACAAAAAAATAATTGTTTAACTCTAATTTTCATCAACATACCTAGCTGTAAGGCCTTCCGGGTTAGGGCCAATTATACTCAGAAATAATTCTGTAAGATCCCAAATAGATCCAACATAGTATTAGCTAGTTCAACTCTAAAAATAATCAACAACTGATGGAAACCCTAAGGAAGATCTAAACTTGAGCTCACAAGCCTCCAATAAATCTCCTTGTCTCCAAGTTTGCAAACCACTATCTCTGCAACTACAAACTATCAGATAACAATCTGATCTACAAGATCATGCAAGATATTTTCCACAACTTCACCAACTCCAACCTTTAGAACCTCAGATTTGATTCGCTAAGTCTTCCAAGTCATGAACTTATACTCTCCTTATGAT